>CP139506.1:223028404-223370444 GCA_021014915.2 Artemisia tridentata subsp. tridentata
TATGAAACTCACAGTAATATGTAGAAGTTTAGAGTACTTTTGAATGTAAATAAAAGTAGTTGAGCATTTATCTCCCCCCAAAATAATTCAAAACGTATAAAAGTAAGGGCTATGAAACTCACCTTGAACTAATGATATCAAAACGTATAACGGAATCGATAGATAGGCCGGGGAAACCTCTACGCGCAACCTAGAATATGATGTTATGTCTTAGGTCCTAAAACAACGAAGTGAATATATAAACATGCCTTATATAGTTATTACATTAACGAGTATGGCGACAAACGCCGCGTTGCCGGCGTGCCTGTTTTTCGGGCGATGTTGTGAACAACTGAAAAATAACATAAGATTTTTGCATTGCACGTCTGCACCATAGTTTCATCAGTGAACAGTTTTAGCTTTGCGGCTATTCTTTTGCTCGACACCTAATTGAGAAAATCTGTGTCTAAGAGGCTCAAGAACTTCTTCAAACTTTGAGCCTCTAAGCCTCTACGGGTTAAAAGGACCATCTCTACATCCGCCATCTCTGACCTCAAAAGTTACAAATTCATATTCATCTTATAAAAAGTCAGTAACTTGAACTTCAAAAATCAAAATTCATATAATAAAAAGTCCAAATCCAGAAATGCATCATACAGCTTGCATACAAACCGTTGGGTCTGACGTACCCTTTAAACTAACCTTTACACATTAGATTTTGAACAACAAATCTTTTTAACATGTCACCTATACCATGTCACCTAGCATTTCCTTGTGGCACGTAACTGTCCATCAAAAGTTTGAGGCGGCGATGTCGCAACTTTCATCACTTTTCTTGTGAGCTATTTCCATTGAACCAAACACTGCATGATTTAAAATAGACGGACTGAATTCAAATACTGATAGGTAACACAGTTTTTTGCATATATACGTAAATCAAGATAAGCAGTTTGGATGTATATATTAGTGTGTTATATTTAAGCACTAATATGAATGTATGTACCTTCTTGTGCTTATTGCGTCCGTGCTTAGCTACCACCTGAAACTCGTAACTAAACTACCGAAAATGAGATGACACCTGATTTTGGTTCTCTCCCTCCAGTACCAGACCGTGAACATCTTGTCTGAATTCCTTCAACCCTACCAGCCATTCCTTTCGGATCTTCCATTACTGCATTTTTGTTTTCTACAGAACATTTGTTTTAGAGTAAATTAGTGATGGTACATAACGATATTAAGTATCAAGACAATCACATGTAAGTTAGACCTCAAATATCAAAGCTAAAAATGCAGAGAATGTAAAAATGCATACCTGATTTTACATTGTTCTCGTCTAATCAAGACAATCACGGGTGTTTGGCAATGCAATTTTAGAAAACCTCACGTGAAATGAGATAATTGAATACTCAAATCAGATCATATATGTTGTAGCAATTAAACAGATGCTAAAATGTTTGACAAATTTTTAATATTCAAAGATTTGAATATAAAACAGCTCAATGTAGACAAAATCGTTGAAGCTACACCACGAACTAAATGTTTACATCAGTATATCCAAACACGTGGAAATGAGTATCAACGCCTTGAAAATGAAATTTTCAAATAATCTCTTTCGAAACACATTCAATAGTTTCAGTAAAAAAAACTACACTTTAAAGTTACATATCTTACTTAAAACAAACACATAAATCAAAATATCATTTTCAAAATCCAATCCAAACACCACCAAAACCCTAAACAAATAAAATGCAACACATCCAAACACCCCCAATCTCTCTATACTCAGATAGCTTACATACTCTAGAGTCGGTTGATATCAAACCAGAAAAAAAAAAAAAAAAAAAAAAAAAAAAAAAAAAAAAAAAAAAAAAAAAAAGAAAAAAGAAACGGGCTAAGATCTGGGGCAAGGACACACTTTGGGCTGAACTGTGGGCTAACGCAAGTTGGTGGGCTTGGATGACGCAAATTTGACGTCAGCAGTTAAGTGTATTTAGCTAAGAATATACCTGATGATGCTCCTTTGGGTTTGACTGTTTCTTGATAAGCAAGTCAAGGTCGCCATTGCTGCTGCTTCAGCATCGTAGCTGAGATTATGATAAAGAAAAAGGTGTAATGTTAGATCAGACAATTTTTTGTTATGCATCTTTTTAGTGAATAGATCATTTAAAAACTGCAAATTTCAGTGTTCATGTACATCAAGCTTCAGGTTGCCCAACCCAATCATTATAAATGGGTCGAGTGGGTCTGCTTGTATTTAAAAGGTTAAAAGGGAGCAGAACAAAAACATATTTACCAGGTGAAAAGGCATTCCAAGTGCTTCTTTTTTAGTAAGTTACACCTGCTGCATATCTTTAAAACATGATGGTTCTTTGACTCACATTCAGAATACATAACATCTTAGGTGCTGCAAGTATATCCAAAAATTGATTAATGGAATATTGACATTAGTAATCCATGTCATAAAAATAAATGTAGAATAACATGATGATTTAGAAGAGAAATAAAAAGTTAATACCTTGCCAATTTTAGCTTTCTATTTCCAAACATCACAATTTCAAACATCTTCATCATCATGGTTGTGCTGCCATAAATCGTTTATCATTATATATTTTTCAGTGAATGATAAACAAATAAATAGATGATAAAATACCTTTGGTTTAGCAGGGCCACCATCAAACTGGTCGAGTTAACTTCGTGCAGCTGGCGGTAGAGCCTCGTATGACCTCTTCCCCTCAGAATTCATCTATAGCTGAGCTGAATCAAGGTAGTCTTACGATCAATTGTAGCGGCCCACAACTGAAACCTGTTCATCTCTTACGATCAATTGTAGCGGCCCTTTTCAGGTCTTGCGTTGACACGTGTAACAACACCAAATAAGGAAGGATTAAAATAATTTAAACCATCTGTCATATCCTGTATTCATCAGTCCAACAACGTAAAACCAAATGAGTCCGCTTACCTTGGGTGGCTGAGCGACTTCGTTTGTTATTGGCATGTGAGGAGACGGGATCCTTTTCTAATGTTTGTTTGCTATCTGTAACAACATCTTGCAAATAATTAATATAATCCAATCCATCTCTTATATCTTAAAAACTCACCCGAGGAACATTATACTCCTCAAGCACATTTCACATCTTCACCGACCTAAGCAGAAAAACCCCAAAAGCATCACCAAACAATCCAAACACTAAACATAGACATTTAAAATTCATCAAAAGTTTAAACCTCACTAAAAAATTTGTACATGGTCTAACTATAAAGCACATCTAAACAACAAAGCACCAAGATGGGGCAAATCATATTAACTGCAAGTGACTATTGTGATTCTATATTCTAGCAATATGCAAACAATAATTATCAAAATAAAAGTTAGCACAAACCGAATTCTCTCAAGCCTTTCATCGAACACTTGGCGGGAGACAAATGTAACATGAAGAAACCCACTTCCCAATTCTCCTTCAAGCTCAAACACTTAATCCCAACTTCAAAGCAACCATATTTACATGTATCTTTACTCTTTTGCAAACTCTTATCACCACCACAACCCGACTTCAGCACGAAGATCAGCAACCTCCACCATTATTGATCCTTCCCTGTTAGTACGGGGTTTGATGATGATCTGAAGAAAGACTAAAAGAAATTTAGGGTCGATCTGATTATTACTCCAACTGTGTGTGTTTAGGTAAGGATGATGGAAGAGTCTTCTGGAAACTCGTGGAAGTGTGGAACAGTCAATGGCCCGTTCTCTAACTAATAACGTTTTAGATTATATAAAAGAGGCCACAAATGGGCCACAAAAATGGAGAAACCTGGACAGGGAAGATGGACAAAGCGGCAAAGTAAAGGTGGGCCAATTTTTTTGGCGGGAAAAAATGGAGCAAAATGGCACCGTTTCTGATGTGGTTTAATATATATTATAATTATACTTGGATACTTAATGTTTGTAAAGTTGTATAAGTGATCAAGTCAAGTTTGGGATTTTCGTTTATTTAAGTTTTCCCTTCTAAATCTACCCGTTATTTCTAAACCGTAAATGATCACAACTCGGTTTTTACATCTTCGGAAAGGTATTTAAATGAAATTTACAGATTTGTAGGTCCCCTACCCCTAAAGTTACTTATCTAAGGTCAAATTACTAATTTACCCTTTTATATACATGCTGTTGGTTACAGTAACTGACACTCTCGCGGAAATGGCCATAAGTAGATCTACAAAACTTCGTTATACACCCGGTTTTCGGCTACGTTTAAGTTAGGATGTTAGCTAAAACTTTTATTTTTTGACCAATAGGGGGTTCTAGTCATAGTTTATGAGTTTTACCCAATTGAAATATGTTACTCAGATTTTGACACTTGTTACCGTTTTGGCTCTAATTTATTCATACGGATAAGTTACGAGATGAGCCAGGCAGAAAAATGACCACAAGACAAAGCACTATAATCCTATATTTATAATTATGATCTAAGGTTCACTGATCTAGCCCAGATTGCTCATTTACAACCCCCTGTTCAGAAACTGTTTTGCATTTAAAGTCCTTACGATGTTTCTAGCGTTTTAATCCAATTTACCAAGCATAATCAAATACAATAAGCATATAGAACATATTAAATACATGAAATACTAATATTTACAGTAATCAAAGGTAAATCTAGGAGTTTACTTACAATCCTTGTGAAGAACTATACAAGAAACAAGGAACTAGAACACTAAACTAAATCCTTCAATCGAAAACCCTAGCTTCCAATCCTTCAACACAACTCTTGCAAACCTTTGCTAGGCTTGATATAACCCTTGTAAAATCCTTTTAATCTTAGCCCTAATCACCTTGTATAGCTCTTAATCCAACCATGGAATCATCAAAGTAACACTAGTTTTATGTAGAGAATAACTAGGCCTTCATCTTCTATGTATAACTTGGAACTTGGAAATCAAATGAAGAGTGTTTGATGTTGTTGGTGAAGTGAACGACTAAGAGAGGGGAGGAGGGTATTTATAGGGCCTTGACGAGGTTAGTTTACACTAAGGTATGGTCTAGAATAAACCACATGATGCATACTTGGTTCATTTTTAGCCTTAAGACTTTCTATGGCTCCTAATGTAACACATGATGCTCTAAATGGTCCATGGCTCTCACCAAGCCACCAAGGCCTTGGTGAATCACTATATACACGTTCATACTTATGTGGGAGGCACAAGGGGGATAAACTTGGTATTATATAAGTTACGGAGTGAATTTTTGTCCCGTTAATCGCTAACTGTAAGCCATTAAGTCACGAAACCTAAACCGGGTATCCTAAAAATTTGAAACTTCTAAGAAATGTTAAAATATATCAATATACTCTAAAAAGTATATTAAATGAGTGATAAGTTTTATCGGGGTGCTTAATTGTCCTAAAAACCTAAAACCGTAGGCTTAAAACGCATAAAACGCAAAATCGGAAAATGTAAATTTCTAAAACTCTTGAAAATGTCGTAGGAGTTAAGGAACAAGGTGACATGGTGTAAAGTTGTTTGATCCATAGCCACAAGGTTAGGGTTTGGTTCGAATGGTTAAAAAGAGAACACCTATGTGTATACTTGTTCGAATTTTAGCCTTTCGGTTTGAATGGTTTTAAAAGAAATCATGTGTACAGCTTGATAAAATGGACCAAGGTGTAGGAGATCAAAGGGACATGGTGATGTGGCTACATTCTGCTCATACATTTGCTTAGTTGATGTTCTAGTTTGTTTAGAAACTAGTTAGGGTTAGTTTGGTTATGTGTTGGTTCCATTCGAACTAGAAAGGATCAAGGGTGGCGTTTTAGGCTTAAGATACTTGTATCTAGGCTATAATATGTTGTACTTGAGGTTTAGCAGTGTAGTAACCTTAGTCGGAGTCCTTTAGTTAGGTTTTAGTTAGGTTTACTTTGGTTTAGAATAATAAAAGTATAGATTTAGGTTTCATGCTTTAAGCACTTGTACTACAAGCATTAAGGACTTGTACTTTAAGTTTGTAAATTATAAGAAAATCCAATTTAAGGCTTGTGCAATAAGGAATTGTATTATGTGCTTTACAATAGGTACACTAAGGTTTATAATAAGATTTATACTAATATTAAGTTTCTATGCATTAAGGACTTGTACATGTGCAAGAAAGACTTGTACATTTCTAATTTTTTTATAAAAATCAAGTACATATTAATTAAGGTGTGTGATTTTATTTACATAAAATCATAGAATTGAAAATTCATGGTTTGTAACGGGAAATAAAGTAAAATTAGGTTTACGTGCTTTAATGACTTGTACATTAGCTTTAGATGGAAAACGTTTAGTTTGTACGTTAAGTAATCGTACGTTAACGAAATAACGTAAAGTGGTAAATAAAAGTTGAAAACTTTTATACTTGACATATAAAGAATGTTTGTTTGTAATAAATACACGGCACGTTGGTGTCGTGTGAGCATGTTTATTAAGAATGTGAGTTACGTCACATTAGTTAGTTGTTGTGATTAGATAAACTAATAACGTTTAATCTTAAAAAAAATAGACGTAGAAATGGATAAGTATTCTTTCGTTAGAATATTAATACAAGTGGAAATTTACCGGTGGTTACATCAATATACACAGTGACTTGACGTTTGTGTAGAGTGCAAGTAAAGGATTCTTCACTCATATCAAGTTGAATTGTGTTTCAGAACTGATGAATGTAGAACTCTGGGACTGAGGCAAACTTTGTCATCATGAATTTGTAGGTATGGTGTTTAACAGCTTCCACTGTTACTTTGCAGGATGATTCAATGCATGTGAACTTGTTGAATTCAATACGGAGATTCTTTTTCCCAATGACTTTGTTGTAATCTGTAGGAAAGGTGTTTTCCATTGTGAGCTTTTGTGGGGTCTCTACATTAGCTTGTAGTGCAGCCATTTTTGTGATCTGAAAGTCATAAGTCATAGAAACAGACATTGAAGAAACACAGTTTGTTAACAAATGGTATAAGTCTGATTCATTGTCTTAGACCTTGTTTGTTTTTATGAAATTAGTGGAATGAGTGTGTTTCATTTTAAGTTACATTAAGTCTTCTAATTGTTGTTGTGATGTTTTATGTTTGATGAGATATTAACTTTAATGACACATATAAACATTACAATATTAGAATCTTTTGAACTGATTAGTAATAGTGACAAAAGGTAATTCATTTTTTTAAACAAATTCTTAAATTGTGACTTATTCGTAAAAGGCAGTCTTATTCGTAAACATATGGCTTATTCATAAGAATCTGCCTTATGCGTAAGAATGCAACTTATTGGTAAGAATAGGTCTTATTCGTAAACATTAGACTTATTCGTAAGAATTATTCTTATGCGTAAGAATGATACTTATTCGTAAGAATAAGACTTATTCGTAAACATTAGACTTATTCGTAAAAATGAGTCTTATGCGTAAGAATGAGACTTATTCGTAAGAATAGGCCTTATTCGTAAACATTAGAGTTATTCGTAAAATTGAGTCTTAGGCGTAAGAATGCGACTTATTCGTAAGAATATGTCTTATTCGTAAACATGAGACTTATTCGTAAGAATGAGACTTATGCGTAAGAATATGACTTATTCGTAAACATTTTACGAATTTTTTTCCAAGAAATTCGTATTCCACTGTAGTCGCTTATGCGTAAAGTTTGCATGTCTAATATGTAACCTTTGATTTCTTACAAACTTCTTGAGCCTGTAATTTAAACAACAAACCACAGATAAACAACTTATCTAATCATGATTATACACTCAACAACTGACACATTTATGCATAACAGTCCTATAAGTGCTTATGCGTAAAACCCTTAGACCAAATTTTACGAACAAGAGATTCACATGTTAGATGTTTGATGCAATGATTGGCGAGTGTTCCTAAGGCAAATCTAAATGTTTTGTCCAAGTTATAACAATTTTTAACCACAAGAATCGAAGATGGTGACTGAACGTTCACCCTTAAACCCTAAACCTTAATTTTGAATCTTAACATGTTTATGGTTTAATTAACATGCATTCAAGTGTTCAATATCGTGATTAAACACCTTTCCACTAATTTAATTACATCAAAACATACAAGAACAGATTTCCCCAATTTGGTTCGTATGAACCCTAAATTCAAAATTGATCAATTGATGTTTCTGGGAACGATTAAGTTATTGCAACATGTTTAGGAAATTATTAGGATCAAATCCCACCAAAAACATCACACATTAACACACTAAAACAGTTTTCCCTAATTCGTTAAAAACCCTAAACCCTGAATCGTTGATTGTGAAAAATTTAACCGTTGGATCGTTAAACGATCAAAAACCCTTGTTTATATTAAAGCATAGATCATATTAACACTTACAGATTTAAGGACTAATGAATGGATTTGTCAATTGAATGGTGGTCGTAGATCGTGGTGGTTGTGGTGTAGTAAGTGTGTTGCAGGTGACATAAATGCTAGGTCAAACTTGGTTTTGACTATTCTTTGACTTTGAAATTTTGACACAATTGGTCCTTTAACCACATAACTTTGCAACCTTAGTTCTTGTCTCATAAAATAGAAATACTTAGTCATTTATTTGGCAAGAACAATATTAATACTCCCCCTCGACTTAAGACGTAAACTCTTTTAAGCTTTTGAAAAAAGTTTAAGTACCAGGAGGGTATTTACCGGAGAAAATTTTACCAACACAATTAAAATAAACAACATCTTTTTGAAAATATGCAAGTACAATTTCTAAAAAATATTTTAAAAATTTCTTACTCCCCCTCAACACTTGTTTGGGAAAAATGGTGAAATTGTTGTTATTTGAACAAAGAGTTGATGGAAATTTCGTACTTGCATTTTTTTTAATAAGAAAATGAAAATCTTTTTGTGTTTTTGGATAAAATATTTACAAAATGTTTTGGTGTTTGACTGTCTTAGTTGTTTTTAAGAAAGTTTTTCAAATCACCTGGAGTCAAACACCGCATACCAATTTGGTGAACTAATTCCACAAATCTTGCATGGGGCAAGGCTTTGGTGAATAAGTCAGCTAATTGGTATTCAGTACCCACAAAGTATAATTCAATTGTACCCTTTTCAACATGCTCTATAATGAAATGATATCGGAGGGCAATATGTTTTGACTTTGAATGTTGAACCGTGTTGCATGAGATGGAAATGGCACTCTTGGAGTCGCGGTACATGGGAATCTTATGGTAAATGTAACCGTAGTCCATCAGTTGTGATCGCATCGAAATGACTTGAGAACAACATGCTGACATGGCTACATACTCCAATTATGTTGATGACAATGATGTGCAATCCTGCTTCTTTGACTGCCAAGATACAAGTTTGTCTCCTAGAAACTGCACTCCACTAGATGCACTTTTGCATATGTCTAAACATCCTGCATGATCAGCATCTGAAAAGGTTATTAGTTCAAAACCAGAATCCTTCGAATACCAGATCCCCAAGTTAATGGTTCCCTTTACGTATTGAAGGATTCTTTTAGCCTCAGAGAGGTATCTTTCAGTTGGGTTTGACTGATAACGGGAGCATAGATATGCGGCAAATACAATATCTGGTCTGCTAGCTGTTAGATACATGAGAAACCAATAATACTTCGGTATTTTGTAAGGTCAACTTGTGTCCCATGTAAATCAGCATCCAGTTTTGGTGATGAGGCAGACATAGGGGTATTATAAGTATCACAACTTGTCATGCCATGTTTATTTAAAATCTCAAGGGCATATTTGGACTGGTTTACAAAAATACCACGGGGGGATTGATGAACTTGAAGTCCTAAGAAGAACTTTAGTTCACCCATCATGGACATTTCAAAGTTTTGTTTCATTAGTTTTGCAAAAGCATTTGAGTACTTTTTAATTGTTGAACTAAAAATGATGTCATCAACATAATTTGAACAATTAAGATGTCCTCCCCGTGTCTTTGAATAAACAATGTGGGATCAACTGATCCTTTGGTAAAGTGATTAGCAAGTAAAAATGATGATAGTTTATCGTACCATGCCCTCGGGGCTTGTTTAAGGCCGTAAAGGGCTTTCTTGAGTCTGTATACATGATTAGGATGATCTGGATTGATGAAGCCCTCTGGTTGAGTGACATACACTTCTTCACAGAGTTGCCCATTCAGAAATGCAGTTTTCACATCCATTTGATAAACGATGATGTTCTTGTGGGCAGCATACGCCAGAAACATTCGGACAGCTTCAAGTCTGGCCACTGGTGAAAAGGATTCTTCAAAATCAATACCTTCTTCTTGGCTGAAGCCTTTAGCAACCAGACGCGATTTGTTACGAATTACTTTTCCATCAGCATCAAGTTTGTTTTTCCAAATCCATTTAAGTCCGACAACATAGACTCCATCGGGTCTTTCCACCAATTCCCAGACTTCAAGACGTTTGAATTGATCGAGTTCTTCTTGCATTGATTCAATCCAATTGTCATAAGTTATTGCTTCTTTAATGTTCTTTGGTTCAGTTTGACTGACGGTAAGAGCATAGATGCATGTTTCACCATCCATGTGAAGTCTTTGTCGTGTCATGACTGGATTATCTGGATTACCAATCACATTTACTAAGGGATGATCTCTTGTCCATTTGTGTGTTGAAGGGTAATGTTGAAAAAGAGTGTGCATATTAGACGGATCCAAGTTGTGTGTAGACGACTCTGCAATATCAGGAATGGTTGGAGCCGGAGCAAATGTATTGAAGAAGGCATTTCCATCATAATCTGCAGGTGCGGGTACTTCTTGTTCAGGTTGATCATCAGTTGTATTGTCAGTGTTGGAAGCGGTTTGTTCACCTATTTTCGACGATTCAATTGGAGGTGCATCTGTTACAATGGTTGTAGTAGTTGGTGCAGGTGTATCAGGTATAGGAATATTATCAGGTGGTGCAGCGGAAACATTTGATACATCTAGTGCACGAGATACAAATGAATCATCAAACAATGGAGCAAACAAGGTTTCCAATTCTTGACGGTTTAGCGAAAGAGGTGCAGCTGATTGATCAGGAAAGTTTAGACGGTTGGTTGCGGGTCCTAAGGTGTTTTGCTCAAAAGCCATCTCCGTAAGCTCATCGAAATTAGCATGAATAGTTTCCACGATTTCTCTAGTACGACGATTCCAGATGCGAAAGCCTTTAGAGTTTCACACAATATCCAATGAACACACCGATGTCAACTTTAGCTTTGAGTTTGCCAAGGACTTCATAATCATTATTTGGGTAACAAAGAACACCAAATACATGAAAGTATTTAATATTTAGTTTTTGATTATGGACAAGCTCATAAGGTGTTTTGCGGTGGCGCTGGTTGATCATACAACGGTTTTGAGTATAGCATGCAGTCGAGATAGCTTTAGCCCATAAGTAATCTGGAAGTTGAGCATTACTCAACATCATTCTTGCAGCTTCCACTAACGTCCCATTGCGTCTTTCAACAACCCCATTCTATTCTAGACTTCTTGCAATGGATGTTCTATGTTCAATTCCTACTTCTTCAACGTAATCTCGAAGAGTTTGATTCTTGAATTCAGTGTCGTTGTCTGTTCTAACTTTTTTGACCGTATTACGAAGCTGAACTTGAATTTTCTTGAGAAATGTGATGATCTTAGGAGGAGCTTGATCTTTACTTCTGAGAAAGTAAACCCAAGTCCATCTGGAGTAGTCATCAACGATTACAAGAATGTAGCGTTTGCCGTTAATCGTTTGCACGCGCATCGGGCAACACAAATCCATGTGAAGTAGTTGAAGTACGTGATCAGTACTGGGTTTAGTTTTTGAAGGAAAGCGTGCACGAGTGCTTTTTCCTTGTTCACATGCGAGACATAATAGATATTTGGAAAACCGGAATCTTGGAAGACTGTCGATTAGCTTGTGACGTGCAAGTTCAGTCATGGTTTTGAAGTTCAAATGAGAAATTCGTTTGTGCCATAACCATGATTTTGTTGAAGTTTCTTTGGAGAGCAGACATATTTGAGAAGAAGCAATCATGTCATACATAGAGATAGTGTAAAGACTGGTTCCACGAGTGCCCGACATAAGATCATTTCCTTGTAAGTCATAAACGAAACAAGTTTTTTCCCGAAAAGCTACTTCCAAATCCCCATCACAGAATTGACCGACGGAGAAAAGGTTGTGACCAAGTCCTTCGACATAATATACACGACTAATTTTGATGTTACCCTTTATATAATCACCATAGCCCATGATAGCAGCGAAATGATCCTTCCCGAGTCTGACAGTGCCGATGAACTTTGAAACAAAGTTTATTAACAATTTGAGATTGCCTGTCATGTGTCGGGTACAGCCGCTATCAACAATCCATAGAACAATTTGTACCACCTGCATTACATGAAGACGACGAAGATGGAGAGATGGTAAAGGTGGAACCCAAAGCAATTGTGGGTTCCGTTGAGTTAAAAACACAGATATTAATGACTTTAGGTATCCATTTAAAACTAGGTTTCCTTTGTAACCAACGTTGCCATGTCCAACTAGTTTGTGCTTTCTTCTTAGTGAATTTGCTAGGTGATGGCACTGTCTTAGGAGGTGTATACGCAACTATGGGAGTGTCTAAGGCATTTTGAGAAACTACACTTGGCGGGTTTCCTAGCACAGACTTAGAAGCAATACTGGGCCTAGAGGGAATGTGAGATGTACATTTCTTGTTACGAGTTAAAAGGGAGTTAGCTACACATTTTGTATGATCACCAGATAACATACTATTACGACAAAACACACAAGATGCATTAACATTCAAAACATTCAAAGGTTCATCATTCGTTACACTGATAGTTTGATTACAATTTGCCAAAATAAAATCTAAATCAGATGCAACATGGGTTTTATTCAAATTCCTAAGTTGACCTTCTACTTCTGGGGCTTCTAGTTTTGCAAGATCCTATTCTTCCATTTGTTGCTCTTACGTATTGATCTGCTAACGCTAGTAGTATGGACTATTCCTGTAGAAGTGGAAGGATTCAAATTAGTAGTCTGAGTGGATGTTTTCCTAGATGTTGTGTCCATTTTGTACACTCCACGTGCAATCACATTTGTGCTAACAAACTTTCCTTTTTCAAGTAACTGAATTTTCTCTTTAAGTTCAATGATGACGTGATTTTTTTTTTGTTGAATTTTTGAATCGAGTTCTCTATTTAAGCAAACTGTGTCATTACAATTTTGACAACATTCTTTATTTTCCTTCAAAAGCTGAGATCGAGTCATTTTCAATGAGTCATAAATGGTTTTGCACTCAGTTTTTAAATGCTCGATTTCCTTTTCATATTTGAAAATTTAACATTTTAAGACAGCATTTTCAACATCAAGATTCTCAACTTTGGATATGTGACTGTTTTGAAATGACATCGTTTCATTTTGAATTTGCAATTTTAATTCAAAATCAAGACTCTAAGTTTGACACCATTGAAGCTTCTGATTAAGTTGAAAATTTTCTGTTGAAAGTTTACTTTGCACATCATCATTGTGTTTAATGATTCTCTCATTTTCTCTTTTTAAAGTCTCAATTTCATGTCTAAACGTTTCAGTGTCAGCAGTGTGATCATCAACAAGCATAGAATTGCAAGACTCATAAATAGAATTCATAATCGTAGAGATAATATCAGAACTTAGAACATCTTCCCTGAGTCGATTAGCTTCATTTTGTAAAACTTTGTTTCGACGTTTTTGTTTTGAGATCGAGTTTTCTGTTGCATTGAAAATGTTCATCATGGATGTTACTTCTTTTTGGAGTTCCTGTTCCCAGTGTCTAGCACAAAGACGTAAATGTTGAACGTATGGTAAAAATTATGTTTGAAAAATTTCTCTCTTCTCTTTTTCATAAGTAGATTGAAAAGTGGAAACTTTTATCTCTGAGTTACGTTCAATTGCTTGTTCTAAAAAATTGATGTCTTCCATAAACGTATCAAAATACCTAACTACATGACAACGTTTAGGTAATGGTGTAATTTCACCAGAGGTTGGTAAAGGGCCATTTAATTGTGCCACTGGTTTAACGGGACCAACATCAGAAGAAGATTGATGAATTTGCATTACAAACCATGGTTGTTCAGTTTTATCTCTTTGAGAAATGAAGATGTGAGAAATATGAAGCACGTTTGAGTAATCAAAAGGTATAGTAAATGGTTTAAAGCTCATTTTTTATCGACTCTCTTCTTCTTGTTCTTGTTCTTCCTCACAATCATGTACAACAACACGCACAATTGAATCATCAATTAACTGTTCTGCACTATACAACTTTGTATTTTATTTGAGTGCTGTGTGTAGAAAACGTGGTTTATCATCACCAAGAGCAATACCATAACCTCTGGGATTTGGTTTTAAAGTGAGCTTTTGTATTGTTGTGATAGACTCACCAGTTTTGTAAACAACGTTTTGAAACTCTTTTAATTTGCTTTCTAATTCGACAATTTCATCAAGGTAAGAATCAATTCATTTCCTTGACTTTTGTTTGTGTTCAGAAAAATTAGCTTGGCAAGTGGACATCTCAGTTTTTGTTTTCAAAAATTCTGAATTGAGATGTTCAACTTGTTGTTTGTGTTCAAATTTTTCTTGTTCCAATTTAGAAATCAAGTTATTGTTAGAAACAGTTAATTCTCATATTTGGTGTTGTAACTCTTGTTCTTTGACATAAGCCTTTTGAAATGCAACTTCAAAACTTTGTTCTCATTTTTCTTGTGTTTCAAAATTTGTTAATTGTATTTTACAGCACTCAAGATCCGCAGTTAATGATGCAACTTTTGCTTTTAATGTTTTGTTGATTTCATTACATTTTTCAACTTGGGATTGGTTGGTCAAGAGTAAGGACATGAGTTTTGGATCTGGACCAGGCGAAGGTTCATTTTGTTCAATTTGATCATTGGTATCGTTACAAATTTAATCATCAAATGTAACAACTGAGTTAATTTGATCATCATCATCAAATGTAACACAACTGTGTTCATTTGTTCATCATCTTGAGTAGATAATAATGAATCATTTTGAAGAATTTGTTCCTCCTCTGGTGCAGATGCAAATGGTGATGCAATTTCAAGTATCAAGCATGTATGTGGATTAGGTACTTGAGACAGACCATCAATGTCATACACTGGGCCTGTGTCACTCATGTGAAGTTCATGCATATTTGCCATTAACATCACAGCTGCATTTGCTTCCAAATCCTCCATCTCATCATCTGAATAAGCATTAGCCATAAAGTTGTTTTCTTTGTCTATGAGAGTTCCTCATGATTCATCCTTTAGAGCTAGAAGTAATGCCTCCTTATGAAATTCACTTCCTCTGACTCTAGGTTTAGGACATGCATAAGCCATATGACCCTTCTCAGTGCAGTTATAGAACTTAACCATCGTGTTACCAGTTTTAGTATTCCCAGTGTCAACAATTTCAACCCTTCTCTAAGGTGCACCAGCATTGTTCCTATTTCTACCAGTTGAATTAAACCATTGTCCATTTCCTGAATTTCCCATATAACCTCCTGATCCCGTTCTTTCATAACTACGATTCTGTATTTCAACCCATCCATCTTGTAAAACAACTTGATTCCTTATGTTAGATGAAGTGTGGAGACGATTGTTGGATTTGTTTAAAAATTTGCTAAAGGCACGAGCAACGAGTGCAAATCCTTAATTCAAAGAGTTGAATGCATCGTCTTTGTCATTGTTTGTGTTTATGTGGAACATGGTGTCAGTGTTGTCATAGGGGACTAGTTGATTGTTAGTTGATTGCTGTGTCGACTCATATGGAATGAGTTGGGTTTGTTGAGGGTAGGAAAAGTGATGTTGTTGTTGAACAAATGCATGGTTTGACTGTGGAGATGGAGCAAGGTGAGATTGAGCTATCAGTGCCAATGAGTTTGGATGTGTAGGAGGTGAATACGTTCCGCGGAGAGCTCGATCTTTGTCAACTACAGATTGATGGTGCTTCAGATAATCATACAACAACCCATACGATGCATTGTGAAGATTTTTGGCTTGGCGAACAAACGTGACATATTTTTGCCAATCTGGACCAAGACAACTTAGAAACTTAGTATTTATTGCAATACTTGGTAAAATAATGTTGTGTCTGTCCAGATCATTGATGATGTTTGTGAACCAATGGTAATAAGATTCGAGTGACTCCCCTGATTCAATCATGAACATTGTACATTCGAGGTAAAGTTTGGATTCCATGTCTTCTTGGTTCAGTTCAGTACCTTCCATCAAGAGATGAACGTGTTCCCACATATCCTTAGCTGTTTTCTGAGCATCAATACTTCGGAAGATCGGATTAGGTATAACCTGAAGAATATATGACATTGCAAGTTCATCTGCTTCACGGTGAAGTATTTGCTCTGCTGTTAGTTGATTCTCAGGAACAGGGGTCACGGTGTCAGGTCTTGGAGGAACAGCAATTGCGTCTCCTGGAACCGTTATAGTTGGCATTTGGAAAGGACCTTCAAGTATAACCTTTTTCAGATATCTGCCATGAGGTTTCTTGAGTTCTATGAACCTTAAGAATCGACTTGTCCATTGAACTTAATTTCCAGGAGTGAGCATTGGTGGTGTTTCAAGTGATCCAGCTTCATGTCTAGATTGTTGGCTGTTGATGGCCTCACGCATTTGATCGAACCAATGTGGTTGTTTTGAAGGAAGTGGGAAAGATTGAATTGGTTGTTGTTGAGGATATGGTTATTGTTGTTGTGTTAGAATTGATGTTGTTTCATGAGTAGTTGTTGTTGAGGATACTGCTGTTGTTGATGAAAATAGTTGAAGTATGGTGGATGAGACATGATTTTGATATGTTGTTACTTGTGTGGATGATGGATCTTTGTAGTTAATTTGAAATGTGATTTCCTTAGTTAAAAATCTGGTATTAGGCATAAACTCTGGTCTTACTCGTAAACTCTGACCTTACACGTAAACTTTGGTCTTACGCGTAAACTATGATTTTACGTGTAAACGTTGGCCTTACTCGTAAGATTAGGTTCTTAAGCGTAAGTTTCTAGTCCTTAGTCGTAAGACTTAGAAAAACCAAATAAACCTTTCAAACTTATCCAAGCTTGAAAGATATCACAAGTCGAAGTATTCCACAAGCTTATCCAAGCTAGGGAAGTACTGAGTAACCTTTGCTCGTTGACGAAACTGAAGATTCACGCTTATCCATAAACTGGAGACTTATGCGTAAACTTTGCAGCTTATGCGTAAAGTAAGGGTTTTGACTGAGGTTATGCGTAAACTAAGGGTTTTGACGAAAGTTATGCGTAAACTAAGGGTTTTTGCTGCTTACTCGTAAACTTTACCAATTATGCGTAAAATGACCAAATTTTTCAAACTACGATTTATGCATAAAAGATACGATTTCCACAAGTTTTTTTTGGCCAAATTTGTTCAAAAACACATAAAGAACAATAAAGTTTAGGCCTTTGACACTAAAGTCGAAATTTAAAGTTATTCGTAAGAAGGTACGAACGTGAAAAAACGAGTAGAAAACGATATTTAAGCTACAAAGTACTAGACTTTATGCAATATCTAAGTTTCTAAACACTATATCAATCTTAAAACTTTCCAAGTTTCAAGATTTGAGTGTAAGAAACAAAGAAAAATGCGAGACTTTGAAGAAAATAAGAAATAAGGTACGAGTAACCAAAAAAAACACACACTTCAAGCAACTATTAGGCGATTGATACCATTTGATAGGTCACCTTAATGAGTCAACACAAGTATATCTAGTGAGAGAAAGTTAGAAAGAGAGAGAGAGATGGTATGGAACACGTATAAATGAATAAGAAGAGTAAACTTGTATAACATGAACCAACACCCTTCTCATCAATGAGAGGGGTATTTATAGTTGAACAAGATTAGGGCAACGCCCCTAAGTGAGTTTCTAGAAGCTATGCCACGGTCCATGGGCTTACTTCATGGACTGGGCCTTAACTAAACATATAAGCCTTATAAAACTAAGCAAACTATTACATATTTAATGACCGACACTTTATATTAGTTACACGTATTCCCAACAATCTCCCCCTAAGGGTTGGTCATCAATCGTTGCTTGACGTCTTCTTTGCTTCTTTGGTTTTGACATCTCTTGTATCTTTGTTCTTCGTTGCTGTGATCATATGTTGGTTTCGTCTTGCCTTCATCATCTTAGTTGACTCTGTTGTCTTAATGTCTTTTCCAACATGCTCATACTTCTTTTGATTTTGAATCTTCATGCAAAAAGAGTTCTCATTTCATAGCATTGATCTTTGTCTTTCAACTTTGTAGATTCTTTGACTTTGACGTAGAATCTTTCTGGACTTTACATTGATCTTTGATGAGAATTTTGACTTTCGTGATGTTGGTATGAGCATGTGGATCTTGAGTATAAGTTGATGAATCATGATGGTAACGATGGTCACAGCAAGCTGGAACTCTGGGTCTCCATGAGTACCTGCATGAAAATAGTTAGCAATAAAGTTCCCATCACTTACAAGTTTGGACTAAGAGATAATTAACAGCATAGTGTGAAAACTCTCTCTAATCCTTACGAAGGTTGTTCCTGAATCGGATACCTCAAGAGAGCTTACACAGATATACCGAAGTATATCAATGATTCAGGTGAGCCGTTGAAGTATACCGAAGTATCACTCCACGACTGTAGACCATTTGAAACATAGTAACAACCACCATGATATGAATGGCAATATCCAAAGATCTCATAAAAGACTCTTACAACTTGTGTTCTTTTTGGCGAACACAAGTGTATGTTTTGGAATGTGTATCCTAAGAGACCTTTTGATGAATCTCGTGGCTCTAGACTCGGTTAAGTACGTTTTGGTTTTAGTAGTCGAAGGCATGGAGCAGAGTGCCTCCTTTTCAATATCAACACATCTCGGAGTGAGAGGTCGATATATGATGCGAGGTTCTCCGTGAGGAATGAAACAAGTATCTTTTAAGAAATACCTGAGTGGCTAGAAGGTTAAGTGCAGTGTGTCACTGGGTCCATGACGTCTTGTCTTAAATACCGGCATCACCTTGGTGATAACCAGTAGCATATGAATTCAACCCGGTTTCTGCCCTAAGGTTGAACATTTGGAGGGCTATTTCTTTTCACCCCTTCATTAACTTTTCTTTTTAACTCTTCAACCCCTTCTTTCTCCTTTCATTTCTTTTCTCCTTTTTTAATATACCTAAGGACTTCTAGTTCTAAACTATTGGTGTTGTCCTTGGGTAGATCCCTCCGGCTCTGGCGGATCATAGGATATAAACCTAATATTACTTACCTTATTACTCCATGATTATCGTAGATTTATTGATCACATGCCATAAAACCTTTTGTAAAATTTCTCAAAGTGTTTATGAAAAAGTTTGATTAAAATATGCTTTTTGAGGTTTACGGGAAGAATCTTAGCAAGAACTTTTTGTAATGAACAAAGATATTTCAAATACTCCCCCTCAATAAGTGAAATTACTTTTTGAGGTTTTAATTTCGAGAGGGAATACTTGTTCTTTTGAGCAGAATTATGAAAAAACTTAAGAAATTTGATTAATTCTACTCAAAAGTAAGAAGCCTTCGCTCCTTATATTAGGATTGAGGCACTGAAGCGTACCTAAGGGTCCTTTCTTTACAAAGTTCGGGTTGTACACTATTATGTGTGTACAAACCAATCAAGTTACAAGAAAACAATCAATCAAGAATATTAAATACTCACAAACTAATAAATCATTTTGGTCATTGAAATGTCAAGATTGGGAAGCTCGGTCTCTCACCAACATAGCTCTCCAACCGTCAGATCTGATCCCTAAGCTTCAACCTCTATTCAATTCTGTTGATGAACCTGCGAACTTCTCTAGCTTCCTTTGAATTCCATCTTTTGTTCCGGAAGAGGTCTAAATCCTTTAAGCGGCTATTCAGACCATCACGAACTGTCTTCAAGGTGTCATCACAGAACTTATGAATCTCGTCGTACGCCATGAAGCAATTATGAGCAAAGGCACTTCTGTAGATGAATCCAAATGCACGTTCTTTCATTAGTGTGTATTGTGACTTCTGATTGATGTTGTTCAAGTGAAGAAGTGGTGCTGTCAAGTTCAGCTGCCTCTGATAACTTTCAACACTTAATTATAAGTCTTCAACACATTCCCGAATGATGATGCTCCTTATGAAGATCAGAAGAGAAGTGATGAATGCAAGCTGAATATCCATTGGTAGATTACGCAGTTTCCCTTGGACTTTGAGGAGGTACATGTCTTCAATGTCATTTATGTTCAACCGTGGAAAGTCAGCTTCAGAGAATTCATACTCCTTTTCATCTTGACGCTTGATGACGATCTACTTAAGAAAGTAGTAGCCCCATTTAGTAGCTGTTGATATAAACTGGATGGCAACAATTTGTTGGTTATGCATGACATCCCCCTTTGTTTGTTCTAGCCTGCTACTGCGGTAGAAGAGCTTTCGTCTTTCATTCCAGTGATAAATCCCGTACACCGCATCTCTATCATACACCACAAGCTTTTCAACGAATAGATGTGTTGCATCTTCTTCTATTGCGGTGTTTAAGTACCTTGCATCTAGGATTCCAATGGTAAGGGAGGTTGCATACTTCCTTGCGGATGTGTTTCCATGTTGCAAGAACTCCAGGTCGGTGTTGAAGAAGAAGCCAAACGAAATCCTTCGTTGCTCCGGTTTTCCCACCATTGGTAGTGGCTTGGTCCAATCTGTGTAATATGGTCCAGATTTCTTGGAAGTGTGATCCACGTTGAACTCAGGATTGAGCCAATCGATATCATCGGACATTGAATGAGCAATGTTTTCCAGATGATATTCAAGTTCGATTGCACTCTCTATCTCTAACATACACACTTCCTTTCCAAGCAAAGGAATATATCATGGCATATTCTTTTTCTCTTTTCTATGCCATGTGAGGAATACCCAAACTACCTATATCTAATTATCCCCTCTATTGTTCTCTCTTTGATAATTGGTTTCACTTAAACACTTCACAAAATATTTTTACAAAATGGCTATTTGAGTTGATAAACCTTGAGGATGAATAATGTAAAGGTCTAAATGTGTTAAGTACAATTGGGGGTTTAGCAAGGTTGGGTATTTAAAAGACCAAAACCCAAAATAGAAAACACCAGACATACTGGCGCGTCGTTGGCGCTCTGACACGCCAGCAGCGCGCCAGACTCTAAAGTTGTTTTCTCACTTTGGGTCTTGGCCTATAAATACCCCACCTTGGCTCTTGTATTCCTCACCCCTTGCAAAACATTCTTTCTCTCTAATTTCTTTTCTCTCTACCCTCTCAGCCTACTACACATCTTGTGTTCTTAATCTTTCTCTCTTATAATCTTTGAAAGAACACATTTTCCGCAAGGGAAGAATCACAAGAACCTAATCCACTCTTGTGATTTTGTCAAGGGTCTTCTTCTCTATACTCTTTTTATTAGAATCGAGTCACTAGGTTAGGTTAGGGCTTGATTCAAAGAAACAACATTATATCATTCAATTCGGTTGTAAGAGAAGCCTTGTATCGTGGTGACTAAGCCTAGATCATTGGGGATCTAGTTGGGGTTTGATACTTACGCTTGGAAGTCTTAGTGGTCTTAGGGGACTTTGTGGAAAGTCGAATCACTAGTCTTTGTGGGTGGTTTCCGAGGGCGGAATACCGTTGGGAGTAGCTCTTCTTAGTGAGCACCGATCTTTGTGCATATCGGTGGAGTGAAGTTGTATACGGTTTGTAATCCACCATAAGTATTATACTTAGTGAATAGTATAGTGTCGTAGATTCGTAACTGGACGTACGGATGATATAAACCCCCCATCCCGAACTAGTATATATCGTGGGCTCTCTTTACATGCTTTATATACTTTGGTTGTGATTGTGGTTGTTGTATTTGTGACAAATGGTAATTTTTCGTACTATTATTTTAATAGTAAAAATATTTATCTTTATCAGAAAAGACAAATTATATACTTTCTGACATTTACTGACGATTAAAACTCATATTTATTAATTTAAATTCACTATAATACAATTTACGTATAGCTATTTAGTTAAATAAACGTAAAACTAGGAACAACCCTCTTGTGCGCGATGACTTTAAACTAAATTTAGTCTACAACATTACAGTACCTGGTCACTACTCCAATTCATAACTTAATTGCTAGGGCAATTGCATCTTTATTTACTCGCGAGTATTAATTTAATAAATGCTTTTCATAATTTAAATGAACACCCAATATACCCGACACTCCTAACAATTATTTTTAATACATTCTTATATTCCCTAAATTACTACAAAATTGCCAAAAATTATTTTCGTACCCATTTATAATTCTTTTACTAAGCCCACTTAATTATACGTATTTAACTTTAACTGCAAAAACTATTGCCCAATGCCTATTTTTAATACCCAATGCACACTTAAGATACATTTTATAAAATCTAACACACATTTTATTTTTCTTTCTCACAATTTCCGTACCCCCCCCCCCTCTTGTGTATAACATGTGCATTAAAATTATTTTGACTAAGTACTACAACAATTCAGGCATGAAACATAGACCAAGTTGAATGTGGGCTTGACCAGGAATTTGTCCCCTACTTTCCCCATTTTTCGGCAAACATCTAGCCTACCTAGCCAACACCAAAAATTTCTACTCTAAGATACGTATTTGACCTATCTTTGAATTCTTCCTATATATATAACACAACATATACCCCTTTGACTTGCAAGAAATACAAACCATCACTCTCACACACACCCTAAACGACCACAAGAAGAAAAGAAGCAAGGAAAGGTTTTTTTTTTTTTTTTTTTTTTTTTTTTTTTTTGCTACTCTAGGCGCATATTTGAGCTTGGTTGGATTACTAGTTAAGCTATTAAGGGTTTGAGAAACATGGTTTTGGGCTAAGCTAGTGTTTTCTTCTCCTCATCATACTAATCACACCAAGTAAGCACACAACTATGTCCATGAATTTTATTACAACTCGTTAGAGTATTACCTTCATTTACAAGTACTTAGTTTCAAGTTTTCAGGCCCTTTTGATATCACCTTGTACATGTTTGAAATATTTTATAACTATATTAAACTTGTGACTATTAACCAAGTCCTAAACATATTTTCATGAACACACTAATAAATTTTTAATCTTGGCAAGAAGGTGGAAGAGTTAGGATTAGTTTTTAAGTTGTTGTAAGTGGTTTTGAATGGTTAGAAAACTAGAAAACGCGTTTTTAACAAATTTAGGATAGTGGCTGTCCTATTTCTATAAAAACAGAAACATCAGTAGCTTTATAACAAGATTAGACTTGAAATATAGAAAATAGACTCAACTACAAAAACGTGGTCGCTTGAACGGGTTAAAATAGACATATAACGAAGAAGATACGTTAGATTCAAATTGAGCGACGAAAATGATTTTCTGAAACAAATGTTGCTATTGCAAGGTTTTCAAAAGGTAAAATCAGGTATTAAAAATTAACTAGATCATCCAAGGCACTAAAAATCTCTTAGTATACTTAAATACGAACCCAAGGATATAAATAACTTAAGAAACAAAGCTAAAACGACTAAGATACGTTGATTTAAAGTTACGACGAAACTAACTATTTTTCCAGCTCAAAACAGTCAAAAATATTTCTAAGTGTCAGGACCAGATTTTCGAGTGACCATGTTTAAGCTCGTTTTTCTCCAAGATAAAGTCAGTTTTGGAAGAGTCACACCAGTATGTAAAATGAAGTTTACCTAGCCTAGTTTCCAGAAAGTCCAACCGTTTGTCAAACGGATCAATAACGAATAGACTACGACCTTGTGAACTTGCCCAAAAACTGCCCAGAACAACACAAACGGCTTGACCACCCAACTTCAAGGCTGTATTAATGTGGGATCGGGTTCGATTGAGCAGAAGGTCAATTCTAGATTTTGTAGACCTTGCTCCATACTTTCGAAATCCACTGAGTTGAGTCACAAATATTAAATAACTACTATTATACGACTAGTCTTACTAGGCCACTCGACCATTTTCAGAAACTTAACAAAGTATAATTTTTCAACAAAAAACTTTATTTTTCTCGTAAATAATTTAAATGACAATAGTAACATGTTATAAAGCGCGTCGGTGATTTTCTAAGATGCTTATTGACGAGACGATCATATAGTAATTACGAAATAAACCAAAGACATTATATAAAAAAATATATTTGACTTTTAAACAAGCACTCTAACGTAATTACGTTTTTAACCAACAAACTTTACAACGAACACGTACGGGTGATATATTAAAGTGTAAACTTGCATACATGACCTCATTGCCGAACCTACTGTAACACCCCCAATTTCGTGATACGCAGCGGAATTCAAACTGGGTGTTACTCGACGACACAACAATTATAACGATAGAAAACAAACTCTAATGAAGTCGTTTTAAAAGTTTTATCATTCGAATTATATAAACATCAGAGTTTACAAAATGAGGTCCCAGTAGATTCAAGGTTTACAAAATACATCAAATGAGTTTTCGAATGATAATAAGATTTATAGCCCTCTTTAATATCCGTGCTCATCCGTGCCAGCCTCGTTCATTATGGACCTGAGATAAACATGCTAAAGTGTCAACAAAAAGGTTGGTGAGTTCATAGAGTTTGTCGAATAAATGTGAAAGCCTTGTAAAAATCATCGTGACAAGTATAGGTAAATACTAAATGTACATTTCTAAGATTCCAAGTGTATGACTATTGTACTAAATACAATATCACATGTAGGTAGTGTTTCTGTTACTCTTAATTGGACCAAGTCCTGTTTGAATATGTTGTTGGACCAAGTCCTGTTAGAATCGTAATTGGACCGAGTCCTGTTTGAATCGTAGTTGGACCAAGTCCTGTTTGAATCGTAATTGGACCAAGTCCTATTTGTTTCGTTGTTCTGTGTAAGGGTTACGTTGTTATATACCCCAAAGCGTTGAACATTGTTTTGTTGGACCAAGTCCTGTTTGTTTCGTTGTTCCGCGTATGGGTTACGTTGTTATATACACCAAAGCGTTGACCGTTGTTTGTTGCGTTTGTTTGCTCTAACTTAGTCAACTTAATGGTTACATTAATCCTGATAGATCTAACCATAATATTCGTACTTACTACGCATAGTGCTTAATGGACAATGATATAGAAACTTTAAGTATTGCAATAATGTTATCTAACATAAATAAACATTCAGTTCAGATAAACATGTAGTTGCAAATAATAGTGATTTGTCAAAAATAGTTAAGCATGTATCTTCCCCAAAGAGTATAAAACCAGAATTAAAAGAGTAGGGGCTACGACTCACGGTAAACCGTGAAAGTTTTCTAGAGTGCTTTTAAATGTAAATAAGTATAGTTGAACATGTATCTCCCACAAAGAGTATAAAATAAATAAAAGATTAAGAGTGGGGCTATGACTCACGGTAAACCGTGAAAGTTTTTCTAGAGTGCTTGTAAAAATAAATAAGTATAGTTGAGCATGTATCTCCCCCAAAGAGTATAAAATGAATAAAAGATTAAGAGTGGGGCTATGACTCACGGTAAACCGTGAAAGTTTTTCTAGAGTGCTTGTAAAAGTAAATAAGTATAGTTGAGCATGTATCTCCCCCAAAGAGTATAAAATGAATAAAAGATTAAGAGTGGGGCTATGACTCACGGTAAACCGTGAAAGTTTTCTAGAGTGCTTGTAAAAGTAAATAAGTATAGTTGAGCATGTATCTCCCACAAAGAGTATAAAATAAGTAAAAGATTAAGAGTGGAGCTATAACTCACGGTAAACCATGAAAGTTTTTCTAGAGTGCTTGTAAAAGTAAATAAGTATAGTTGAGCATGTATCTCCCCCAATGAGTATAAAATGAATAAAAGATTAAGAGTGGGGCTATGACTCACGGTAAACCGTGAAAGTTTTTCTATAGTGCTTGTAAAAGTAAATAAGTATAGTTGAGCATGTATCTCCCCCAAAGAGTATAAAATGAATAAAAGATTAAGAGTGGGTCTATGACTCACGGTAAACCGTGAAAGTTTTTCTAGAGTGCTTGCAAAAGTAAATAAGTATAGTTGAGCATGTATCTCCCACAAAGAGTATAAAATGAATAAAAGATTAAGAGTGGGGATATGACTCACGGTAAACCGTGAAAGTTTTCTAGAGTGCTTGTAAAAGTAAATAAGTATAGTTGAGCATGTATCTCCCCCAAAGAGTATAAAATGAATAAAAGATTAAAAGTGGGGCTATGACTCACGGTAAACCGTGAAAGTTTTTCTAGAGTTCTTGTAAAAGTAAATAAGTATAGATGAGCATGTATCTCTCCCAAAGAGTATAAAATGAATAAAAGATTAAGAGTGGGGCTATGACTCACGGTAAACCGTGAAAGTTTTTCTAGAGTGCTTGTAAAAGTAAATAAGTATAGTTGATCATGTATCTCCCCCAAAGAGTATAAAATGAATAAAAGATTAAGAGTGGGGTTATGACTCACGGCAATCCGTGAAAGTTTAGTGTACATGTGAATAGTAAATAAATATAGTTTGAGCATGTATCTCCCCCAAAGAGTATAAAATGAATAAAAGATTAAGAGTGGGGCTATGACTCACCGTGAGTTGGATGATGTTTAAGGATATAATGAAATCGCTTGATAAGCCGGAAAACCTCTACGTGCAACCTAGAAATATGATATCGTGTCTTAGGTTCTAAAACAACGAAGTGAATATTTAAACACGCCTTATATAGTTTAAATATCTCGTACTACTGTTCAGGCCATCATAATCTAGAGGTCATGCAGTAAACGTTCGAGGAGCTAGGACACTTTAAATCGTAAATCCAACAACTCGTCGATACGTTCACCCAAATGAAACCCCTCACATGAAGCTCCCTACTAACATAGTATTTATATGTGAAACATATATTTTGCTTACTTGATTATATGACATATTAAGAGTTTATAAATACAATAAATAAACTAACAAAGTTTATAAGTATTTAAATAATTTTGAGTCTTATAAATACTTACATTTATTTAGAAAGCTTGAGTATTATAGAAAAAGGGAATATAAGCGGAGCTTCGACGTAGAATTTGTATTCTTCAAAAACCCGAGGCTATTTGAAGATTATAACGACACCTTCTTGGAAACCCGAAGTGATTTGAAGATAATAACAAAGTCTTTTTCGAGACTTGAAGTTATTTGAAGATTATAACGACGCCTTTCTTGAAAACTCAAAGCAAAGTAGATAAAAATCTAGCTTTTGCTCAAGAACGCTTGTACGTTCTTGAAAGAAACTTGCTAAAATAGCAAGAATCGCCTTGGGTTTAAGGACTTTAGAGATAAAGAAAGGGGTGGTGCAAGAAATTATGAAGGCTTAAGCTTCCTATTTATAGGAAAATTTCCACCGAGGACTACTTGTGTAATTTTTCTGCTTCTCGTGTTCGGGACTTGTTTAGGCTAGCAAACGTTTGATTCAAGTCACGAAAATCACGCCGTTGTGTTTAGAATAGTTTTTTCCAAGAAATGAGTATATAAAACGAGAAATATTTTTACAGGGGCCATTATTGTAACTTTTGTGTTATTATGGTTCCGGAGTGAGTTTTGGTTCCGTTAATTGCTAGCTGTAAGTCGTAAAGTCACTAAACGCAAAACCTGGTATCGTAAAAATACGAAACTCATAGAAATGATTAAACTTGTCAATATACTCATTATTATCTAATAAAAATGAGTGATAAGTATAATGGGTTGCAAAAACGCTGATAACGTTGGAAACGTAGGTTTAAAACGCGTTAAACGTAAAACATGCGAAAGTTGCGTAAAAATGAGAAAGGTAAAATGTAACTATTCTAATATGATAATAGTGAATTATAACGGCCTATAATGTCTAGACTGGGCTCAGTCTAGTGTCGGTTGGTGTTAAATATCCTTTAGACCTAAAACCGTAAGTGTTAAAAATCAAGGAATGATTTTTAAAATCAATGGTCAAAGGAGGAGGGAAAAATATGTTGACTTTTCCAAAAATGTGAAAACTTCTAAACATCTTAGAAAATATGGTGCAGGTATAGGCTAAGGTTGCGGATAAGTAAAAGTGCTTAAAACGCAAGTTTAGTTCTGTATGACACAAGGTCTATTTAGTAACATTTTAACTTAATTTCTAAAAATTCCATAATTGACTGTGAGTGTACTAAAAATCAATCTGATGCGATGAAAATTATCAGGGTTGGTTTTCGTTTTGCGCAGGATGTTTAAATGGCGTTTAAACCAAAACGTATAGTTTCTTAATAACTTTTGCGAAAATGACTCGACGAGCGTCAAACTTTCACTTTATCATGGAATTAATTTAACTTACGAGAATGTGAAATAGAAATTTTAGGAGTAAATAGTGTTAGGATTCGACACACGGT
Organism: Artemisia tridentata subsp. tridentata; assembly: GCA_021014915.2. Taxonomy (NCBI): domain Eukaryota; kingdom Viridiplantae; phylum Streptophyta; class Magnoliopsida; order Asterales; family Asteraceae; genus Artemisia; species Artemisia tridentata. Next base: position 223,056,769 of record CP139506.1, read on the forward strand.
TAAGGTGGTTAAACCCTGTGACTATGTGTGTATGATATATTGAGTTAATATGATTAAGTACGCGGAATTTACTTAATCACACTTAGAAGGTTATTTTTGTTATGGAAATGGAATGGTTATGATTAGTTATATGACAATAAACAATGAAAGCTTTTCACCAAAATGATTCAATATTATTCAAAATAATACGAGTGATCTTTCTATCACTAGGGTTACAAAGACCTTAAATCTTATGTTCTTACAACTTGTGATATTCTTGTGTTTTTACTATGTCTTAACAATTATATGTTCTAATAATAACACATATACTAATATCTAGTCTAAAATCTTCTTTTATAGTCCAAGAAGATCTTTACAATATTGCTTAAAGTCTAGACATACTACTTGCTAACTTATCTTGAGTGTGTCAGTACATAAGATACAACATGTATCTGTGTACACAACTTGTTAACTAAGCACATGGGGTAAGATATTATCTACCGTATATTGTTGACCAAAATATACATAATATCTTTTCATACTTATCCACTTAGCAGCAGAATGTACATTAGCAGCAGCAATGTTTAACACTAGCAGCAGAATCCTTCAGCAGCAGAATGTTAAGCCTAGCAGCAGAATCATTTATCGCTAGCAGCAGAATCAAATGTTCTAGCAGCAGCAACAAACATTACCAGCAGGAACCAAATGCACTAGCAGCAGAATCACACTTAACGTTTTTCTTTGAATAGAATCCGATATTAAACTTCTTGAATATTTAATTCCCAACAATCCTCCCCTAAACATGTGAATCCATTTCAACATGTTTCTGAATTAAATTATGGATTGTGAAGATCTTTCAAACACTTCTGTTCTTCAAGATTAAATATCTTTCTCAGTAACTCATCTGCTTTGTTCTTTGACTTTAACAATATCAACATACATCCTAAAGATGGTGCAATTTCCTTGGATGGAGGAATTATAAGAGGCAATGATGCTGTGTATCTTGGATGCTTGTTTCAACAAGTGAAATCATCTATCAGCATGTCTTTGCAAGTGATGAACAAACGTGGTAAACTGAAATTGAAACTTTTCTTCGTTTGACCTAGATAGAACTTTCTCCTTTGGAATGTTCTTGTCATTTTCAACCTCCATGTCATCATCTTGTATGCTCTTGTCTTTTCCTCCCTTACATTGGGTTTCTCTTCCTTTCTTGGGCTTTTATTTCCTCCCCTGAAGCAAATAAAATTTTATCCTCCCCTTGTTTGGAAGATCTCTCACCATCATCCCATCATTATCTGATCTACCAATGTGAACTTGTTTTCAGACAATGTTGTACATGAAGCAATCAATTCCTTAAGAGTTTAAGTTGCTGCCCTCATCAATTCTAGGTGTGTTAACTCCTATGAGAGGTGAATCAGTGGACATTTGACTCATGGTCCATCAATGGATGGTTTTTGTGAGTCTCTTTCAAAATCCTTTTAAGAAACTTTTGCCTTAGCAGTATGCATATGACTTTGTTATGAAAAATCATACTGCTTTCAACCATTTTGAAGGGATTAAGTGTGTAACAGACACTTAATCAAAATTTCGGTTTAAAGCAACCTCTGGTTGTGTGAGAACCAATGTTTTCAGTTATAAATAACTGCATGTGTAAAGATAAACCTGTTCAAAAGGCTTTCTTGACAGGGTTTCCAGCTCATAGTAATTGTTTCCTCTAACACAAGTGTTAGATTCACTTTTACTAGCTGTTCTTTCTATCAGATGTCCTTAGACTTGCTCATTATACTTGAAAGTATAAAATGATAGAAAGTGAGTTGCATCAGTTACTATCTGATCAACTAAGTCATCAATTCAATGTGAAATTTCATACTTAGGTTTCAAGAAAGAAGTTTTAAGGAGTTTTAAATTCCCAAACTCAGTCCATCATAAACCTAATATGTAGCAACTAATATTATCATTCTGCTGCTTCCATTTCACTTGAAACATCCTTTTGTGTTCACATGTTCATACCTGAAATTGTTAGTCTAAAACCAAAAGAACAATGTAAATACTTGTCTTGTATTAGAATAATCACATGATCATACCTGAAGCAGTAGTATCTTTTAAAACTAGCAGCACAAACAAAAATTTATTTACAAAAACACAAAGTTTAAAATCATTGAGGATTAAGCATTCCAATACTTGCTACCAAGTACTGAAACCTTCCAACATCAAAAGCTTTGGTTAGCAGATCTGCAAAATTGAATTCTGAAGCAATTTTAAGTACTTGAATTAATCTTTTCTCATTGCAGTCTCTTATAAAGTGATGTCTAATTTCAATGTGTTTTGTTTTAGAATGTTGCACTGGATTTTTAATAATACAAATTGTACTACTATTATCAATATGAATAACAGTTTTTAAGAAATTGTACCCATAGTCAAGGAGTTGGTTTTGAAGCCATAGAACCTGACCACAGCAACTTGCAGCAGCTATATATTCAGCTTCAGTTGTTGAATTTGCCACACTTGTTTGCTTCTTACACTGCCATGAGACAAGTCTACACCCAAGGAATTGACATCCTCCAGTTGCTGACTTTCTGTCCAAGCTAGCACCAGCATAATCACTATCCGAAAATGCTACCAAGTCAAAAGGAGATTCCCTAGAATACCATATACCCAACCTTGGTTGACCTTTGAGATATCTAAAAATTCTCTTAACTGTTGTTAAATGAGAAACCTTTGGAGTAACCTGAAATCTTGCACAAGCACAAACAGGGAACATAATGTCAGGTCTAGATGATGTAAGATACATCAAAGAACCTATCATAGATCTGTATGTGTGTGCATCTACATTTTCTCCATCTAAGTCTTTTAGAAGTGGCTTCTCAGAGTCCATTGGTGTGCTTGCCATTTTTGAATCAGCAAATTGAAATTTTATAAGTATCTCTGCAACATATTTGTCTTGACTAATAAATATGCCTTCAGATGATTGCTTAACTTGCAAACCCAAAAAGAATGTAAGTTCCCCCATGGAACTCATCTAAAACTTATCATGCACAAGTTTCTCAAACTCTAAACACATCTCCTTCCTAGTAGATCCAAAGATAATTTCATCCACATACACCTGCACTAATAGAAGATCCTTCTTGTGCTGTTTGATGAAAAGTGTCTGATCAATCTTTCCTCTTTGAAATCCATTTTCTAATAAGTAGGAAGTTAGTGTGGCATACCAAGCTCTTGGTGCCTAATGAAAGCCGTAGAAAGCTTTAACTACTCTGTACACTTTTTCTGGATGTTGTGGGTCAATGAAGCCTGGAGGTTGTGAAACATACACCTCTTCTTCAATTGTTCCATATAAGAATGCACTCTTGACATCCATTTGATAAACTGTGAAGCCTAAAAATGAAGCATAAGCTAAGAAAAGCCTAATTGCCTCAATCCTTGCTACTGGAGCATAAACCTCATCATATTCTATTCCTTCTTCTTGTGTGTACCCTTGGGCTACTAATCTAGCTTTATTCCTAATCACTATGCCCCTTTTATCCCTTTTATTCTTGAAAACCCATCTAGTGCCAATTACCTTTGCATTCTTAGGTGAATCAACTAGCACCCATACTTTCTGAATCTTGAACTGAAGAAGCTCCTCTTGCATAGCTTCTACCCAGCTTGAATTATCTAAGGCTTTCAGAATGTTCTTTGGTTTATCTTGTGAGAGAAAACATACAAACAAGCAAGAGTTTGAAAACTCATGCTGCTTTGAAGCATAAAGGGCATCAAGAAGCCCTTGATGGTCTGAAGACATCAATTGTTGTCTTGTCTTCACACCTGACTGTACATCTCCAATCACATTATCTAGGGAGTGGACTTTGTGAATTCTTGTTTGTAGAGTAGAAGGAACTTGATAATTTGATGGAATATTGTTGAAATCCACCTCATTATCTGAGAATTTTGCTTCTTTTGTTTCTGAAGGGCCAGCAGCAGAATCATTTGGCCTAGCAGCAGAATCAGTAAGTTTAGCAGCAGAATCACCAGCAGAAACAATTTGTTGTTCCTGAGTTCCATCTTCTTTTCTTTCATCTTCAACACCTTCTTTAGCTTTGCCAGAAGAAGATTCATCAGTTGTTGAAGTTGATTCCACACTTGTACTTGACCATATTGGCATCCAAACATGATCTTGGTTTGTCTCCTTTTCTAACCTTGCCTCATCTGTTGTTTGTGAACCTGAAAAATCATTAGTTTCTGCAACAACAGGCACATAATTCATTGATTTGGTTAGAGTATCAAGATCAAATAGCCATTTTGGTCCTTGACCTTCTACATTGGATTTATCCTCTAAAAACTCCACATGTAGGTTTTCTTCTACAATCATAGTTCTTTGGTTGTATACTCTAAATGCTTTACTATTAAGAGAGTATCCAACAAAGAATCCTTCATCTGCTTTACCATCGAATTTTCCTAAATGGTCTAAGGTATTGAGAATTGTCACATGACATCCAAAAGGTCTAAGAAATCCTATTGCAGGAGTTCTACCTCTAAAAAGTTCATATGATGTCTTATTGTGAGGCTGAATAACTAAAACTCTATTTTGAACATAGCAAGCAGTGTTGACTGTTTCAGCCCAAAAGGTTATAGGTAGCTTGGAATCAGCTAACATAGTTCTAGCAGCTTCAATTAGTGTTCTATTCTTTCTTTCAACAACACCATTCTGTTGTGGTGTTCTAGCAACACTAAATTCTCTTCTAATACCTTTTTGTTTGCAGAAATCATCCATAACTCTATTCTTGAACTCTGTCCCATTATCACATCTAATGACTTTCACTTTCTTGTCTACTTGGTTTTCTATCTGGGTAATGAATGTCTTAAGGATGCTTGTAGTCTCATCCTTAGTAGATAGAAAGAAAACCCATGTAAATCTAGTATAGTCATCAATTATAACAAGACTATCTCTTATGCATTATACTACTTACTGAAACTGGTCCAAATAAGTCCATATGCAGCATAAACAATGATTGATTGATAGAGTTAAAAAATCTTGGGCTTACAAGTGGCTTTGTGTTGTTTGCCTTTAAGACAAGCAATGCATGTTTGATCATTTTCAAATCTTTTGTAAGGTAAACCTCTTATCTAACCATTCTTAACAATTTTATTTATGGTTTTGAAATTAATATGACCAATCCTTCTATGCCATTTCATTGATTCATCCAATGTGACCTTTGCAACAAGACAAGTTAAATTCTTTTTAGGAACAATGTTCTTCATGTCTACACTGTACATATTGCCCTTTCTAGGAATTCTAAGAAGTACTTGACTTTCATCAGGCATCTTAAAATCAGGAGAAAGTACAAGACATTCAGTCTCACAGAAAAGAACATTGTTCTTTTTTTCACACATTTGTGAGACACTAAAAAGATTATAATTTAGCTCTTTTACATAGAACACATCTTCAAAATCTAAATTTCCAGTTTTAATGGTACCTTTACCGGAAATTTTGCCACCAACACCTCCTCCAAAGGTAACATAGCCTCCATCTATTGATTGAAAATCTGAGAGATAAGACTTGTTGCCTGTCATGTGCCTTGAACATCCACTATCTGAGTATCCTTGATCCTCTTGCTGATCATTTGAATGTTCCTGCACATAAATGAGAAGTATTAGTTTCTTTTTGGGACCCAAGCCATTACTGACTTGGATCTGCCTCTTGCATCAATGTAATTTAATCTTTTTAGGATAGTTGATGCAACATTGGATTTTAGAATCCAACATGCTGAGGCCTTAACAGCATTTGCCCTGTTTCCCTTAGCAGCAGAATGAACTGATTGCTTAGCAGCAGGAACTGCTAACTTTTCAGTTCTACCTTTTGGTTTCCAAACTTGTTTTTGAACCACTGCTTTTGTTTGAATGGGCCTTAGAACAGTCTTTGATGCATGTTTGAAAAATATTTTTGCACCCTTAGCTGTTGATTTTGGGTTAACAGTCATAAATGGTCGAGCAGTAGGAACAATTAGTCTAGCAGCAGAAACCATTTGTCTAGCAGCAGGATATGTGTTTGAGCCAGACTTGTTTTTGACTACTCTGGGGTTTGTTCTATTAACACTAGAACTAGAGTGAAAGTGAGTTTGAGGAGTTTGCCTTTTGAAGTTCACCCTATTGTTTTCATACCCAGTTACCCAATGGTTGCAGAAAGCTGCAAGATGGTCAAAACTACCACATGTGTAACAAACTTTGTTATAAAAAGCAAAGTCATCACCTAATTGGTTAGACTTGAGGTTATTCCAATTCCTTTGGTTACCTCTGGGCTTGTTGGTGGTTCTATATTGCTCACAATATCTAACTGGTTGCCTAACATGCTTAATGTTTGATTTAGGCCTATCAGTATTGTGTTTGACTATCTTAGGAACACTTGTTCCTACTTTCTTAACCACTTCAGGTTTAGACATAACCTGTTCTTCTTCATCACTATCAGTTGTGCAATCCTCAACAACTATAGAATCTAATTTCTTAACAAAGGACACCTTGTCCTGATAAAGTAAAGTTTTATCTAAACTTTTACTTCCATTTTCTACCTTAAGACTCTCAGAAGTCTTAGAACCATATTCCATTATTGGTTCTTGAAACTCAGGTACACCTGAATTCCCTAGGTCAATCCCTGGGGGTTTTGGGATGCCTCTATAAGGAGGTGGGACACTCTTATATCCTACTCCTTACTTAGCTCTATTAATCACCTGACATTCTACTATGTTGTGCACACTTCTAGAAGCATGTTCTAGGGCCTGTGTAGTCAAGTAAATATTTTCATTTTCCTTTTTGACCCTATCATAAGCTTCTCTCAAAAGCTTAATTTCAGCATCTCTAAAGAATATGTCCTGTCTTAGGAGAGCTTTGTCATCAGAAAAAGCTAATTCATTTTCCTTATAGTGTGTGATTTGTTTTTCTACAGTCTCTAATCCACACTTATAGTTTATAAAGTTTTGAAAAGTCCTGCTTAGCTCTTTCTTTTGATCATCATATTGTTTGAATAAAACCTGTAGAGCATTAAGAGCAGTGCAAGTATTTGAACAAGCTTTATGATTTTGTACCTCAGTAGCAGAAAAAGCCATAAGTGCCATCTGAGCAGGAGTTTCTTCTTCATCTGCCATGAAGCTCCAATCAAAACCTAAGCCATCAATAGCTACCATAGCTTTTGGCTCAATAACCTCATCTATTTTGGATTTGCTTCCAAAACCTCTATTCTTGCTATCTTGCTGCCTTGGTCTTCTGCACTCTCTTGAGAAATGACCCATCATGTGGCAGTTATAGCACTCTATCTTTGACTTATCAAAACCAGCAGCATCAATGTTGCTGATTATGAGCTTCTTCCCCGTCTTGTGATAGAACTTCTTGGCTCTCATGCTAAGAAGAGAAATTTGCCATTTTAGATCCATTTCCTCCAGATCATCTTCATGGATCTCTTGGAGGTCTTCATAGGAGAGCATGGACCCATTATTCTGACTTGTAAGAAAGGCACAACAAGTCTTTTCATCCAAAATACTTATGGTACTGCTTGATGAACTAGCAGCACCAACATCATCAACAACTTTCACCTCTTCACTTGATTTTGAGGTACTAGGAGTTGACATAAATGCCTTGTTCCCAGTATTAGTACTAGTACCTCCATTCTTCTTCAAATCTTGCTCCACAATCTTGAAGTTGCTATACAAGTCCATCAGTTCCATGGTGTCTAGGTCTGGCTTGTTCTTCCAGACAACAACATGCATAGCCCACTCTTCTGGTAAGCTTCTCAGAAATTTTGAGTTCAAATCTTCTTGAGGCATTTCAACCCCAAGAATAGCAAGTTGGCTCACAATATTCTGAAGCCTATTAAACATGTGGTCAAGAGATTCATTGTATGTAGAGGAGAAGTTTTCAAACAGCTGCTTGAGCAGTGTCTTGTGGGTTTTCTTGGTGGCTTCATTTCCACCATACCTTGCAATAATGGCTTCAAATAATGACTTGGCATCTTTGAACTTGCTGAAGTTTAGAAGTTGATCATTGGGAATAGTCATCATCAGCATGCTTCTTGCCTTCAAGTCATTTTTCTTCTTTATTCTATCTTCTGCAAATGATGGCTTTGTCTGCAGAGTTGACACCACTTTGCCCTCCACTGTTGATGTAGTGGTGGTAGGCTGGTAAGAGTCTCCATCTTCAATGATTTCCCAAAGTGCATAATCTTGCACTTGGAAATATTGCTCTATCCTCAGCCTCCACATCTCAAACTCATTTTGTTTGAGCATGGGAATCTTCGCAGCAACATTTGTCTGAATAGATTCAACATCCATTTCTTCAGCTTCTTCTTCTAAATCAATAATATCAACCTGTCTCTGATACCACTTGTTAGGATTCGACACACGGTTAAGGTGGTTAAACCTTGTGACTTTGTGTGTATGATATATTGAGTTAATATGATTAAGTACGCGGAATTTACTTAATCACACTTAGAAGGTTATTTTTGTTATGGAAATGGAATGGTTATGATTAGTTATATGACAATAAACAATGAAAGCTTTTCACCAAAACGATTCAATATTATTCAAAATAATACGAGTGATCTTTCTATCACTAGGGTTACAAAGACCTTGAATCTTATGTTCTTACAACTTGTGATATTCTTGTGTTTTTACTATGTCTTAACAGTTATATGTTCTAATAATAACATATATACTAATATCTAGTCTAAAATCTTCTTTATAGTCCAAGAAGATCTTTACAATATTTCTTAAAGTCTAGACATACTACTTGCTAACTTATCTTGAGTGTGTCAGTACATAAGATACAAAATGTATCTGTGTACACAACTTGTTAACTAAGCACATGGGGTAAGATATTATCTACCGTATATTGTTGACCAAAATATACATAATATCTTTTCATACTTATCCACTTAGCAACAGCAATGTTTAACACTAGCAGCAGAATCCTTCAGCAGCAGAATGTTAAGCCTAGCAGCATAATCATTTATCGCTAGCAGCAGAATCAAATGTTCTAGCAGCAGGAACAAACACTAGCAGCAGAATCACACTTAACGTTTTTCTTTGAACAGAATCCGATATTAAACTTCTTGAATATTTAATTCCCAACAAATAGTGAAAGTGAATAGTAAAAATGAATAGTAAAATGAATAGTAAAATTTCGGGAATAGAATTAAACCTGAAAATGCGAATTGTTACAGTCTCTACCCCTTAAGGGAATTCCGTCCTGGAATTCAGTGTGTGTTATATATTAATGTGATAGTATGTTCGTGTAGAATAAAATGTCTAAAAGTCACATAATTTTCTGGAGGATGGAAGGAACGGAGAGCGAAAGGCTATTAAACGTTTTTGTGGGAAAGCAGTTATAGTTTAGGTCTCAATTAGACCCGTTTCTCTATAACTATAGCTCTGATACCAATCTATAACACCCCCAATTTCGTGATACGCAGCGGAATTCAAACTGGGTGTTACTCGACGGCACAACAGTTATAACGATAGAAAACGAACTCTAATGAAGTCGTTTTAAAAGTTTTATCATTCGAATTATATAAACATCGGACTTTACAAAATGAGGTCCCAGTAGTTTCAAGGTTTACAAAATACATCAAATGAGTTTTCGAATGATAATAAGATTTATTGCCCTCTTTAATATCCGTGCTCCTCCGTGCCAACCTCGTTCATTATGGACCTGAGATAAACATGCTAAAGTGTCAACAAAAAGGTTGGTGAGTTCATAGAGTTTGTCGAATAAATGTAAAAGCCTTGTAAAAATCATCGTGACAAGTATAGGTAAATACTAAATGTACATTTCTAAGATTCCAAGTGTATGACTATTGTACTAAATACAATATCACATGTAGGTAGTGTTTCTGTTACTCTTAATTGGACCAAGTCCTGTTTGAATATGTTGTTAGACCAAGTCCTGTTAGAATCGTAATTAGACCGAGTCCTGTTTGAATCGTAGTTGGACCATGTCCTGTTTGAATCGTAATTGGACCAAGTCCTATTTGTTTTGTTGTTCTGTGTAAGGGTTACGTTGTTATATACCCTAAAGCGTTGAACATTGTTTTGTTGGACCAAGTCATGTTTTTTTCGTTGTTCCGTGTATGGGTTACGTTGTTATATACCCCAAAGAATTGAACGTTGTTTGTTGCGTTTGTTTGCTCTAACTGAGTCAACTTAATGGTTACATTAATCCTGATAGATCTAACCATAGTATTCGTACTTACTACGCATAGTGCTTAATGGACCATGATATAGAAACTCTAAGTATGGCAATAACGTTATCTAACATAAATAAACATTCAGTTCAGATAAACATGTAGTTGCAAATAATAGTGATTTGTCAAAAATAGTTAAGCATGTATCTCCCCCAAAGAGTATAAAACAAGCATTAAAAGAGTAGGGGCTACGACTTACGGTAAACCGTGAAAGTTTTCTAGAGTGCTTGTAAAAGTAAATAAGTATAGTTGAGCATGTATCTCCCACAAAGAGTATAAAATGAATAAAAGCTTAAGAGTGGGTGTACGACTCACGGTAAACCGTTAAAGTTTTTCTAGAGTGCTTGTAAAAGTAAATAAGTATAGTTGAGCATGTATCTCCCCCAAAGAGTATAAAATAAATAAAAGATTTAGAGTGGGGCAATGACTCACGGCAATCCGTGAAAGTTTAGTGTATTTGTAAATAGTAAATAAATATAGTTTGAGCATGTATCTCCCCCAAAGAGTATAAAATGAATAAAAGATTAAGAGTGGGGCTATGACTTACCGTGAGTTGGATGATGTTTAAGAATATTTAAACATGCCTTATATAGTTTAAATATCTCGTACTACTATTCAGGCCATCATAATCCAGTGGTCATGCAGTAAATGTTCGAGGAGCTAGGACACTTTAATTCGTAAATCCAGCAACTCGTCGATACGTTCACCCAAATGAAACCTCTCACATGAAGCTCCCTACTAACATAGTATTTATATGTGAAACATATATTTTGCTTACTTGATTATATGACATGTTAAGAGTTTATAAATACAATAAATAAACTAACAAAGTTTATAAGTATTTAAATAATTTTGAGTCTTATAATTACTTACCTTTATTTAGAATAATTGAGTATTATAGAAAAAGGGAATATAAGCGGAGCTTCGACGTAGAATTTGTATTCTTCAAAAACCCGAGGCTATTTGAAGATTATAACGACGCCTTCTTGGAAACCCGAAGTGATTTGAAGATAATAACAAAGTCTTTTTGGATACTTGAAGTTATTTGAAGATTATAACGACGCCTTTCTTGAAAACTCGAAGCAAAGTAGATCAAAATCTAGCTTTTGCTCAAGAACGCTTACACGTTCTTGAAAGAAAGTTGCTAAAATAGCAAGAATCGCCTTGGGTTTAAGGACTTTAGAGATAAAGAAAGGGGTGGTGCAAGAAATTATGAAGGCTTAGGCTTCCTATTTATAGGAAAATTTCCACCGAGGACTACTTGTGTAATTTTTCTGCTTCTCGTGTTCGGGACTTGTTTAGGCTAGCAAACGTTTGATTCAAGTCACGAAAATCACGCCGTTGTGTTTAGAATAGTTTTTGCAAGAAATGAGTATATAAAACGAGAAATATTTTTACAGGGGCCACTATTGTAACTTTTATGTTATTATGGTTCCGGAGTGAGTTTTGGTTCCGTTAATCGCTAGCCGTAAGTCGTAAAGTCACGAAACGCAAAACCTGGTATCGTAAAAATACGAAACTTATAGAAATGATTAAACTTGTCAATATACTCATTATTATCTTATAAAAATGAGTGATAAGTTTAATGGGTTGCGAAAACGCTGATAACCTTGGAAACGTAGGTTTAAAACGCGTTAAACGTAAAACGTACGAAAGTTGCGTAAAAATGAGAAAAGTAAAATGTAACTTTTCTAATATGATAATAATGGATTAAAATGGCCTATAATGTCTAGACTGGGCTCAGTCTAGTGTCGGTTGGTGTTAAATATCCTTTAGACCTAAAACCGTAAGTGTTAAAAATTAATGAATGATTTATAAAATCAAGGAATGATTTTATGGTCAAAGGAGGAGGGAAAAATATGTTGACTTTTTCCAAAAATGTGAAAGCTTCTAAACGTCTTAGAAAATATGGTGCAGGTATAGGCTAAGGTTGCGAATAAGTAAAAGTGCTTAAAACGCAAGTTTAGTTCTGTAAGACACAGGGTCTATTTGGTAACATTTTAACTTAATTCTAAAAATTCCATAATTGATTGTGAGTGTACTAAAAATCAATCTGATGCGATGAAAATTATCAGGGTTCGTTTTCGTTATGCGCAGGATGTTTAAATGGCGTTTAAACCAAAACGTATAGTTTCTTAATAACTTTTACGAAAATGACCCGACGAGCGTCAAACTTTCACTTTTTCATGGAATTAATTTAACTTACGAGAATGTGAAATAGAAATTTCGGGAGTAAATAGTGAAAGTGAATAGTAAAAATGAATAGTAAAATAAATAGTAAAATTTCAGGAATAGAATTTAACCTGAAAATGCGAATTGTTACACCTAAGACATGGTACTTATCTAGGTTGCGACAAGAGCTATCGGACCTCGGTTTGTGTGCACATCATTACTACTTGTGATACTTTACTTGAGGTGAGTTTATAGCCCCACTTTCTACTTATACTTGTTTACTAACTTTGGGGTGAGAAAACATGCAAAACTTTTATGGGCCAAAACTATTCTTAAAAACTATTACGTGGAGGGCCTAAGCCCTGAATCCCATATATGCCCACTTTCATGAACCGTCAGTTCCGGCGAGAATTGCGATTGTTATAGATAGATCTATTGGGGGTGACTCCCCCATTCGGTTGGCCATACATGGGTCAATGCGAAACGTATATCATATCAGAATCGAGTGTAACGGGATAAGCACTCGCAATGGGCCCCTTTTGGTATGACTACATTTTTCATACATCACTGTCGTAGCTTCGGTTGCATGAACTTAGTGCTAGCGTAATAGTCCCTCATTTTATATGGCATTATATTCGTTGTAATGTGCATATGCTTTAATTATGGTCTAACTATACTGCTTAACTGTAAACCTATGAACTCGCCAGCTTTTTGCTGACTTTTGAGCATGTTTTTCTCAGGTGGCTAACTTATTGATGCATGATGATTTTCCAAGGTGTGGCATGGCAAGGTCATAGGCACTTTTGGAGTGGAGTAATACCCACACTTGACCATTTTTGTAATTGGGACAACTAAAAGCTTTATGGGCCTTGTACACCAAGTTTTGACTATGATGTCAACTTATTTTTTTAAACTGATGTATGATTCCAAAATGGATTTGATAATCCGTTCTTTATTACCTTGTGTTGTGAATAACAATTGAGTAGCACCCCATGACCCAAATGCTTCCACTATACCAAATTTGGGGGTGTTACAGTATTTGTTGTATAACCACTTATTGATCTTTGAGGCTTGAAGTCTTTAAACTTATAAATAGCTAAAAAGACCATATTCACCCCCCTCTGCGGTTCTATAATTGGTTTCAGAGCAGTATACTCAAGTTTTTGAGCGTTAAAAACCTTCCCGACAAGTCGTTTTAAGTCAAAAACTTCTTTTTGAAAAATTTAAAATACCTAACGAAATTTTTGAAAAAGTTGAGTGTAGATCCATGGCGCAAGAGAACAATGTTGAGGGGTGTTCTATGCAAAGACCACCTTTGCTAGAATCCGATGGGTTTTGTTTATGGAAAACCCGGTTTGAGACCAATGTTAGGTCTAAAGATATTGACTTGTAGGGAATCATCCAAAATGGAAACTTTGTTTTCATGGTCCAAAACCTCGAAACCAAGCTGATGGTGGATAAGCCATATTTGGAACTAAAAGATGATGAGAATAAAAGGCTTGGCAAGAATCATAAAGCCAAGATGACAATCTACAATGCTCTACCTCGAAAGGAGTTCTAGAGGGTTTACACTTGCAAGACCGCCAAGGAGATTTGGCATACTCTCATCATTACTCATCAAAGAAACTCACAAGTCAAAGATTGCAAGATCGACTTACTCATCCAACAATATGAGAAGTTTTCAATCTCGGATGAAGAAACCATTGACAATGGTTCTACACGATTCAATGCTATTGTTACAAGTCTAACATCGTTAGATCCAAGTTATAGCAACAAGAACCATGTAAGAAAGTTTCTTCGAGCTCATCCGGTGAAATGGCAGTCGAAGGTGACGGCGATTGAAGAGGCCAAGAATTTGGCGGAGCTTCCTCTTGATGAGCTAATCGGCAACCTTAAGGTGTACGAAATGATTCTAGAAAACGACAAGGTCATTTCTAAAGATAAGAAGGAGAAGGTAAAATCGTTGGCCCTTAAAGCTAAAGTTACAAAGGGAAAAACTAGTGACGTTAGTGATAGTCAAAGAGGAAGTAGTGAAGATGAAGATGAAGAAGAGATCAACTTGATGGCTAGGAAGTTTAGGAAGTTCTTTCGAAAGGGTAATAAGTTTAGGCGTAGAAATAGCTTTGGTAGTGGCGGCCATAAGGATGAAAGAGGTAGTGATGATAGGAATAAATGTGTTGAAAGCTCGAGACGTCAACGTGGTTGTTACAATTGCGGGGACAAAACTCACTTCATAAGTGATTGTCTAGTGTCAAAGGATAACAAGGCATTCGTTGGTGGAGCTTGGAGTGATAGCGACGATGGTGACCAACCAGAGAAAGGCGCGACATGTCTTATGGCGATTGAATCACAAGAGGTGCATCCTAACCTATCTATATCAAATAATGCTTTAAATATTCATGATTTGCAAAAAGAGAAAGAGGACTTTTTGAAAACTATTGAAAAAATTGTTGAGGAGAAACACTCTCTTAATGAAAAGGTTTATGAACTCGAACGAGAAGTAAAGAGACTTACTCAACCCAAAGAGGTGGTTGAACCTTGCACAAGTTGTGAAAAACTTGGACATGAGGTTAACTCTTTGAATGACAAAGTATCCAAACTCCAAAAGGAGTCATTAAGTTTTTTCTAAATTTAAGAAAAGTAGCAATGATTTGGATGATATGTTAAGACAACAAAAATTGTCCCAGGATAAGGAAGGTCTTGGATTTTCTAAAATTGAGAAAACCACTTCCGTAAGTTTAAGCAAACCAATAATGTTTGTTAAAAAAGGACAAAACAAAAAACCGTGTTTTGAGTCTGACTCGCTGGGTGACGCGCCGGAGCACCACCAGCACGCCAGGAGTCTGAACAAAAGTGGTATTTCATCTAATGTTTTTGTTAAACCAATTGTTCCTCAAACTCCTTTTGCAAATACTAGAGGTACTCAAACACCCATTACAAGAAGTGAAACCCCAAAACAATTTTACAACCCGGTTTCACGTAATGGACTTAGATATACACAAGCTTGAGTCAACCATAGACCTATCTTACCTACACCAAATATGAAACCCTCATACAACCAAAAACATTTCTTTCAAAACAATCAATATAGTCAAAAAGAAATTTTTACAACAACTAAAGGTCTTCACATCATCAATATAACTCATACCAAAGGAGAGAAAACTCCTACCCAAACCAAAGATTTTTTAGACCACACGACCATTAAAACTTTGGACCAAGATTTCAAAACCAAAGTAACTCTTCAAACAACCCTTGGTTTATGTTTTCAAGCTATGGTCTTGAGACACTAAATGTCTTGCTTCATGACCCAAGGATGTTCAACTTGGGAGTGTTTTATGCTAACAACAATGGACCCAACAACCATTGGGGACCAAGTTTTTGAGTTATATGTTTGTTAGGTATAAGCTTGAATCGGTCTATTAGATAATCGAAAGGGTTGCTTTAAGCACATAATCAGTAGTAGAAGATTGTTTACTTCTTACAAGGGGTATGATGGTGTACATTAGCAACCTTTGAGGAAAGGTCATCGGTAGATAAAGCATCAATAGTGGATTTTTATGTCGTGGTCGTGTAACAAAAATCATCCATTAAAATCGAGCTAAGTTTTTCTTTTATGCCTATGAATCCTTAAGTGCTTTATATGTTAGTTGTCAAAAATGTTATGTGAACTTGGTTGATGCTAGGTGGCTTATTTTTGTCACAACTTGAAATTTAGGTGAACTTAGAAACTTAAAGGTGATTAACATAAAATGAGACTAAACTTGCATGCTATGTGTTTAGGGAATATATTTATGTGTTTACAATTTTCATAACTTGAATACATGCTCATCTTAAGTGTCACATACTTAATTGATCGAAAACATGTCTAGGAAATTAAATGTTAGAGTTAACGCATGAGATCTCATATCATATATAGGATTAAATAAATACGCTTAGACATGAATACTATTGAATGTTGTCCACACATGATTGTTTATCGAAAATTTAAATGGTAGATTAACTCAAATTTAAACAATCCTTCTAGATGAATATGCATAAAATTTACATGTAGAGTGTGTGTGAATTTGATCGATATGCATACATGAATATATTTGTTAGATTAGGTAATTGTAGGTTTCACATTGATACATAACATCATGTATAATTTGCTTACTTGCTTAATATGTATATGTAAACACTTAAGGGGAAATCTCTAAGACATATACAAATAGATAAAATGAATGATAATGTTGCTAAAAATATGTGCATGATGACTATGAGTTTAATCGTCAAAGTGATAAATAAGATTTGAAAATGTATACTTGCCATGATTAATTGCTTTTTGAGTTTGATGTTATGAGATTATGTTCTTACATGTCGTAAAGATTAAATGGTAATATGAAACATATGTTTGCATGTGGAATATGTTTTAATGACTATTCGCTTATATGCCTACTTGTCATGATGTTTAATTGTTTATGTTCAATTTGCTTGCATAATTAATTGGTCTTATGAACAAGATATTATGTCATAAATTGGAAATACTTGGACATTATGGTTACTTGTCGTAAAGATCAATTAATGATAAGATGGATGCTATGTGGTTATATGCTTACTTGTCATTGTGATTAAATGTGTTTGCATGAGTAATTTGTTTTGATGCTAGTTGTTTATATTGTAACATCCCGAGAAAAATAGGTTTTTGCAGCGGAATAAAATATATTTTGCAGCGGAATAAAAGTTGGGGGTTACTTCATAGCAAGACATTCACAACAATAGAAACGAACTCAAGCAAGTTGTTTTAAATAACATATCATTCGAACATATCAAAATACCAAAGTTAAAAGGTTCCCAGTGGTGCAAAATACACAAACATCACGACAAAATTTAAAAGGTTTTTCGAATGATAGTAAATAAAAGATAGATAGTAAAAGTAGATAGAAAATGTGGATAGCCATCATAAGTCTTCATGCCACTCCAAAAGCTAGTAAAGTAATGCTTCAAATACCTAAGATAAAACATGCTAAAAAGTCAACACAAAGTTTGAGTGAAATTCATAGGTTTAAAAAGTAAATAGTTGAACACAAGATTTATCAAAGTCTGGATGATATATGTAACAAATAAAAATATCGGGTAAGCGTCGTATCGTTTGCTAAGCTCATGACTCCAACACGTTAACCGGCATCAATAACCTTGATGTAATCATAAAAATATCAAATTTACCCTCAAGTAGGTAGTTTGCCGTCTACCTACGTAACTCGAATATAGCACACACGCGTTGTCTATCCAACAACAGGGTGGGTTGCGTCAGTCCTATAGGCCTATACACTATATTCACGTTCACTCGCAAGTAATTAATGGTTCATGATACAAGGGACTTGTTCTGGCAAAAAGGCGGTACTTAGCAATAAATATCACAGTCAGGAAAGCATACATTTAAAACAATTGTGTTCATAAAAAGTAAGTAGCATGTATCTCCCCCATGGGTTTATAAACAATTTAAAAGTAAAAGTGGGTCTATGAATCACACCTTAGCAGTAAAGGACACAAGATATCACAATATGATCAGATAGATGAGCACGGAAGATAAACCTCAGCACAACCTAGTATTTTGGTAACATGTTTCAGAAAATGACACTCAAGAGTAATATATAAAAGTAACGTTCATGTAATACTCGTGTTGTTGATTAAAAGATTTAGTTTCAATTGTGATGAAAAGAAGTAATCGCTTGTATCTCGTGTGGTTTTTAGAAAGTATACTTTCAAGATCAAATCACGTTAAGACGATGAAAGTCGGCGAAACACAATCAAACAAATAGGAAAAGAATAAGGAAAAGAAAAGAAAGTAATAAAGAATAATAAATAAGAAATAAGAAAGAAACGTCAATCAGTTGTTTCAGTGTTTTACCCCGTAGCCCAAATAGTTGATAAAACGTTGTGATTTAGGAAAGTAATGTACATTTGTAAAAAGGTTTACGATGTTGATAATTAAGTAATTAGAAAAGCTTATGACATTTACAAATCGTAATGGTTTGAGTTATAAAATGTTTTTTATAAAATTTTGACATGATGCGTCCGTTTATATAACATTTCCAAGTCGTTATGACTTTTGAATAACAAATTTTATTTATTACATTGTACAAATTGTTACAAGTTTATACAAATTTATAAAAGTTTTTAATTGTTTATTTGTCGTTATCATTCGCATAAATATTAGTGTCGGGTTTATCGACCATTTTGTGTTCGTAATACAAAATCGTCCATAAGTCTATCGGCTAATACCGTAAATCCAATAAAGATCAATCCAATATAACAACCAAGCAAAGGTTTTTGTTGCAATTTCCAATATCCAATGTACTCCCAAATAGCATCCGAAACACCATTGACAAAACAAAATATAAATTAAGTTAGTAGGTGAATAATGAAATAGTTAGCAAAATGAAAATAGCTAACACATATTATTGGGCTTTAGGCCCAATGTTAACACTTTAACCCAACACACTAACTTGGGATTACGGGCCCAAGTTTAACCATACCAAATCTAATGGGCTCCTTAGCCCATTAAACTAAATCCAAAATATAACACAAACACGAACACACTAGTTTTAGTTATGACGAAAATACGTTTTGACCATACCACAACCAAAACCACTACGAGGTTTCCCTAACCTCATTTACGACTTCAACTAGTACTTGGCTAATCATAAAATACAGCCAAAGTCCCTACGACACTTTGTGTGTCGTGGTACACATCACGACACTCTCTGTGAGTGTTGTTTTCAAACTAACGATCTACAAAATAATTCACCACGGCTAAACTAATATTTCCACAACATCAACATTTGACCACATCAATATTACCACACCAAAATACAACCAAAAGGACTCGGATAACAAATTAACTAGAGGCCGTGACTCCCATGAGCCACGGCTCATACCAAACGACACCAAATAGTTCACCACGACTCGTTTAACAAAACAACGTCAAGGCCGTGACTCATGGGAGTCACGGCTCACCCACTCGACACCAAAACCTTTCCCCAAGGTTCAGATAACACAAAAACAACAAAGCCGTGACTCCCTTGAGTCACGACTCACCACTATACGATACCACAACCAATCGACCAACACCAAATCTCAACCAAACAAGCATCAATCATCAAATAAATAAACAAGGACGAATTAGAAGCTCAAAATATAGCAAATAAATATAAAATAATCACAATACGCTCTGAGTCAACTCAGCTCGTGAGTTGACTCGGACGAGTCAAGTGACTTGTTAGTGAGTCAAACGAGTTTGGCGTTTAAAAATGAGATCCACACGGTTTTGATTCAAAAACAATAGTTTTAGTTACTTTTGATATAAAAACGTTTAAATTAAATAATAACCGATTAAGGTTTTAATTAAAATGAAGAAATAGAAGGAAGGGAGGTGCGTGTGTCTTACCAAACAAAAGAGAGGGGTGGGGAAGATGGTGGTGAGCAGCAGCGGTGTGGGGGTGAGCAGCGGTGTTACTCCAAAAATGACCAAACGAGCTCCTCTTGAACCCAAGTGCTTGATGCATGATTTCTGATCAGGTTTTAATACTTATAATTTTACTCGTCTACCTATGGTCTAACTTATGCACTAACGAGCAGAGAACCCGATCGTGTGTAGTGTAGTATTTGGTAAAGCCGAGGTCGTCCCAAGAGCTATGTGTATCTGGATTTTAACCTAAGTCTATGTCACATTTAAACGGTTTTGAATAAATAAATAAATAGAAATGAAATGCGGAAATTAAATGAAGTTGTAAACAGTAGGGAGAAAGTGTACTAGCTTAGTTATTCATCCTATCATGCAAAGACTATGTTCTCAAATTAAGCTTTCTATTGCTTTAAGTGGGGAATAAGTATCACTAGACTCCTGTGGTCAATTCACCTAGCCTATCTCCCTAGAATCCTACTAGGACATCAAAGGTATGCATCCTTACGGTCGTCAAAGCTTACGGGTAGACTAGTTCGAGTCATTAAGTGCCGCTAAATGCTAGGTTAATTCTTTGTGTGATCCGGCCTCTCGGATCTTAGACCACACATCTAACTTCTTCTTAAGTTCATCCAACCCGGAGGGTGATCCTATGGAGCATTCTTAGGTCCATTCGCATACAAGAATATTGGTCGTCCTATTAAACAATTCTTACCAATACCTTACAACCTACTACATTAGGGTCCTTTGGTCAATTCTCACTACAAAAAAAGGCTTTCAGAGACTGAATTTATAGGGACTGATATATCAGTCGCTGATACATAGCATCGGTAACTGAAACATCAGTTACTGATACTTTTAAGGACTGACCTTTTATTGACTAATTGCGGCGACTAAAAATCAGTCCTCGATTCAGTGACCCCATATCTGAGACTAAATTTCAGTTACTAATATGCCTGTACGGGAATAAAATTTGGAGGCAAATTTGTTAGTGACTGAATAAGGGTGACAATTCAGTCCCTAGTACATGTACATCATATCTAAGACTAAATTTCAGTTACAAATATATTTGCGCAATAAAAAATTTTGGCGGAAAATTTGTTAGTGACTGAATTATAGTCACAGTTCGGTCCCTAATACATGGAGATCATAGCTATGACTAAGTTTCAGTTACAAATATGTCTACACAATAAAAAGGTTTGGAGCAAAATTTTTTAGTGACTGAATTTCAGTCATAGCTGCGTCCCTATTACATGGACATCATACCTAAGACTAAAATTCAGTTACAAATATGTTTGCGCTATAAAAAAAGTTTGGAGTGACTGAATTTCAATCACGACTCAGTCCCTAATACAACATCATAACTATGACTAAATTTCAGTTACAAATACGTATGCAAAATAAAAAGGTTTGGAGAGACAATTATTTGTGCACTACTACACAAAAGGTCAAAGAGATCCGTAAAACTAAATAGAGACTGGTTAGGAAAAAACCTGGTATTTAAAAAAATATTTACACCTAGATTTGAAATATTAAGATAAAAGACTTGTAATTTCACAAAACCCTGTTTCTATCTACCAAAATTATTAAGCGGGGTTTTTTTCCCTCTTTTATCACTTTCACTATTTTGAAATCAATTTCACTATTTTGAAATCACTTTCAATATCCCTCTCTCAACACATACAAACTAGCCAATACCTCTGTTGGTTCGATTATGATCGTGGGTCACTATCTAATTCTTGCCATTCCGAGTTGATTTATCTATAATTCAGGTACTTTAATTTGTTTTATCTTCGATTTCATATGATCTTTTAGTTGCTTTCTTGAATCTTTCCATGCTCTTTGATGACATCCGAAATGGGGGCTCCTGATCGAAATCTGAAATTAGGGTTCCTGGTCCTATGCCAAAATTAGGTTTTTTTTTAAATTTGTTAATTAAATTATGAATTAGGGTTCTACATGAGTGTTTATAACTTAGTTGTTATCTTCAATTAATCAATTTCAAACACTACTCGTGTGCCACTATTGTTAAATTGACATATTCTCAAAATATACACGACCACATAAACCTATCGGCACTGTTGAGGAGATGTCAATTTTGACCCTTTCCAACCCTTTCCCTGGCCACCCACAAAATCGATGTGTATCTAGTGAGGTTTGAACCTCAGACTTGTTGTGAGGATATCAGGGTGCACCCCTAACCACCAAGTCACCTTGATGGTGGTTATCAGATGCACTTCAGATTACTAGAAATGCAGATCCTGATGGTAGGCACTGATGTCATTTGTCTATTTAGTAGAATGAGTGGTGGTTGATCAAGTCCATCTTTTAAACATGGCTTCTCTGCTTTTTGTGCTTTCAGGTCTGCGAACAATTGGTGTGATCACAAAGGTGTAATACATGATTTCATATTTCTTGTTTTCTTATTTCTCATCCTTTATTTAGTATTCGTCATTGCTGAAGTGTGTTTATTTTTTTTGGTGCTTTAGTTGGATATTATGGACAGAGGTACAGATGCTCGCAATTTTTTGCTTGGAAAAGTGATTCCCCTTCGACTTGGCTATATTGGTGTTGTAAATCGTAGTCAAGAGGTAATGTTATTGTTTTTCCGAGTTCTTACAATGTAAGTGGAGGCTGATTATTTTCTATGTATTTCATGTGGTAGTAGTCCTAAGGAAGCTTCCTACTCTCTACTTGTGTCACTTGTGTGGAAGTTGTATATTGTTAGTGTATTAAGATTGCCAAAGTAAAGAACTTGAACAACTATGATAGTTTTGCCAAAGTAAAATATCTCAAATAAATGTGGTAGTTGTACTGAACTAAATATACATTAATGGTTTAACACTGTGGTAGATTTCTTGATGTTCAATTTCACAATGATTGCCACTCTTCCTTAAAACAGGACATCATGCTCAACCGAACTATTAAGGATGCACTAGTGGCTGAGGAGAAATTCTTTCGCAGCCGCCCGGTATGGCGCATTCTCCTCCATCTTTGACTATGTATCAAATATGTTTTTTCAGCTTGTTTAGCTAGTTTTCACAATGTGTAGGTCTATAATGAGCTCGTAAATCGTTGCGGCATGCCACAGCTAGCAAAAAAATTAAACCAGGTAAGATCACGATAGGGTGGAATTGGGATATTTTTGCATTATGCCCTAGATCATTATAAGTGGTCATTTTTCACTGAACCCAGATTTTTGTATGCATATTCGCATAAACTTATACAAATTATTTGTTGGGTGAATGAGGTTTTCTACAATCAATCTCCGACTAAACCACAAATTGACTCTTGATTTCTTTGCAGATTTTGGTGCAACATATCAAAACAGTGCTGCCAGGGTTGAAATCACGTATTAGTCATGCTTTAGTTTCTGTAGCCAAAGAACATGCTAGTTACGGAGAAATTACAGAGTCAAAGGTATATAATATGCTTATCAAACCTATCTTCTAGTCAACCCTTGGAAATTTTTTAGTTAAACATTGTGATTTTTATCAATTATTGAGGATACAAACAGCTTCAGTCAAGGTGGGTTTGAGCAGGATTTTTGCACTGCTGTTTGAGGCATATATGAATATATAGACACGGGGTTCTATTCAGTAGGCATTGTTTTTCCTTTTAACATTTGCTTTGTAATGATTTATAGGCTGGCATGGGAGCTCTTCTTCTAAATATACTTTCAAAGTACTCAGAAGGTGATGCTCTTCTTTAGTTTTGGTTTCCTAACTTCTTCTTCTACACATGTAAGCCTATTTTTTTGATTCCGGATCTCATAGATGATCTTGTTGATTCATTTAAACAGCCTTCTCTTCAATGATTGAGGGGAAGAATGAAGAGATGTCAACATCTGAGCTGTCCGGAGGAGCAAGAATACACTATATTTTCCAGTCAATTTTTGTGAAGAGTTTGGAGGTGAGTCTTTAGTTGAGTTTATTGATGGATGCATATGTCCATTCGGCATTGCAGCTTTTTTGTTGGTTGATTTGTCTGTTATAGCATAACTTCCTAATATTAAAGACCATTTATACCCATCTAACTTTGGGTTCAAGTCATATACGTATCTAACAGACCTACTGATGCAGGAGGTTGATCCTTGCGAAGAATTGACTGATGATGACATCCGAACTGCCATACAGAACGCGACTGGTCCTAGATCTGCATTATTTGTGCCTGAAGTAGGTCTTACTCTGTTCTTTCAGTTGTTTATGTCTTCAGACTGTGTTCTTTCAGTTGTTTTGCCTCTCACCTGAGCAACCTGTTTACATTATACTATCGACAAGAGTCGCAGGCAAGTCTAATATAATTGATGTTTTTTCACAATCCTGTCTATCTTAGTACAATGATTTAGCTTACAAGCCTTAGTCGTAAATATGATTAAAGAGGATATATAGTTTCAATAATAAGCTGTTTTCTTTTAACTTTACACATTTGACCCGTTAGAGGCGAAGTATAACTCAAACCGACCTGTTTGTACAGAGATGGGCCTAAATTGCTACCTCTATTTGCTATGAAAATCTTTAGTCTCTTAGCAAAATACTTATCAATATATGATTTTCATGACAGGGTGGTTTTTCTTCATTGGTGAAATCGCTAAGTGCAGTGTATCGAGTTGCTTACAGAGATAGAAGTCTGATTGGATTTTGATGATGAAATGCTGCCACTAGAAATGGATCTAATCCTGAGTACAATAAGTGCAATGTCACATGATGTAGAGAGTGCAATGGAAACCGCTAATTATGACAACCGATATATCTAGGAAGTAAGCAACACCTACGGAAGATGGTGTATAAAATCAGCAACCGACCAAAAAAGAACCTTTGATGGGCTATTGTTATCAAGGTAAATTACATGCTCTACTTATTATTCCTTCACATGGCTATTTAAAACTGGATTTTTTGATTTAGATCTGAGATATAGAACTAAGCAACCGATATATCTCAGATATAGAACTAAATCACATGCTTTGTGGCATGTTATTTGGTACCAGGCGGATCCCTACTTGAGTTTGATTGAAGATTGCAAGCTCACTATTGGACCTGGATCAGGTAGTATAAGTTTTGGGTCTAAGGAAGACGATAGGGCTGCTCTGAAATCTCTTTCGTAATTAAAGTTCAGAGAGGATCAGTCAATAGAATCATTGGCTGCTACAATTGTGAAACACTTGAAAGTACAAACATGCCTTCACTAGCGACAGCCGAGACTGAGGACCTTTTGAGGTTCAATCAGTTATTAGATTCAGTAAGTCTTGTGGTTGTGTGAATCTTTCGGTAATTGATCATAGTCAACAAGAATATCCATGTATGTTGAACACTTGTAGCGAATGGGATTTGTATGTTTAAGTTATTGTTTGCTGTAAATAAAATTGTTTCGGTTCATCGATGTATTATTTAATTTTGTTTGTACATAATGTGTTTGGTTACACAGATTATGTAAAAAGTCTGAATGTATTTTTTTTTTAAACAAATGGATTTTGGTACGGTTTAGTAGGAAACCGTACCAAAAAAACAAAATATTAGTTACCAAAGCCTTTTAACAGAGAATGATTTGGTGATGATTTGAAACTAATTTTCAGTCACCAAAAGTAGCAAATCATAGACTGAAATCGTTTGTATTCTGTGACTGACAATCAGTCTTTAAAGTTTTTCATCGGAGACTAATCAGTTTTTAAATCCTATTATTACAGACTAATTTGGTACGGTAATTTACAAAACAACGAAACGTATTAGGGACTATAAACAATGTTTATGGACTAATTTTCAGTCCCTAAATCCATGTGTTAGTAACTGATCTAACATAGTATTGGCGACTAACTTTTCAGTCGCCGATAATACGCATTGGGGACTGAAATAATATGATACCAACCCATAGAAATAAGGACTGACTTTTTTATTTTGGAGACTGATCTCTGGTCCTCGTTGGTTCTATACAACAAGGACTGAATTTCAGTTGATAACGTCACTTTCCGTAACTAAGCTTCTATCACTGATTAGTGACTAGAAAAATCAGTCCTTGATAGACCATCCGTAACTGATCATGGTGTATCGGAGACTGATTTTTCAGTCTCTAAAGCCTGTTTTTTTGTAGTGTCTCCTAATGCAACAAGTACAACCGGCCTTCAAAACTACCGAAACTAAAGGATCTAACGAAAAACTAAGCAGGCACACACTAGAAGTAATAATAAAAGCGCGAAAACATAATCAAATCATGAAAGGAATCATAACTACGCTAGCACCAAAGGTGCTTAGGCAAACATAATGTAAATTAGACAAACAATAATGAATAAAACATAGATTGAATTAAACATAGTGTTCGATACAAATTACTTGATGTATGACTAATAAGAATGATGAATGCAAGTGAATTCTCCCTTGAAAGATGGCTTGGAACTAAAGGAAATTGCCCTGGAGTGGTGCCCTAATCGACCCCTATGAGAGGGGGGGAAAGAGATACTGAAAAATGGTGAAATAGGGCTGTATTTATAGGCCCCGACAAGGTTATGGCGTAACCTCTAGGGTTAATTACGCCGTAACTTATTACGGCGCAAAGATTCGCCAGATCTTGAAAAGTTACGCCGTAACCAAATCGATTAGGTTACGGCGTAATCAAATATTAGTTACGGCGTAATCAAATATTAGTTACGGCGTAACCAATAATCTTCGTACATTTATTTGCCTTCCTTTTTGAAACTTCCATGAACTTGTCCGTACTTAACCCCTGAAGTAGCGCATAGTTTCATTTCAAGTCCCTTGTTCATTATAAGTGTAATACTTATAAGATATGTACGGTTTCAGCCCCTCATTGTTCTTGATATTTTTATACTTGCTCCTTGTGACATAATTAAACTTCATTTGAATTGTCACCTCAAGTCCCTGGTCATTCTTGTTATTATTATAACAAGTCCTTGTGATAAATAATTCTTCATATGATTCGCCCAGCTTTAGTCCTCCATCGTACTTGCTATTTTTACTTTTAGTCCCTTGACTTTAACTCCTTGGTGCCCAAGTTTGATAGTTACGGCGTAACCTATAGGCCTGGTTACGCCGTAACCTTCGTATCTCAGACGATCTTATCCATTTAATAACATTTACGGCGTAAATTGATGGATAGTTACGTCGTAATCTTCTTAGTGCAACAATTATGTCGTATTCTTCTTGCTGGTTACGCCGTAATCTCTTCAATATCTTGAACCCCATACTGTGTACGTATTATGTTGTAACCTCTTGCACTTGTTACGTCGTAACCTTTATAGTCACGAAATTTCTTCTAAGTTTTTAGAATATTAGGGCGTAACCTTTTGTGGTAGTTACGCCGTAATCCTTAATCAGCGTTGACTTGGTCTTCGTGTTTGAATTCATAGCTGCGACCTAAATGGAGAGTGTAATTAGGCCGTAACTTCTTCTCAGCATACTAAGTTGTGTATCTTTATAAGTTCTACTCCTATGCTCATTTACAACCTGGAAACGAATTATAAACAAATCAAAGCATATATCCATATAAAACAATACAAATAATGAGCATATTAGGGGGAAATTGACACTTAATTATCAGGATTATTTGATGTCATCAAATATCCCCCCACTTGAACTCTACTTTCTCTCAAGTAGACCTTATTAGAATCATTTCTAAAAAGATATCCCCCAAGTTACTCAGGAAATATGAGATTAAAAGTTTCCTATGCTAGAATTTTCAAAGCCGAACACCTCACGAAATGGGAAACAAACACTCATACTCTCTCTAATATAAGTGTCAATTTCGGGGTCATCACTCAATGCACAGTCATAGCATGTATTCTAACATAGACATGGCGGTTACACATATCTCCACCACTAGAGCTAAGGTCAAAACAATCTTTGAAGGCAATATTGGGTGAAAAAATTATAAGGCTAGGGTGTAATGTCGTTACTAACATACTACGACGAAGGCGACAAAGACCATCGATACATGACCAGAACGCTGGCCAATACACCAATGACTACTCAAATCCATTACCTAAGCATGATTCACGACTAAAGGGTAAGATAAGAGATGGGATGCACATAAATGGTGAAAAATAAAAATAAGAAGCAAATAGTCTTAGCCTATAACCAAGTCGTCACCGTCCGCTGTCCATCCAAAATCAAATCTTCAAGACGCAAAAACCGGTTCATAATGCAACAAATAAGTGTGCCATTAGCGGACGTCATGATGGGCACACCACTTGGTCTTCATGTTGGTGTAAATACGTCACCAACTTAATTCTTCAAATGTGATCGAAGTGGCCTCCTCGATACTAAATCTGATAAGCTTGTAACTTAGTGCTTATAATGATGCACTAATAATAACTACTATATACATACAAAAACACAATATTATTATTATTATTATTATTATTATTATTATTATTATTATTATTATTATTATTATTATTATTATTATTATTATTATTATTATTATTATTATTATTATTATTATTATTATTATTATTATGAATAATAACTATACAAAATAATATCATCCCCCCACTTGAGATGAATCATATATGAGAAACTATGGGTGATCTTCAATGATCTTCAAATATATGTCTTCGACGTAGGCGTGATTCCCGAATCTCTCTACTCGAACCTCAAACTTGAACAAACGGCGACTTCCCAATCATAAACTAAGACTACACGGTAGGCTAAGGCGAATAGGTGTATCGAAATAATATTGATAAGGGTATGAAACGAAAACAATGGCTCGGAAGGGTGTATCTAGGGGTATCTTGCACTAAAGGTGAGTGCAACAAAAGAGTTTTAACACGGGGTTCGAAGAGTCGAGGTGACTAATCGATAAACGCACACAATTATATACACATATGAGCTATTTGGGTGTTAATCCTAAAATATTGCCTTCTCGAATTGTCTCTTCCCAATGTATCAAGCTAACTCGACACACTACTCGTCTATGGTCTCGAAATGATGTAAAGGCCAAGTTCTAAAGCTTACATACTATCGGCACACTCAATATTTGGTGGATTTGGGGTAAATAAGGGTAAATGGAAAGGCTAAATCTCACCATGGAAATCAAGGGTTATATTGTGCTCGGCTAAGGTCTATTCTAGTTAGGTTAAGAAAAACATTTTAAAATTTTAAAAATGGCATAATTTTTCAAAATAAACTAGAAAAATTGAGGGCAAACAAGTTCAAGTTATAATTCTACTCCTGCCCCTCCCCCCCCCCCCCCCCACTTGAAATATACAAAGTCCCTTTTGTACTAAACATGAAATAAAGATGAGGTAAAAGTAGAATTGGAACGAGAACTTCCCTGAAATTTGCTCCAAAATGAAAGAAGGGTCACGTTGAACATGCGTGCCTTCGTCTTGCCTCCATGAGCAAATTTCGATTCTCTTAATTCACTTAAACAACCAAATGCATCATACTAGAAAAACAACAAGTATAAAAAGGAAATGAAAATCCTAACTCACTTTCGTAGGAATCACAGTTGCATTTAGCATATGCAACAAGCCTTTTAAACCACTCGGTGTCCTGAGTGGACGAGTGAAGTCTCGTGAGGGTTTACAGAGAACACACCTACAAAGTTCATTTAAAAACTAAAAATATACAAACTTGGTAATTGTTTTTGAAAATGGTTTGCTACAGGAAGAAGTTACAGCATAACCTCATAGACTGAGTTACGCCATAAGTTAAGTGACCTGTTAATGTATGCCTGCTGGTAAAAGGTTACGGCGTAACCTCAAAGATGGAGTTACGTCGTAGAAACCCTCTGATGAAAATTCCAGAAAACTCGTCATCTTTAGGCCATGTAGCGGTCCTTCCAGTACTTCACCTGCATTTCTTCATTGTAGAAACCTACAAAAATGATTCACAAACATACCAAGCATAAAATCCTATAAAATTAAAATTAAAATAAAAAGATAAGCATGGGGTGCCTCCCACGAAGCACTTGTTTTTGTTCGAGTCACGAGCTTGACTCCACCCTTATTTACTAAGTAAAAGGGTGTTCATCCCCTCACTTGAAATCAAGTGTGGGTGAAAATAGCAATAAACACCGTGAGGGTGTAAATTTGCTATGGGATAGGGAAATGATAAATTAGAGTTATACCTTGAAGGAGATTTCATTTCCCTCCTTACCTTACCAGGATTAATTGATGCGCTTGATGATTTAAACACTCCATGTTGTGGTTGAATGTTAGGATTTAGTGCCTCATTTGCCTCCTTGTTATTCACGGTAGTGTCTAGGATTTTTCCTCCTAATTCCTTCTCAAGCTCAACCAAAATTGGTTCAGCGGCCAGTGCTACATAACCATTATCGGGTGGTGTGATAAGCGTGGTTTGTGAGGTTAACGGTTGCACTATGTCATCCAAAATTTCTGCAACCTGTATAGGAAATCTAGCAAGATCGTTAGTAATAGGAATGAAAGAGGAGTTAGAAGTGTTACCATTCTGTGTTGTAGTTGATTCCACATTAGCTTGTGGAATTGCTTCTTCACCCTGTAAGCTTCTTGCTTCCATCTTCTTCAATTGATCTGTGCTTGTTTCTTCTTTTCTCACAACCTTCAAACATCCTGGAAATGGGATAGGTGGTACATACGGTTTGACAATAGGTAAATCATGAGGAACCGGCTCCTCGTTGATTCCTCTGATCTTTCCCACTGTTGCTTTGATATTTCCAACTGTAATCTTTTTATCTTCCAGAATTGTTTAGTTTAATTTTTCAAGCTTCACCGACACACTCTTCCTCTCAGCATCGACCTTCTTTAAGTTCAAGTTCGTGGTCTCCTTGAATTTCCTAATCCATTCATTATTCGAGTCATGCATCCTCATTAATTCTTCATAGAATTTGTTGATGATTTCTTCCAAGGATTCCATATACTTAACCAGCTCATATGCTTTGCTTTCTTCTCGAAGAGGACACTTTTGTGTAATATGCATCCCTTCATAAATCCTGCAACCTAATTATATAGCGTGAATATTCTCTCTAATCCTCTTCATATCATATCTATGTCCCTCAAGTCTATTGGTAATGATACCAATGTCATCTAAGCTATTGCTACATTTTTGCCACGTGGTTGCTCCATCATACCAATTTTGTGAATGGTCTACCATTTTTTGTATTGATCTAAGGGCTTGTGCTGGTGGCATCTTAGGAATTAGCCCTTGAGAGTCGAGCATTTGGCGGGAAGGGATGCTTAAACCTTTATAGAAAATAAGGACTTTCTGATGGTTGTTGAGATCATGTGTGGGCACATGTAAAGAAGGTCATTAAACCTTTCCCAAGCTTCATATAATGTCTCATCCTTCCCTTGTCTGAAATTTCTTATCTCTTCCATCTTCTTGTAAATCCTTAAAGGCGAACAATATCTCCGAATAAATGCTTTCTCCAGAAGATTCCATGTATTGATCGACCCAGCAGGAAGCCTGTACATCCATCTTCTGGCTGCACTTGTGAGTGTAATTGGAAACACTCTAAGCATTAATGCATCTTGAATGACTCCTAGAGTGTGGAAAAGATCTGTGATCTCTAATACTCTTCGCACATGCAGGTGGGCATCTTCATCGTCAGTTCCCGCGAAAAGCTTATGTCTGAGCTCTTTCATGAATTGGCTACTGATCTCAAAGCTGATATTATTATTAATTTTGGGACTTACCACGCGTGGTCTTTGGTTACCTTGAGTCAAATCTATGTATTCCTCCATAGTGTGCGTGTCAATAACCAAATCACCCATATCCTGAAATTTCAAAGACAAACAAAAACAGAAAAGAAAGGAAAAAAGAAAAAGAAAAACTTAAAATTATAAAAGCAAAAATATTTACAAAACTTGAATTAAAATACTAATTAGCTCCCCGGCAGTGATGCCAAAAAACTTGATGTAGAATTTCTGACCAGGTTTTAATACTTATAATTTTACTCGTCTACCTTTGGTCTACCTTATGCACTAACGGGCAGAGAACCCGATCGTGTGTAGTGTAGTATTCGGTAAAGCCGAGGTCGTCACAAGAGCTATGTGTATCTGGATTTTAACCTAAGTCTATGTCACGTTTTAAAGGTTTTTGAATAACTAAATAAACAAAAATGAAATGTGGATAATTAAATGAAGTTGTAAACCGTAGGGAGAAAGTGTACTAGCCTAGGTATTCATCCTATCATGCAAAGACTACATTCTCTAATTAAGCTTTCTATTGCTTCAAGTGGCGCATAAGTATCACTAGACTCCTGTGGTTAATTCGCCTAGCCTATCTCCCTAGAATCCTACTAGGACGCCAAAGGTCTGCATCCTTATGGTCGTCAAAGCTTACAGGTATACTAGTTCGAGTCATTAAGTGCCGCTACATGCTAGATTAATTCTTTGTGTGATTCGGCCTCTCGGATCTTAGACCACACATCTAACTTATTAAGCTCATCCAACTCGGAGGGTGATCCTATGGAGCATTCTTAGGTCCATTCGCACATAAGAATGTTGGTCGTCCTATTAAACAATTCTTACCAACACCTTGCAACCTACTACATTACGGTCTTTTGGTCAATTCTCCTAATGCAACAAGTACAACCGGCCTTCAAAACAACCGAAACTAGAGGATCTAATGAAAAACTAAGCATGCACACACTAGAAGCAATAATAAAAGCACGAAAACATAATCAAATCATGAAAGGAATCATAACTAGGCTAGCACCAAAGGTGCTTAGCCAAACAATAATGAATAAAACATAGATTAAATTAAACATAGTGTTCAATATAAATTACTTGATGTATGACTAATAAGAATGATGACTGCAAGTGAATTCTCCCTTGAAAGATGGCTTGGAACTGCTGAAAATTGCCTTGGAGTGGTGCCCTAATTGACCCCTAGGAGATTGGGGGAAAGAGATACTGAAATCTGGTGAAATAGGGTTGTATTTATAGGCCCCGACAAGGATACGGCGTAACTTCTAGGGTTAATTACGCCGTAACTTATTACAGCGCAAAGATTCGCCAGATCTTGAAAAGTTATGCCGTAACCAAATCAATTCGGTTACAGCGTAATCAAATATTAGTTACGCCGTAACTAATAATCTTCGTACATTTATTTGTCTTCCTTTTTGAAACTTCCATAAACTTGTCCGTATTTAACCCCTGAAGTATCGCATAGTTTCATTTCAAGTCCCTTGCTCATTATAAGTGTAATACTTATAAGATATGTACGGTTTCAGCCCCTCATCGTTCTTGATATTTTTATACTTGGTCCTTGTGACTTAATTAAACTTCATTTGAATTGTCACCTCAAGTCCCTGATCGTTCTTGTTATTATTATAACAAGTCCTTGTGATAATTAATTCTTCATATGATTCGCCCAGCTTTAGTCCTACATCGTACATGTTATTTTTACTTTTAGTCCCTAGACTTTAACTCCTTGGTGCCCAAGTTTGATTATTACGGCGTAACCTATAGGCCTGGTTACGCCGTAACCTTTGTATCTCAGACGACCTTATCCATTTAATAACATTTACGGCGTAACTTGATGGATAGTTACGCCGTAATCTTCTTAGAGCAACAATTACGTCGTAATCTTCTTGCTGGTTATGCCGTAATCTCTTCAATATCTTGAACAAGTTTGATTATTACGGCGTAACCTATAGGCCTGGTTACGCCGTAACCTTTGTATCTCAGACGACCTTATCCATTTAATAACATTTACGACGTAACTTGAAGGATAGTTACGCCGTAATCTTCTTAGTGCAACAATTACGTCATAATCTTCTTGCTGGTTACGCCGTAATCTCTTCAATATCTTGAACCCCATACTGTGTTATAGGTGATGTATGATGTGAAATAACAATTAACAACATAAACACAGCGGAAAAACATCACCAACAAGGATCCATATAGCCATATGATCAATCATAATTAAAACAAACAAGTTTTATACCTTTGTAGCGTGATCGGTAGAAACGTATGGACACCTTCACCAATATGCACGAATCACCAATGAAACCGAGTGACCAAAGGAGATCACCTCTATGTATGTCCACACTACACTTCACCGTACACCAATGGATGCTAGTCCTTTTAACCCGTAACCTTTCTAATCTCCTTTGAATAAACAAGAATCAAAGAAGAGATGATGAAAACAAAAACCCTAGGTGGGTTATTTGTTTTTGCCATGAGATAGGGAGAGAGGGGAAGGAGGAATTTTGGTAATTGGTTATCTAATTAAAAGGAGATTAATTAGCATATATCTTGACCAAAAATCAAAAGCAATCTTCCCTAAAAAGCCTCCCCTAGGCCGGCCATGTATGGGCTCAAAATGGGCTTCCTATTTTATTTCCAAGTCCAATAGAATAAGTCCATTACTTAGTCATTAGAAGCCTAATAGTGATTCCTAGTTACGCACGGTTATTTATATATCGTAAATACAATAAACACAATATAAAGTGGTACCTCAGTGTATATGTGTGTGACCCCATAGGCTCACATATGTCTAGCCATATAATTAGTAATTATGACACGAGCATACTCCAACAGCTCCCACTTGCGACGTCATAATAATCAAGTAATTATACAAGCAATGGTTAGCGTCTAGCAACACGCCAAAACCCCTAGAAATATGTGAGGTTAGTTTCTTAAATGTCTCATTTTAAATGGTTTATATGTCGTCTATCCTTTTGTTACAGATACCATGTTGAACATTAGACATGGATCAAATGTCATTCTAATTGTTCAACTATTATGTTTCTCGATATTGATATTGAACAAGATTACCAAGTGGATCAAGATTCATCTTAATCTCATTTGGGTACGGCCATACAAACATCTGTCCAATTCATCGAGGGGCCCAATAGTATCTAACTCCATAACATGTGGAGGAACAAATCCTGTTTTGACTACACGTGTCATTCACATGCTTCATAACACTCCTAATAATGGCTTTTATAACTACCTTATTCAGGACAGCGTTTAACCATATCAAAGAATGAAATTCCACATATGCAAGACCTACTTACATCTCAAGTCTAAGGATAAGAGACATAACCACTTGCGAGATTCACTATTGACGACGATCCATGTAGTGAACACTCGTAGGTTGGGTCAATCCAATGTTCATCGCAATGAACAACATGTGAGTTTGGCAAATAAATCACCAATACGCTCACATTTGCCTTAATTCGATGATACTCCCGTATCGTCAACTGACAATGGATAATTTTAGAATAAATAAATCATTCATGGATTAACCATGCAAATATAGAACACAGTTGATATGAATGAAAATGATCATAACCAGTACATCAATTCATTATAAATATAAACTGTTTAACGTTCCAATTATTCAAAAACTAAAAAATAGATCTACATGAGACTACTAGCTGGTCGAAGTCCAATGCTCCTAGCATGTTCGACATGTTTGCCACAAGGCATTGGTTTCGTAAAAGGATCAGCTATGTTGTCATCTGTGTGAACTTTGAGAAGACGAATATCACCACTTTCGATAACTTCTCGAATGTAGTGAACTTTTCGACGGAAATGTTTGGCACCCTTTTGAACACCTGGTTCATTGGCTATGATAATGGCACCTGTATTGTCACAGTACATATCCATAGGTCGTTCATTGCTGGGGACAACGCCAAGCCCAGAAATGAATTTACGTATCCAAATCGCCTCCATTGCAGCTTCAGAAGCAGCTATGTATTCAGCTTCTGTAGAGGACATCGCGATAGTGCTTTGTTTGGCACTCTTCCAGTCAAGAGCACCTCCGTTCATGATGAAAACATATCCTGTCTGGGATTTGGTGTCATCACGATCCGTCTCCCAGCCTGCGTCAGTGTAACAAGTAACACTGAGCTCACGCTTGACATCACCACCATAAACAAGAAACATATCTTTAGTATTTCGTAGATACTTTAATATGTTCTTAACAGCAGTCCAGTGACATTCTCCTGGATTCTGTTGAAATCTACTCGTTAGGTTCTGAGAGAACGCTACATCAGGTCTAGTACACCTAACTGCATACATTATGGATCCCACAGCCGAAGCATAAGGGACTCCTTTCATTCTCTTCACTTCAGTAGGTGTAAAGGGTTCTTGAGCTTTGCTCAATTCTGTATTTGGTTGCATTGGAAGACTTCCACGTTTGGAATCTTGCATCTTAAATCGCTTCAGGATTTTGTCAATGTATGCACTTTGACACAAGCCGATTAATCGTTTTAATCTATCCCGATAGATCTTGACTCCAAGTATGTATGCGGCTTCTCCTAGATCTTTCATGGCAAAGCAATTTCCAAGCCAGGATTTTACATCTTGTAGCATTGGAATGTTGTTTCCCATTCGTAATATGTCATCGACATATAAGACTAGGAACACGACTATACTTCCACTAGTTTTCATATATACACATGGCTCATCGAGATTTTGAGTAAAACCAATTTTCTTGATTTCCTCATCAAATCTCTTATTCCAACTTCTGGATGTTTGCTTTAATCCATAAATGGATCTTTGAAGCTTGCATACTTTAGTTGGATGTTTAGGATTCACGAAGCCCTCGGGTTGCACCATATAAACGTCTTCGTTCAGGTTGCCGTTCAAGAAGGCTGTCTTGACATCCATTTTCCAGATCTCATAGTCATAGTACGCTGCTATGGCTATAAGAATCCTTATCGCTTTAACGTATGCAACATGCGAGAAGGTTTCTTCATAGTCAATCCCGTAGGTTTGCGTGTAACCTTTTGCTACCAGACGAGCTTTGTAAGTGTGTACATTTCCATCCATGTCGGTCTTCTATTTGAAGAGCCACTTGCTCCCAACGGTTTTAGCATTAGGAGGTAGGTCGAATTCGACCCAGACATCATTGTCTTTCATGGATTTCACCTCCGCATTCATAGCTTCGATCCATTTATCGTGTTCAGGACTCGATAATGCATCTCGATAGTTAGCGGGTTTACCATGATCCCCTAACTCATATTCCTCAGCATCGACATAAAAACCATATCGCTCAGGTGCTTGAGGTATCCTTGCGGATCTACGAATGGGAGCAACATCTTGATAAGGTTCAACATTTTCATGTTCAATCTCATTTTGATGCTCACTAGTGTTACCAGAAGGTTGTGCATTGATGAGTGGCCTTTTACTCATCATTTTATACCCGGAAAACCCCACAAAAATGACCAAAAACACCCAAATGGACCAAATATTGTTACAAATATCCTTGGATTGTGTTTTTTGTGTTTCAGGTACAAAAGAATTGAAAACGGGGCAAATATGGACAAAACCGAGCTTGGAATGGAAAAGAGCCGAAAACCGAAGCCGAAAAAGACATTTTTCATGTGGATTTAATTCGAGCTCAAAATCCCAAAATGGCCCTTGGATTATTCTTACTTGGCAAAATTTGTCCTTAGTTTAACTTTACAAAAGTGACAAGAATGGTCCTTGAAGTTTCCAAGTTTACAAATTTGGTCCCTAAATTAAATTTAACCAATCCTATCATAAACCTTAACTATCCGGATCCAAAACCAATAACAACCCATAACCTTTAAGCCCACTACCAAAGCCCAATCCCACACCCCTTTTAACTAAAATACGGGGTCAATCAAAAGCTCGGTCAAACCATAGCTTAAACACTATTCCCTTATCCCTAACCTCCCATTCTCGCCTAAACCTCTGTTAACCCTCTCCCCATCACTTTCACCTCACTACCAGCCAAAGACTTCACATGGTCTTGTCTCTCCCCCCCCCCCTCCAAGGCCACGCTGGCAATCCACAACTCAAAAACCCATCAACGGCTGAAGAACAAAGAAGTGGGCACCAAGAAAGCATCCAAGGGCTGAGAAAGTAGCACAAGCTGGACTCTCCTCACAGAGAAAGCACAAGAGCAGAAGTGAAACCCTAATTTTTTTAGTATAAATAGGATAGCATGTAACAGTAGTCGGCTAGGTTTTTTTTAGCTTATTTTCTAAGGTATTTTTATTTTTCCCAGCATTGTAATTTACTCTTATTTTAATTTTAATTCAGTTCTTAATTTAATTGTTCAAAAAAAATAAATAAATAAAAATAAAAATAAAAACTCCAAATTTATTATTACAGCTTATTTACTGCTTATTGCTTATTTTTGCTTATTTACTTGTCTTTAGCTTTCTTTTCTGTTTATTAGTGCCCACTATTGCTTTTTATCAGTTATTGCAGCTTAAGTTTAAGTTTGCTCTAAAAAAGGTAGAAAAAGTCAAAACAGCCCTATTAGCTTTAGGCTTATTTTGTGCTTGTTTGATCTTAAAAGTTTGCTCATTAGGTTAGAATGAAGTTAGAAAATCAGTGGTATGTCAGTTCTTAGTTTAATATAGCTAGGTTTGGTCTAAAGTTTACATATTCAGTCCTTAAGTGGTGTTTGGCATATGGGTCAAACTAGGTAGAAATGACCCATCACTGTTCATATGCAGTTGATTCAAGTTAGATTTGCTCTTTTTGATTCATTTAAGTTGATGACAAGTTGTTTTGTGCTAATTTTAAGAGTTTGGCAGTTGAGTTTTAAGTTCAAGGATTTAGGCTCAATAGTGTTGTTTTATCAGCTTATTTTTAGGAAAAGGACTTTTTCATTGTTAATGTTGAGTCAAATTTAGTTAACAAAGTTTGTTTTTATAAGTCAGTTTAGTGTCAAACAAGTTTTTAGCCAAAAAAAGTCCCTAGTTGAAATTGCAGTCTGCAAATCATAGCAGACTGCACTCTTTTTTTTTTTTTTTTTTTTTTAGTTTTCTCATTTTTAGGCTCCTTTTGTCGATTTTTAATTTGATAGTATTAAGTTAGAATTAGCTATAAGTTGGCACAGTCATAGTTGGCCAGCTTATCTATCATTCCCTATTTTTTTTAGATTTTTAGAATTTATTTTGGATAGCTTTTTCATGCCTTAAAAACCACCCATTTTGCCCTGCACATAGGTACATCTGCAGACCCTTATGGTCTTGTGGCTTAATTTGTGCTTATTTTGCTTATTCAAACTGCTTACATGTGTTAGAATAGCTTCTTTAGATCACCTTTTGTCCCTCATAGCTCATTTAGCTTTTAACTTTCAGCTTATAGCTTATTAAGTAGCTTTTAGTCTTCAAAATTTCACTTAAAACCTTTAAGCCTCAACTGCTTTTAGTTTCTGCTACTCTAAGCTTATTTTGAGCTTTTCCAAAAAGTTGTTTTCACAAAATTTTAGTATTTTGATATGATCAATCATTTTCCAAAAGAAAAACCAAAAAAAAAATAAAAGTTTTAAAAAAAAAAGTGCCAGACCAGGGACTCGAGCCCAGGCCTCTTCACTCACACACAAACGTATTACCAGTATGCTCTAGTTATGCTTGTGGTAGTATTGCAAAATTTAATACTTAACATAGTTCTTCTCTAGTTAGCTTATGAAACTGTTATGGCTTTTAGATAGCTTATCAGTTAGCTTTTTGAACTTTTTACATTTTCCTTAGAATTCTGGTAGTATAAAGTAATTTTAGAAAAAAATTCAGATTTTTAAAAATAGTTTTAATATTTTTAGTAATTTAAATTAGTTTCAATAGTTTTTAATTCATAAAAAATTAATTAAAAGTCAAAAAAATATAATTCTTTTTTTTCAAAATTTTCTTTTAACATTTAGGACGTAGGAAAATTAAATTTGCATTAGTAGGATTAATTTTTAAGAATTTTGACGTTTATGCTCGTTTCCCGTTCACGTTTTTTACCGCGTTTTCTTTAGTTTCATTTTTGCTTTCCTAGACTTATAACCAACAATTGAAAATCGTATTTCAAGCATTTTAATACCGAACCCCAAACGATATCCTCAATTTCACGCCTCGTTGGGACACGACCCGGGTATCACTTATCCGGTTACCTATTTATTGATTTGTGCGTTAAATGTTGCTCGTTGACATTTCTTCGTGAAAGGTTGACTTGTGATTTACTTTGACAATCAAATCAATTTTTGGCGCCGCTGTCGGGGAGGTGTGTTGCGACAATATCGTCACGGTTTGACGATTAGTGACTTGAAGAACCTTCCTCGTGAAGTTTCGTATATATCTTGTGAATATTTTTTATCAAAAATCCAAAAAAAAAGTTGAAAAATCTTGAAAACCCAAAAATATTTTCATCTCCAAATTTATTTTTCTTTTCTTTTTAAACCCTAATGTTCTTGGTGCATGCGCACACATTCTTCTTCGTCATCGAGTCCCTTACTTGAACTCGTCGCAATTCCGCGAAGACGTAATCGTAGATGTGCTGCCCAATTATTCGAACCCGAGATTCGTACTAATCCCGATCCTCCCATTGACATGATGGCGGATAATCGCACCATGTTGGAGCTTCTCCAAGCACCCATCGAGGGTTATGGAGATGCTATTGTTGTTCCCCCAATCGTTGCCGATAATTTCGAGCTTAAACCGGCGTTACTATCCTTAGTAACGTCAAATCAATTTTATGGTTTCGAGAGGGATGACCTCATTCCCACATTCGATGGTTTAACAAAATTTCATCTACCATCAAATGTAGGAATGTTCCTCAAGAAGCAATCAAATTGCTTCTCTTTCCTTTCTCTCTCGAGGGGGCAGCCCGGACTTGGCTTGAAAAACAACCCCCTCATTCTATCTTAACTTGGGAAGATTTGGTGTCGAAATTTGTGAATGAATTCTTTCCACCTTCTAGAACTACAAGTCTTAAAAATGAAATTACCAAATTTACTCAAAAATTTGATGAATCATTTAGTGAAGCGTGGGACCGTTTTAAAGAATTACTTCATAAATGTCCTTACTACGGTTTTTCTGAGTTGCACCAAATTGATACCTTTTACAATGGATTGAACCAAACTGACCAAGATTCTCTAAACGCCGCCTCCGGTGGTTATATATTGAATCGGACTACGGGAGATGCTTTGTCCATCATCGAGAACAAGTCAAAGGTTCGCACTTCACGAAGCAAGCCGGTTGTTTCCCAAGTGAGTGCTTCGCCTCCTTGTTCACATTCGATGAATACTTCTAGCACGGATGCTAAGATTGACAAGCTCACGGATATAATCCAAGCTTTTGTTCTCTCCACTCAGAAAACTCTTTCTTCTACCCCACAAGCTTCTCCACCCGCTCAAGTCAAAGCGGCGGAAGAA
Source organism: Artemisia tridentata subsp. tridentata (assembly GCA_021014915.2). Classification (NCBI taxonomy): domain Eukaryota; kingdom Viridiplantae; phylum Streptophyta; class Magnoliopsida; order Asterales; family Asteraceae; genus Artemisia; species Artemisia tridentata. The sequence continues at coordinate 223,097,630 of CP139506.1, forward strand.
AGTTGTGTCACTTGTGGTGGTCCTCATGCTTATTACAATTGTACCGCCACCGATGGGCGTCCTTTTGAAATCAATGCCGTAGCCAGGTCTTACAACCAAGGAGGTACTCAATACCGTCCTCAAGGTGACTCGAGCTATCGTGCTAACTACCAAGCAGGACCACCCGGATTTTCTCAAAACAATCAAACGAGGTTTAATCAAAACCAAAGTAGGGGGCAAAATGTTCCATATCAAGCCCCTACTAACCAATACCCGACCCAAGGGGTCAATTACAATCAAGGGTATCAAGCTCAAAATTACCCAGCCCCGATTGCTCCCTCTAATGATCTTTCAAATTACATTAAGACAAATGAGGTGGAAATGAGGGCTATGCAAAATCAAATCACAAATTTGAAAAACGAATTTGAAAATTCAATGATTAAGCAAGGTAATGAGCTTAAAAGCAAAATTGATCAATCGCAAACAAAGATTGAAAGTATGTTTGATACCCTGATTAACCAATTTCACCAAGCTTCATCCTTGGGATCTCACCCGGGAAACACAATTCCAAACCCAAAGGGTGAATTGAAAGACATCACCACCCGAAGTGGTGTAGCTTATGAGGGACCCACGGTTCCAACTACTACTTCTTCTTCTTCTACTACAGCAGTTGACCATGAGACCGTGGTGACAAAGGACAAGGAACTTCCTACTAATAACCGAAGTACCGAAAACGTCCAACCTCCGGTTGTCCCATGGTAAGAGCCAAAAGTTGCTCCCGCTAAGTCTCAACCTAAACCTTCTATCCCATACCCATCTAGACTTAATGATCAAAAGCTCCGCGACAAAGCTAATATCCAAATTGAGAAGTTTTTCTAAATCTTTCAAGATTTTCACTTCGACATTAGCTTCGCGGATGCTCTTCTTCTCATGCCAAAGTTTGCTTCGACAATCAAAAATTTACTCAGTAACAAGGAGAAATTATTTGAGCTAGCAAAAACTCCGGTGAATGAGAATTGCTCGGCGGCTCTCCTTAAAAAGCATCCAGAAAAGCTTGGAGATCCCGGTAAATTTCTCATTCCATGTGATTTTCCAGGCATGGTTCAATGCTACGCCTTGGCCGATCTTGGTGCAAGCATTAACCTTATGCCGCTGTCCATTTGGAACAAGCTTTCTCTACCCGAACTTACCCCCACATGTATGACTCTTGAGCTAGCCGATAGGACGATTACTAAACCTAAAGGTGTAGCCGAAGATGTTTTTGCGAAAGTAGGGAAGTTCCATTTCCCGGCTGATTTCGTCGTGGTAGATTTTGATGCCGACCCCCGAGTTCCTCTTATACTTGGAAGATCTTTCTTGAGGACGGGTCGGGCATTGATTGATGTTTATGGTAAAGAACTCACCCTACGTGTTGATGATCAAGCTGTGACTTTTAAGCTCGATCAAACTATGAGATACTCCTCCACCCACGATGATACATCGAATAACCAAATTGATGTCATTGACATTGCTTCGGAGGAGTATGCTCAAGAGGTTTTAGGATTTGTAAACAAATCCTTGAGTGGCAATCCCACTCCTTCTTCTCAACCTATTCTTGCCGACTCTTCCCCTTCCTTCACTCCGTTTGAGGGAAGTGATTTCATCTTGGAAGAGATCGAGGCTTGTCTAAAAAATGATTCAATTTCGCCGGAAATTGATGAGACCGACTTTGATCCGGAGGGAGACATTCTCCTCCTAGAGAAGTTACTTAATGATGATACATCACCTTCTCTCCCTCCGAAGAATATTCAAATGGAAGAAATCAAAGAAATTGAGACAACTAATCCTCCGGAGCTCGAGCTCAAGGATTTACCTCCTCATCTAGAATATGCTTTTCTCGAAGATAATGACAAATTTCCCGTCATTATTTCTAAAGATTTAAAATATGAGGAGAAGGCTCAACTTCTTGATGTGCTTAAGAAGCACAAGAGTGCCATTGCTTGGCAATTCTCAGATATTAAGGGTATTGACCCTCGGTTTTGTACTCACAAAATTTTAATGGAGGATGACTTCAAACCCACGATTCAACAACAAAGACGGGTGAACCTGAAAATTCATGAGGTGATCAAAAAGGAAGTTCTAAAACTCCTTGATGCCAGAATGATTTATCCAATTTCGGATAGCTCATGGGTTAGTCCCGTCCATTGTGTCCCCAAAAAGGGGGGTATGACCGTTGTTACCAACGAAGAAAAATAGTTGATTCCTACACGTCTCGTCACGGGATGGAGAGTGTGTATTGATTATCGAAAACTCAATGATGCTACTCGTAAAGACCATTTTCTACTTCCTTTTATGGATCAAATGCTTGAGCGTTTAGCGGGAAATGAGTTCTATTGTTTTCTCGATGGCTTTTCCGGGTATTTTCAAATACCAATTGATCCCCAAGATCAGGAAAAGACCACCTTCACTTGCCCCTACGGAACGTTTGCCTACCGACGTATGCCTTTCGGCTTATGCAATGCTCCGGGCACGTTCCAAAGGTGCATGATGGCCATATTCCATGATATGATCGAGAAATCAATGGAGGTCTTTATGGATGATTTTTCGGTATACGGAAATTCTTTCTCTTCTTGCCTCTCCCATTTAGACAAAATGCTTAAACGGTGCGAAGACACCAATCTTGTTCTAAATTGGGAGAAGTGCCACTCTATGGTCAAAGAGGGCATTGTCCTCGGCCATAAAATTTCTAATGCCGGGATTGAGGTCGATCAAGCTAAAGTCGATGTTATCGCAAAACTACCTCATCCCACCACTATAAAAGGAATCCGAAGTTTCCTTGGTCATGCCAGTTTCTACAAACGATTTATTCAAGACTTCTCTAAAATCGCCCGGCCTCTGACCCATCTTCTTGAAAAAGATGTTCCGTTCTTCTTCTCTCCCGAATGCATCGAAGCATTCGAGATTCTTAAAAATAAATTAACTGAAGCACCAATATTAGTTGCCCCCGATTGGGACTTGCCATTTGAGCTCATGTGCGATGCTAGTGATTATGCTATTGGGGCAGTCCTGGGGCAACAAAAATCTAAGCACTTTCAGCCGATACACTATGCTAGCAAGACAATGACCGATGCTCAATCTCATTATGGTACTACCGAGAAAGAGTTATTGGACGTTGTCTATGCTTTTGAGAAATTTAGACCATATCTCGTCTTATCTAAGACCATAGTGTATACGGATCACTCAGCTCTTAAGTATCTTCTTGCTAAGCAAGATGCTAAGCCGAGATTGCTTCGGTGGATTCTCCTCTTACAAGAATTTGATGTCACTATTCGTGATAAAAAAGGAGCGGAGAATCTCGCCGCCGATCATTTGTCTAGACTTAAAAATCCCCATCAAAGTGTTCTAGAGAAAAAGGAAATTACCGAAACATTTCCTCTCGAGACACTTGGGATGATTTCATTAAAAGATGATCCGAGTACCCCATGGTTTGCCGACTTTGCAAATTACCATGTGGGGAATTTTGTTGTGAAAGGAATGTCGTCCCAACAAAAGAAGAAATTCTTTAAAGATGTGAAACATTATTTTTGGGACGACCCCTACTTGTTTAAAGTTTGTGCCGATCAAGTGATTAGACGGTGTGTTCACGGCCAAGAAGCCGTTGACATTCTCACGGCTTGCCATAATGGACCCACGGGGGGACATCATGGCCCGAACTACATCGCTAAAAAGGTGTTTGATTCCGGATTCTATTGGCCTACGATTTATCGTGATGCCCATGACTTGGTGAAGTCATGTGATTCTTGCCAACGTCAAGGAAAAATCTAACAAAAGGATGAAATGCCTCAAAATGCAATTCAAGTTTGTGAGATCTTTGACGTGTGGGGCATCGATTTTATGGGCCCGTTCCCGTCTTCACGAGGGAACAAGTACATACTCGTGGCAGTCGACTATTTGTCTAAATGGGTTGAAGCGAAAGCGCTCCCCACCAACGACGCCCGAGTAGTTGTGAAATTTTTAAAATCTCTCTTTGCTCGGTTTGGAGCTCCTCGTGCTATCATTAGTGATCGCGGTACGCACTTTTGCAATGACCAATTCGCAAAGGTCATGCTTAAGTACGGTGTCACTCACCGTCTTGCTACCGCGTATCATCCTCAAACTAGTGGGCAAGTGGAAGTCTCAAACCGAGGTTTGAAAAGAATTCTTGAAAGGACCATAGGAGAAAACCGTGCCTCTTGGTCGGACAAACTAGATGATGCACTATGGGCCTTCCGTACGGCTTATAAAACACCCATCGGGTGTACTCCTTATAAGCTCGTGTACGGAAAGGCGTGTCATCTACCGATTGAGCTTGAGCACAAAGCCTATTGGGCCTTAAAACATTCCAATTTTGACCTAAAGACCGCTGGCGATCATCAAAAGCTTCAAATGAATGAATTAAATGAGCTTCAGGATCAAGCCTACGAAAATTCTTTAATCTACAAAGAGAAAACAGAGAGGATTCATGACTCTAAGATTAAGAACCGCGTTTTCAACGTTGGTGATCGAGTCCTTCTCTTCAATTCTCGATTAAAGATTTTCTCGGGCAAGCTTAAAACCCGTTGGTCTGGGCCGTTCACCGTTGTTCAAGTTTTTCCATATGGAACCGTAGAGTTATCTCAAACCGACGGTCCCAATTTCAAAGTGAACGGTCATAGGTTGAAGCATTATTTTGGAAGGGACATACCATCCATGGTTGTCCCGGATCTCCAAACTTTGCCCATGGACAATTAAATTCGGGGACGAGTCAAGCTCGTGACTCGGTTACCAAAAACAAGCGCTTCATGGGTGGCAACCCATGCTTATCATTCTATCTTCTTTCTTATTTCTAACACTAAGTGTGGGGGAGTTCCTCTAATTGTGCTTTGTTGTTGTGTTTGCCTTTGTTTTCAGGATTCCCGTAGATCGAGATGATTGATGCGCCTGTTTTCAATCCAGCCGCCCAATATCCGATCTTTATGCTTATGTTTATCCAGGGATATCTTATTAATCCTTTTTTGTGAAAAGCAAGATTTCGTTTCCACACTTGGATAGTAACATTACCTTTTTACGTTCTATAGTGTCGGCTTAGGCCGGTACTTTGAATATTGAGGGCAATATTCAATTCTAGGTGTGGGGGGGGGGGGGGAATTCTTGCGAATTTGACCCAAAATTTTATATTTTCTTCACATTTTGTACCTTCTAGTCCCCTAGCACCCCCGTTTTGACCAAAATTTCAAAAAAATTTATCGTATTTTAATTAAAAATTGCATGAAAAAGAAGTGCTTTGCACATTAAAAAATAATTTGCTATACATTAATGCTTCGGTATTAGTGGAAGTTTAGACTTGATTAGGCTAGAACAAGGGGAATCCCGACTCTGCTAAAGTGTTGATCTAGCTGCTACCCTTAACTTTTAGGCTAAGTTTTTACGAATTATGCAAATGAAAATGCTAAGCGTGGAGTAGTTGGTTCTCTTTAGAGCTTATATAAGTAATCTATGGCTTTTCCTCCCTGGAGCTCCTAATCTGACTTAATAAGTGCTTATTTTCAAACGATTGAACACAAAAATTATTCTGTTTTTATACGATTTTGACAAGTACTAGTTCAAAGTTTTATTTAAATTTTGGAACAAGCATACTTTCGTAAAAACATAATAAAAATGCAAAATGAAAGTGAGACGTTGCTTGAAAGTTGCAAAAATTAAAGTTTTGAGTATGAATAAATAAGTCCTTAGCTACGGTTCGAGATCGGTCCTTGGATCCTTATTTCCAAAAGGCGTTTAGGTCTTGGCTACCCTCTCACATCGGCCCTTGGATCTTTATTCAGGAAGGTGTGAGGTCTTGGTCTAACACCCTTGGATCCTCATTTCCGGAATGTCTAAAGTCTTCGAACTCTCCGTTGTAACGGCCATTGGATCCTTTATTCCAAAGGTATAAGGTCTTGGAATTTCCCCGTGAAGCTCCGCAGTTTATGGTACAATAAGAAGTTAAGTTGTGAAAAAAAAAGTGAAAAAGTGATGAAAAATGAAAAATGTATGAAAAATATTTGTTTATGTTGCTTATGAATAAATGTGCGAAACTTGCTTCTTGCAAAATTTAAATCAACCTTTCAACTAGTATTCGTCAAAGTCTTATAAAAATGTTGATTTTCCGGTCAAAATTTTGAAAACAAGCACACACACACCTAACTTATGAATAGTTGCGGGAGTGAAAAGTTAAGTCTCGACTTACACAGATTACTAATATAAGTAGTGTTAGCATTTTACAAAAACGTTTGCACAAGGGTTTTAGACTTAGTTGGGGAGTATAAAAAGAGGATGACGATTACAATTCCCCGGAGTCACCCGTTTTGTGTGATTCCTGTTCCATGATGCCATTTTTGAAAATCAAGCAGGATATTTACGTTTGTTCGCGTTTAAATTACTTGCATTATATAATAAATCAAAATGTGGCAATATTTTTGGAAACCTTAATATTCCTTTGATCCTTTCATTACTTTATATTTGCTTAGTGTGGGGGGATGATAAGTGGCCTTTTACTCATCATTTTATACTCGGAAAACCCCACAAAAATGACCCAAAACACCCAAATGGACCAAATATTGTTACAAATATCCTTGGATTGTGTTTTTTGTGTTTCAGGTACAAAAGAATTGAAAACGGGGCAAATATGGACAAAACCGAGCTTGGAATGGAAAAGAGCCGAAAACCGAAGCCGAAAAGGACATTTTTCATGTGGATTTAATTCGAGCTCAAAATCCCTTGGATTATTCTTACTTGGCAAAATTTGTCCTTAGTTTAACTTTACAAAAGTGACAAGAATGGTCCTTGAAGTTTCCAAGTTTACAAATTTGGTCCCTAAATTAAATTTAACCAATCCTATCATAAACCTTAACTATCCGGATCCAAAACCAATAACAACCCATAACCCTTAAGCCCACTACCAAAGCCCAATCCCACACCCCTTTTAACTAAAATACGGGGTCAATCAAAAGCTCGGTCAAACCACAGCTTAAACACTATTCCCTTATCCCTAACCTCCCATTCTCGCCTAAACCTCTGTTAACCCTCTCCCCATCCCTTTAACCTCACTACTAGCCAAAGACTTCACATGGTCTTGTCTCTCCCCCCCCCCCCCCAAGGCCACGCCGGCAATCCACAACTCAAAAACCCATCAACGGTAGAGGAACAAAGAAGTGGGCACCAAGAAAGCATCCAAGGGCTGAGAAGGTAGCACAAGTAGCACAAGCTGGACTCTCCTCACAGAGAAAGCACAAGAGCAGAAGTGAAACCCTAATTATTTGAGTATAAATAGGATAGCATGTAACAGTAGTCGGCTAGGTTTTTTTTTAGCTTATTTTCTAAGGTATTTGTATTTTTCGGCTTAGTTTTATTTTCCCAACATTGTAATTTACTCTTATTTTAATTTTAATTCAGTTCTTAATTTAATTGTTCAAAAAAAAAAGAGAAAAAAAAAAAAAAAAAAATAGAACACCAAATTTATTATTACTGCTTATTGTTTATTTTTGCTTATTTACTTGTCTTTAGCTTTCTTTTCTGTTTATTAGTGCCCACTATTGCTTTTTATCTGTTATTGCAGCTTAAGTTTAAGTTTGCTCTAAAAAAGGTAGAAAAAGTCAAAACAGCCCTATTAGCTTTAGGCTTATTTTGTGCTTGTTTGATCTTAAAAGTTTGCTCATTAGGTTAAAATGAAGTTAGAAAATCAGTGGTATGTCAGTTCTTAGTTTAATATAGCTAGGTTTGGTCTAAAGTTTACATATTCAGTCCTTAAGTGGTGTTTGGCATATGGGTCAAACTAGGTAGAAATGACCCATCACTGTTCATATGCAGTTGATTCAAGTTAGATTTGCTCTTTTTGATTCATTTAAGTTGATGACAAGTTGTTTTGTGCTAATTTTAAGAGTTTGGCAGTTTTGAGTTTTAAGTTCAAGGATTTAGGCTCAATAGTGTTGTTTTATCAGCTTATTTTTAGGAAAAGGACTTTTTCATTGTTAATGTTCAGTCAAATTTAGTTAACAAAGTTTGTTTTTATAAGTCCGTTTAGTGTCAAACAAGTTTTTAGCCAAAAAAAGTCCCTAGTTGAAATTGCAGTCTGCAAATCATAGCAGACTGCACTCTTTTTTCTTCTTTTTTTTAGTTTTCTCATTTTTAGGCTCTTTTTGTCGATTTTTAATTTGATAGTATTATGTTAGAATTAGCTATAAGTTGGCACAGTCATAGTTGGCCAGCTTATCTATCATTCTCTATTTTTTTTCAGATTTTTAGAATTTATTTTGGATAGCTTTTTCATGCCTTAAAAACCACCCATTTTGCCCTGCACATAGGTACATCTGCAGACCCTTATGGTCTTGTGGCTTAATTTGTGCTTATTTTGCTTATTCAAACTGCTTACATGTGTTAGAATAGCTTCTTTAGATCACCTTTTGTCCCTCATAGCTCATTTAGCTTTTAACTTTCAGCTTATAGCTTATTAAGTAGCTTTTAGTCTTCAAAATTTCACTTAAAACCTTTAAGCCTCAACTGCTTTTAGTTTCTACTACTCTAAGCTTATTTTGAGCTTTTCCAAAAATTTGTTTTCACAAAAGTTTAGTATTTTTATATGATTAATCATTTTCCAAAAGAAAAACCCAAAAAAAATAAAAGTTTTTAAAAAAAAGTGCCAGACCTGGGACTCGAACCCAGGCCTCTTCACTCACAAACAAACGTATTACCAGTATGCTCTAGTTATGCTTGTGTTAGTATTGCAAAATTTAATACTTAACATAGTTCTTCTCTAGTTAGCTTATGAAACTGTTAGGGCTTTTAGATAGCTTATCAGTTAGCTTTTTGAACTTTTTACATTTTTCTTAGAATTCTGGTAGTATAAAGTAATTTTAGAAAAAATTTCAGATTTTTAAAAATAGTTTTAATATTTTTAGTAATTTAAATTAGTTCAATAGTTTTTAATTCATAAAAAATTAATTAAAAGTCAAAAAAATATAATTCTTTTTTTTCAAAATTTTCTTTTAACAATTAGGACGTAGGAAATTAAATTTGCATTAGTAGGATTAATTTTTAAGAATTTTGACGTTTATGCTCATTTCCCGTTCACGTTTTTTATCGCGTTTTCCTTAGTTTCATTTTCGCTTTCCTAGACTTATAACCAACAATTGAAAATCGTATTTCAAGCATTTTAATACCGAACCCCAAACGATATCCTCAATTTCACGCCTCGTTGGGACACGACCCGGGTATCACTTATGCGGTTATTTATTTATTGATTTGTGCGTTAAATGTTGCTCGTTGACATTTCTTCATGAAAGGTTGACTTGTGATTTACTTTGACAATCAAATCATGCATCTTCCTCTTGAATTTCATCAAGGTCTACTTTTCTCCCACTTGCTTCTTGTGAAATGACACTGTTCTCAAGAAACTCAACATACCGAGCAACAAATATTTTGTTCTCGGGTGGGTAGTAGAAGTAGTAACCCATCGTTTCCTTTGGGTATCCTACAAAGATACACTTGATAGCTCTGGGCTCAAGTTTTTTAGGTGTGTCTCATTTTACGAGAGCCTCACAACCCCAGACTTTCAAGTAAGACAAATTAGGGACCTTCCCATGCCATATTTCGTATGGTGTCTTGTCTACCTTCTTGGTTGGAACCATGTTGAGAATGCGTGCAGCAGACTCTAGAGCATAACCCCAAAAGGACATTGGCAATGTTGTTAGACTCATCATAGATCGAACCATGTCAAGCAAAGTTCGATTTCTCCTTTCAGATACACCATTATGTTGTGGTGTATATGGAGGAGTGAATTGTGAGACGATCCCACACCTTTTTAGATGATCTAAAAACTCTTGACTCAAATATTCACCTCCTCGATCAGATCGAAGAGCCTTTATGGTCTTGCCGAGTTGATTTTCTACTTCATTTTGAAAGACTTTGAACATTTCAAAAAGTTCATGTTTATGTTTAATCAAGTAAACATAACCATATCTACTGAAGTCATCAGTGAAAGTAATGAAGTAATTAGCTCCTTCCCTAGATGTTGTTCTAAATGGGCCACATACATCAGTATGTATGAGTCCAAGTAGATCTTTAGCTCTTTCTCCAACATGGGAGAAAGGCTTTCGTGCCATTTTACCAGATATACAAGAAATGTATTTATCAAACGACTCATGGTCGGTTGACTCTAAAAGCCCATCGCGTTGCAGCTTCGTAATGCGTTTCTTGTTTATGTGGCAAGGACGACAATGCCATAGAAAAGTGGAATCTAAGTTACGTTTAGATTTCTTATTGCTAACATTATATATAGGACTATCGTTTGAAATAGAATCACGCATATCAATTTCAAAAATACCATCACTAGGAATAGCATTAAAATAAAAAACATTACCCTTAGAAACTAAAATGCCAAAATCCGTAAAAGTATGAATGAAACCATCATCCTTCAAACGTGAAAGTGAAACAACACCTCTAGTAATAGTAGGTGCAAAATGGCAATTATTTAAAACAATAACTAAACCATTAGGGAGAATGAGATCAAAGCTCCCTATCGCTTCGACAGCTGCACGGTTGCCATTACCCACGTACAGATTCAAAGCTCCTTGCTTCAACTTTCTGATTCCCCTAAGCCCCTGCACATTATTACAAATGTGAGTACCACAACCAGTATCATATACCCAGGATTTGTTAGGAAAAGTATAGAGTTCTATAGTGAAGATACCTGATGTGCTAGCTCCGCTAGCTTTGTTCTTCTTCAACCCTTCTAGGTAGGACGGACAGTTCCGCCTCCAGTGCCCCTTCACTCCGCAATGGTGACAGGGAGAGTCCTTGGCCGGATGCTCCTTCTTGGCAGGTGGGGGGATTTTTGGTTTGGGGGCGTAAGCAAGCTTACTCTTGCCCCTGACCTTGTCCCTTGCCATTTGCCTTCGGCTTGTTATTTTTCTAGATTCTGCCTTGCTTCATAGCTAGGACCATTGGAGCCTTCTTGGGCATGCCCTTTTCTGCAAGTTTGAGCATGTTGTGCAGTTCAGGGATGGTCTTGCCCATGTTGTGCATGTTGTAGTTCTGCACAAATTGGTCATAATCCTTCGACAGTGAGGTAAGAATCAAGCTCACTCCAAGGATCTGAGGCATGGGGTATCCCAGATGCTCCATTTGATCTAGATAGCCTTTCATTTTCATGACAAAGCTACTGACCAATTGGCCCTCCTCCTGCTTGCAAGCATGAAAAGCTTTGACAGTGTCAAACAGTTCTTGCTCAGCTTGCTGTTCGAACATGGTTTTCAGTTCTCTCAGCATGTCAAATGCTGCAAGGTCCTCTAAGTTCTTTTGGAGCTCAGGGATCATGCTTGCAAGCATGAGACAAGCCACTTCTTGTTGCTTTTGAACCCTACGAGAGTAGGCGTTACGAACAGCAAGAGTAGCATTAGCAGGAGGTGCTTCAGGTAAAGGTCCTTCCAGATGGTAAAACTTTTGTTCAGCCTTGAGGACGATCCTCAGGTTGCGATACCAGTCCAAAAAGTTGTTACCATTCAATTTCTCTTTTTCAAGAATTGATTTGATGTACGAGTTGTTCGTGGTTTGATTAGGAGTTGTCATCTACAAAACAGACAAAGTTTAAATTTTAGTAAGTTTCAATAATTAATCCTTTTTAAAATTAACTACCCAAGTTTAAGCATATTAAACAATTAATTTTACGAAAAGGCTAAGATCCTCATTGAGGTTCCACCATCACATCAGTTGATCTGCTAGCAATGGTGGATTCAATAAGTAGGTAACGTCGACCAATTGCATTACATGTGCAACTCTTAAAACTTTATGGGACTCATGGCACTAGTGAACAAGCAACTAGTGTCAAGCTGGCATGTTTAGTCCCATCTTTGCCTCGGGTCAAGGTCTAACCGCTTAACTCGATTAAGTCATCCAATTTGAAAACGTGTGAGAATATATCTAGGTCCCACGCATAGAGAATAGTCACATTGGGTTACAATTCAACCTAGGTCCCACGCATAGGCAAAAAGTAATTGCAAGTGTTCTCAAAATTGGACGGCTTGACTTAAATTTTGACGGGTAAAATATTTTGATGTGGATCAAAAACGTGTACGAAAGAAGCAAGCATTCATTCTTCGTAGCACAAGTTAAAAACTTTTCTTAACTTAAGTCTAATCATTGTTCTAATTTATGTGTGTCAAGTTGTCCATTTTCAAGACTAATATAAATCCTAAGTGGATTACAATTAAGTTTGGACAATACAATAAACAAATAAACAACTTAACTAGTTTAAGTGTTATTTAGAAAACAGTGATTTTAAGTTTCAAATCTATATTTAAACTTAGTTAAACTAAATAATAAGACTTAGTTTAAATTGGTTTGTGTTTTGTTTCAAGTTTTTAGAAAACCTTTTCCGTTTTACATATAATCAAAGCATATATAAAACAACCAAACAAACACACAACCACAATATGCAAAGCCTCAACCGATGAAAATCCTATGCTTGGTCTCGTGAGCCATCACAAGAACCAAGAGTCAACTAGGGACATAAACCACAACCACATGGAGTGCTCCCACTTGCCCCAAGATAATCATGGGCAAGTAAAAGCCCATTATGCACATGAAAAAATGATTATGTCAGCCCAGTTTTTCTGTCTTTGGAGGCCTCCTCATGGTTCGGCCCAGTTGACAAAGTTGTAGGCCCATGTCTTGTGAATCTGCACAAAAAAATTCAGCAAAAAATACCATACCAATCTCCTGGAAATCGCCTTTTTCCAGCAGTGTGTCCAGCAGCTACCTTTGGTCCAAAGTCCTTCATTCTTTTGCCATTAGATTCCAAGCTTTTGATTACATAATTTATGAAGTAAAGTACAACTAATCTACTTCTAATCTACTATAAAAATTACCAAACAATGGCAAAACCAAAATGAATTACATTACAAAAGTGCCGAAACAATGGCAAACCCCAAAAAAACAAGAAATCAACCAACAATCACAATATCACAAGGCACAAGTGGTCTAGGTTTTCATCGGCTTTGCATATACACATAATAATACCATAATATTATGAACAAAACAAGGTGTTGGCTAACTCCATGGACAAACATGCATGTATTTTCCATGGATAACAAAATAAATGACAAGAATTAAATTGTTAGCCAACGAATCGAAGAAATTAATTAACAATAATTAAAACCCCGATTGGTACACATGTCAAATGGCCTTAGGTTCAAAACCCACTAATATTAGGACCTTCTTAACATCATTTTATCACAAAAAATTAAGCCTCATGGGCTGATTTGAAATCGTGTCACAAATCTTACAAATTAATGCGTTTTAGGCCATTTTACGGGTACCGAACAAGTGAACAATTAATGTATGCATAAAAAATGGCCATGAGATCAAAAAGTCCAGATTATTAGACCCCATATGGGTCGACTTATATGCAAAAAATAAGCCTTGGGGGCTGTTTTGAAATCAACCTTTTAAATCCATTAAAAACACACGTTTTTAGCCATTTTTACGCATACTAGATGATCATATGACATCATATGATGGCTCGTGATACCACTATAGGTGATGTATGATATGAAATAACAATTAACAACATAAACACAGCAGAAAAACATCACCAACAAGGATCCATATAGCCATATGATCAATCATAATTAAAACAAACAAGTTTTATACCTTTGTAGCGTGATCGGTAGAAACGTATGGACACCTTCACCAATATGCATGAATCACCAATGAAACTGAGTGACCAAAGGAGATCACCTCTATGTATGTCCACACTACACTTCACCGTATACCAATGGATGCTAGTCCTTTTAACCCGTAACCTTTCTAATCTCCTTTGAATGAACAAGAATCAAAGAAGAGATGATGAAAACAAAAACCCTAGGTGGGTTATTTGTTTTTGCCATGAGATAGGGAGAGAGGGGAGGGAGGAATTTTGGTAATTGGTTATCTAATTAAAAGGAGATTAATTAGCATATATCTTGACCAAAAATCTAAATCAATCTTCCCTAAAAAGCCTCCCCTAGGCCTGCCATGTATGGGCTCAAAATGGGCTTCCCATTTTATTTCCAAGTCTAATAGAATAAGTCCATTACTTAGTCATTAGAAGCCCAATAGTGGTTTCTAGTTACGTACGGTTATTTATATATCGTAAATACAATGAACACGATATAAAGTGGTACCTCAGTGTATATGTGTGTGACCCCATTGGCTCACATATGTCTAGCCATATAATTAGTAATTATGACACGAGCATACTCCAACATGTGTACCTATTACGCCGTAACCTCTTGCATTGGTTATGGCGTAACCTTCATATTCACGAAATTTCTTCTAAGTCTTTAGAATATTACGGCGTAACCTTTTGTGGTAGTTACGCCGTAATCCTTGATCAGCATTGACTTGGTCTTCGTGTTCGAATTCATAGCTGCGGCGTAAATGGAGAGTGTAATTACGCCGTAACTTCTTCTCAACATACTAAGTTGTGTATCTTTATAAGTTCTGCTCCTATGCTCATTTACAACATGGAAACGAAATATAAACAAATCAAAGCATATATCCATATAAAACGATACAAATAATGAGCATATTAGGGGGAAATCGACACTTAATTATCAGGATTATTTGATGTCATCAGTGCTCCAGAAATGTTCCCCATGTCTCGATCTATGCATCGGTATCAAAAGGTGGGTTGGCCGAAATTTTGGTCGGACGACGGTGATGGCGCCAGAGATATTTTCCAGTGAGGTGTTGATATCAAATGGGGGAAACCCTAATTTGTGTGTTTATATACTCCCACGAGGGGCCGAATGTGTAAAAAGGGAAATTCAATTTGCTGAGCATAAGCATTCCACCAAGACAACGCATGTTCCACAAGTGTACCCGTTGCATACTTCGCAGAAACACAGATTCCATCTTTTCAAACCACTGAGTCAAACCAACAGCTCCTTCAGGCCCCTTAAAAGTGATAGGGTTGCAATTCATAAAGTCCTTATAGGTGCAGAAACGATTCTCATTAGCATTACGTCCTACAGTAGCTTCACTTGTCTGACTACCATTACCTCCATGTCCCGCAAGCGCTGCAGCCACGCTGGTTTCCACAAGCCTCTGAATGTCAGTCGGAGTCATCTTCCTTGGTGGCATAATTCTATCAATCATTACAAGTGTACAACACAATAAGTATTTGATCAATATCGTAGAATCACAACACACAAGAATAAATAACAAAATGATCACATCATAATATAGCATAACATCATAGATAGTACATCACCATAATACATCATAGATTCGATACTTGTTACAAGTCTTACAAGATATGCAAAACACTACAAGCTTCTTATAAATCCACTAACTGATACAAATCAGTTTAGTAAGTACATGGTAAACAACTATTATGATACTAAACTACTATAATAAAAGATGGTCTTTAGATCTCTCACTGACGGGCACCTCCATAAGTAGCTAGAACATCAATACTATCGCTGAAACGAAACCTCTCCATCCTATGTCAATACATCTTCCACTGTATGCCATGCAACTCAGCTCTCAACTCCTAGAGGTCACTATAGTGCCGACGTCCATCTATATCAGTGAAAATAGATCGAAGGTCCAACTCCTCAACAGTCTTCTTAATCCCCAACAACTTCTTCTCCAACGACGTAAAGCAAGTCTGTAACTCTGTCACTGTCTGCTCGGTCATACTCACTCTCTCAGCAAAACCATTTAGCTCTATATCAAAATCATCCATACCTCTCTGACCTCACCTAATATGCTTTCGGAGCTCCATCACCTCATTCTGACGTGCACACAATCGCCGAGACATGGACATATAGCGACCATGGCACCAAATGATATCACTATGCAAACGACTCAACTCGGCCCTAAGCTCTGATGGTGTAACTCGTGGTGCTGACGAAGACTCACCAACCTCAAAAGTAGACAACGGACCAGACGTCCCATCAGTAGAAAGTGCATAACCCAAGGCGTCTAATGTATCAGACTCCTAGGTAATGTCAGACACTGCTGGCGAAGGTGGCTGGGGGAGAGCCTCCTGTTCCTCCTCCTCTGGGTCCATATCATCATCCTCCTCATCATCATCATCATCCATATCCTCGGGACCTAGCTCATCATCCTCAATTTCCAGTCTGAGGTCTTCCTCGTCAATGTGATACGGTGCATCAACAGAATCCAACTCCTGTTCGGGAATGTGTGGTGCGGGTGCAGGGATGGGGGGTGCAACTGGTAGCTGGTCAGGTGAGACTAGGGCAGGCATGATACTCTAAAAAGGGCATCAAAAATCAATATTAGTATATGTATAACATATAAAATCGATAAGGAGCGAAGTGGCACGGAGGGCGGATGGCTATCGAAGTAAAAAAGTTTTGACATGAAAAATTGTTTATAGTCGAGAAAAACATGACCTCGTTCTCTATAAACTGTGGTTCTGATACCAATCTGTAACACCCCAAGAAAAATAGGTTTTTGCAGCGGAATAAAATTTATTTTGCAGCAGAATAAAAGTTGGGGGTTACTTCATAGCAAGACAGTCACAACAATAGAAACGAACTCAAGCGAGTTGTTTTAAATAACATATCATTCGAACATATCAAAATACCAAAGTTAAAAGGTGTAACACCCCCATTTTCGAGATACGCAGCGGAATATAAGCTTGGGGTGTTACTTCAAGGTTCACAGTCATGAGAATAGAAAACGACTCGAAAAGAGACGTTTTTAAATAAAATTGTAATCATTCATTTATTTAATATCAGAGTACATAAGATAGGTCCCAGAGGGAGGTTCGGAAAATACACTATAAAAGTTACATTATTCATTGAATGATAACAAAGTGGACACTCTTAAAAAGAAAGTCCACAGCCACTTCGTGCCATCGCCATACTCCTAGTTACCTGAGATAAACATGCTTAAAAAGTCAACACAAAGGTTGAGTGAATCTATAGTGTTTAAAGTTATAATCAGTTTGAACACAAGCCAAAATAGGAGAAATCAGTTATGTCACAGTTCGGGAATATTGCACTAAACCTCATGACACGCAATGCATTAACAGTTTCCAGGTTCCACAAACATGATTGAAATGAGAGTAGTCTTGCCCCCAAGTTAAAGATATCAAATATAGTGCATCTGTCTAACCGACTACCATAAAGATATCCATCCGGTTAGAACAAATGGGTCGTCAGGCCAATAGATCTATTCACATATTCACGCTCACCCAGCAGGTGACTAATGGTGCATGATATGAGGGTCTTTTAAATAAATAATTCAATCTCAATAATAAGGAATAGTTAGCCTAGTGCAATAACAATCAGGAAAATACTTGTGTTCGGTTTAATAGCATGTATCTCCCCACATATTTGGAAAACACATAAATGAGAAAAGTGGGACTATAAACTCACCTGAATAATCTGGATGGAAACAAAGTTTAAATAAGGTTGATAATCGTCTCCGGCTTGCAACCTGGGTTGGTTATGTCAAGTTCTCAGTAACTGTTTCTAAACATATAAGTTTTATCATTTGCTCCGTTCGTTTGTTATCGTATTCTTAATTCTTATTAATAATTCTAGTAAGTATAATAATAATACTAATAATAATAATAATAATAATAATAATAATAATAATAATAATAATAATAATAATAATAATAATAATAATAATAATAATAATAATAATAATAATATGAATAATCTGTATAGTTATTAAGTTATAATTGAACATTTTCACTTCTTCCCCTAAAGTTTTACATATTGACATTTGTTACCCTTGAACTTTCATAAAATGACAAGTTTTACCCCTTAACTTTTACAAAATTACAATTTTTACCCTTCATCTTTTATTAAATGGCAACCTTTACCCTTACAGTTTCAAAAATGACAGTTTACACCCCTAGGGTTTAGGTCGACAATAAGCTTAATCCTTTTTACAAATTTAGTTAGTGTTTTGGCAAGTTTTACCCCTGAGACTCCCTATGCGTATAACTCGACATCCTTGTGTTTCAAAAACATTTTATATCGAATGATTGAAGACAAAAGCTTTTAAGACTCCTTAGCTAAATTATTCATCTATGTTTTAAGACCATTTTTACACAAGATCATACCCTGGTTCGAACCCATGGTCTCGAAAATAATTTTTATATGGTGCGCTATCCAGTTAACTCGACACAGAATCAACTCGACAAAAAGGAGTTGGTTCTCTCTCGTTACTTGACCAATTCGACTGATTCTTTTTCCTAAACTTAGCCATCTTAGTGATCTTTAATCATGCAAAAATCTAGATTTTTAGGACCTTGTTTACTAGTTGAAATTTAAATCACAAAACCCATGTTTGCTGTTCGAGCGATAGAAAGAAAATGAAAGAAAAGTTTTAGTTTTTGATTTTTGATTATACTATCTAGTATTTTTAGACCATTCTCAGTATATTTAACGTATTTAAGGTATTTCTAGATCATTTTAAGGAACCTAGGGTTTAACTCATATGTATATATATATATATTACTACTCGATAAAAATGAAAAAAAACAAACCATTCGATCCTGACTTTTCTGGGTTATGCTACGTTTTATAAATTGTTTTTATATGCTATTAGAGGTATAATAAGTATAGAAAATATTTAAAAAGAGATGAGTACATACTTCTTGGAGTAAAAGTCGATTAGGGCAATTCTTGGGAGTTAGGGTTCGGTTTGGCTTCTCCAACGGTTCTAACCTTCTTCTAAGCTTCTTATAGATTACTAATATCTTAGTTGTGAGTAGTGGGATCAGAAATGAGGTTGTATGTGGCTGTGATGGTTTATTCGATTAGGGTTAATGGTGGATTAGGGTTTCAAGGGTTAGTGTCTATTTATAGATGGTAACTAGGGTTTCTAAGGGCTTCTAAGAGAAGTATGGAAGTGTGTAGGCTGAGATGTGTGGCTGTGATTGGCGACATGTGGGCAGGAGGGGGAAAAAGTGAGGTGTAAAGTTATCCATCATACAAGTGTCCCTCATTCTAGAAGAAGGGAGTGGTGTACAATTAGGGTTCATACCTGTGGAAGATTAGGGCTTGGATATTTCTAGGGTTTAGTTGATTTGGTGTTGAAATTGAACTAGGTTAGGGTAACTAGAAGGATTTGGTTTGTTAGATGCAATAGGGTGTAGTACCTATGGCTTATTTGGGTAGTACTCTAGGGTTTTAGGCATAGTTAGGGTTTCTAGGTTTAAAGTTTCTTTAAAAATGATTTTTAGAATTTTAGAAAATATTTTTGTTCATATCGAATTATATATATATGTAGGAAAATGATTTTGTGCTTTGGGAGGTTGTACTCTAGTCTTGAAGGACTTGTACTATGGTTAGGAAAATAAGAAAAATATAATTTTAATTATTTCCTGATTTTATATAATTTTTATATAATTTTTACTAAGCTTTATATACCTTTTAATAAGTTTTTAAGTTTTTATGCATTGATAGGTTGTACCTTGAGTTTAAGGACTTGTACACTTATTTTATAAATAAATAAACTCATTTCAAAAATTAATATATAAAATTATTACAATTTATATCTTTAAAACATTTATTATTAAGTTTTATATAAAGTTATTATAAATAATTAGCTTTTTGCGCTTCAGAGACTTGTACCTTAGTTTAGAAGACTTGTACTTTGATATTTTATAAAAATATTAATTAGGGTTTGTGGTTTTATTACATATAATAATAGTTTTTGAGAAATTAGGTTTTTATCGGGAGTTTAGTGGAATTAGGGTTCCTGTGCTATAGTGACTTGTACATTATTTAAATAATCTATATGTTTCTATTTTTATGGTTTCGTTATCTTCACATATTGTTATGGTAGTTTAGAGTTTCATAAAACTCTTATTAGTTAAGGAACATTCAGTTTTAAACGTACGTTAGAGAAATAACGTAAAGTGGTAGGTGGGACCTCATAACGTTTTAGGTCAACGATGTTTACATAGGTAAATACTAAATCAGTTAAGGTTGGGTTGCAAGCAGGGTTGTCAGGGATGTGATCTTCGTCACATAAGATAATAGTTATAATCAGGAAAGAAAAAAAAAATTCTACGTGGAAAAAGATAAGTACTAGAAAATTATATAGGGAAATCTTACAGTGGTTACATTATCCTCCCGTTGAAGGGAATCTCGTCCCGAGATTCAATCAGTGTTGGTTGGTGAATTAGGAAAAAGATGCGGGTACTTGGCCCGGATTTGGTCTTCTCGTTCCCAGGTAAATTCTGGTCCTCTCTTGGAGTTCCATCTAACCCTTACGATAGGAACGCGACTTCGTTTCAGTTGTTTGATCTCTCTATCCATAATCTCCACAGGTTCTTCCATAAAATTGAGCTTATCATTGAGACGAAGCTCTTTCATGGGAATCACGAGTGTTTCATCTGATAGACACTTCTTTAAATTTGAGACGTGAAAGATAGGATGTATTTTACTAAGTTCTATGGGAAGTTCAAGTCGGTAAGCTACTGGACCGATTTTCTCCAAAATCTTAAATGGCCCAATATATCGAGGATTTAACTTTCCCCGTTTTCCGAATCTAACTATTCCTTTCCATGGTGACACCTTTAACATAACTCTGTCTCCTATTTCAAACTCCATAGGCTTCCGTCTCGTATCTGCGTAACTTTTCTGTCTATCTCGGGCTGCCTGCAAATGCTGTCGGATTTGCACAATTTTATCGATGGTTTCCTGTATTAGCTCTGGCCCAGTAAGTTGGAATTCTCTAACTTCCGCCCAACATACAGGTGACCGACACTTTCTTCCATAAAGTGCTTCAAACGGTGCTGCTTTGATGCTTGCATGGTAACTATTGTTGTATGAGAATTCTGCCAAAGGAAAATGTCTATCCCATCCTTTACCAAAATCTATTACACATGCTCTAAGCATATCCTCCAGCGTTTGAATAGTTCTCTCGCTCTGTCCATCAGTTTGTGGATGATAAGCCGTACTCATATCTAATTTTGTCCCCAAAGCTTTCTGAAGCTTTTCCCAAAATCGAGATGTGAAACGAGAATCACGATCCGAAATAATAGAAATTGGTACTCCATGTCGTGAGATTATCTCTTTTAGATATAATTTGGCTAAATCTTCTACTTCATCGGTCTCTTTGATTGGCAAAAAGTGAGCGGATTTCGTAAGGCGATCAACTATGACCCAAATAGTGTCATATCCACTTGACGTTCTAGGCAATTTGGTGATAAAATCCATTGTTATTCGTTCCCATTTCCATTCAGGAATCTCAGGTTGAGTCAATAGACCGGATGGCCTTTGATGCTCCGCTTTAACTCATGCACAAGTCAAACATTTGCTGACATACTCAGCTATGTCAGCTTTCATGTTTGGCCACCAGTAAAGTTTCTTGAGATCCTGGTACATCTTTTCAGATCCCGGATGGATAGAATATTTGGACTTATGTGATTCGTGCATAATCACATTTCTTAAATCACCAAAGAGTGGTAACCAACTCCGGTTCTTTATACAACGAGTCCCATCAGGACGGATTTCAAATATTTTGTCCATACCTCTCAAATTCTCAGCCTGAACATTTTCTTCTTTTACTGCTTCGGCTTGTACTTTGAGAATTTGGGATGGTAAATCCAAATTAATGGTCATTACTAAAGCTCTAACTCGAAGAGGCTTATTTCGTTCCTTCCTGCTCAGCGCACCTGCTACGACGTTTGCTTTTCCAGGATGATAACGAATTTCACAGTCGTAGTCGCTTAATAACTCCAACCGTCGGCGTTGTCTCATATTCAATTCCTTCTGGTCGAGAATAAGTTGAAGGCTCTTATGATCTGTATACACAACGCATTTTGTGCCATACAGATAATGTCTCCAGATTTTAAGAGCAAATACAACTGCTCCTAGTTCAAGATCATGAGTAGTATAATTTTCCTCATGAGGCTTGAGTTGTCTAGAGGCATAAGCAACCACTTTATTCCTCTGCATCAACACCGCTCCTAAACCTTGGTGTGACGCGTCGCAATACACAACAAAATCATCACTTCCTTCTGGTAAAGCTAAAATTGGAGCTTCACAAAGCTTTTGCTTTAACAGCTGAAAAGCTTTCTCTTGATTTTCTCCCCAAACATACTTCTTACCTTTCTGAGTTAATTCCGTTAAAGATTTGGCAATCTTTGAGAATCCCTCTATAAATCTCCGGTAATAACCAGCGAGTCCTAAAAATTGTCGCACTTCAGTAGGAGTCGTTGGTATTGGCCAATTCTTAACAGCTTCTATTTTGGACGGATCCACGTGAATTCCATGGCGGTCAACCACGTGTCCAAGAAACTGCACAGTATGAATCCAAAAATCACATTTGGAAAATTTAGCGTACAGCTGTTCCCTCTTGAGTAATTCCAAAATAGTCTTCAAATGCTCTGTATGTTCCTCTTCACTCCGAGAATAGATGAGAATATCATCAATGAACACGATCACAAATTTATCCAAATAGGGTTTGCATACACGATTCATGAGATCCATGAATATAGCTGGTGCATTGGTTAACCCAAATGGCATTACTTGAAACTCATAGTGACCGTATCTTGTTCTAAAAGTTGTTTTAGGAATGTCCTCTTCCCTAACACGCAGTTGATGATATCCAGATCTTAGATCAATTTTTGAGTAAAAGCTAGATCCTTGTAGTTGATCGAACAAATCATCAATCCTTGGTAGTGGATATCGATTCTTTACCGTAAGTTTATTCAACTCTCGATAATCAATACACATCCTAAGAGTTCTGTCCTTCTTTTTAACAAATAGGACAGGTGCTCCCCAAGGCGATGAGCTAGGTCGAATAAAACCCTTATCCAATAATTCCTGCAGTTGATTGGATAGTTCTTGCATTTCCGATGGCGCTAAATGGTATGGTGCTCGTGCTACTGGTGCTGCTTCCGGCACCAAGTCGATCTGAAATTCTACCTGACGAACAGGTGGTAGTCCAGGTAACTCTTCAGGAAACACTTCCGGAAAATTTCGTACTACAGGTACATCTTCCAGTCATTTTTCATCCGTTTTCTTCTCAGTTACATGGGCTAAAAATGCTGGACATCCTCGGTTGATATATTTCATGGTTTTGATGAAAGATATTATGCTTAACTTGGTTTTGCTTTGATTACCCCGAATAATCAAAGTCTCATTCTCAAAAGGAATGTGAACCACTTTCTCGTCACATAATATCTTGGCATGATATTTGGATAACCAATCCATGTCAACGATTACGCCAAAGCTTCCTAGTTCAATAAGCATAAGGTCGATGTCGAAAGGTTGATTTAATAGGGTTAAGGTACAACCTTGGATTACAGAGTTAGTGCCTACTAATTTTCCATTAGCTAGCTCAATTTCATATGTTTGGGTTAAGGCAGTGGGATTGAGTTTGAGTATTGAAGCGAAAGTAAGAGATATAAAACTTTTATCGGCTCCGGTATCAAATAATACTCTAGCTAAATGTTGATTGAGAGGAAACGTACCCGTGACTATGTCCGGGTTCTGCTGCTCGTTACCATCACCCAACACGTACACTCGTCCGCGGGCACCATTATTTGAATTAGCATTCATCTTCGGGCACTGATTTCTGTAATGTCCTTTTTCACCACATCCGTGGCATGTCACGATCACCGGCTGCAGATTTGCTCCTGTCGCCCTACAGTCTTTGGTCTGATGTCCTATCTTTTGACACTTTATGCACTTAACGGTGCATGGACCAAAGTGATGTAACAGGCATCGACTGCACTGTGTCTTTGTGCCGATATAACCACTCTTCTCAGCAGGAGTGGTAGTATAGGCTCTAGCTGCTTCTTGTCATCGGTTTTGCTGATGATGATATTGGTTACGGTTTTGGTGGTAGTGGTTTTGATTGTTGCGGTTGTTGTTGTTGTTGGAACGATATTCGTAATGATGGGAATTCCTTCTATCATCAAACTTTCGTTTGTGATCATTGTTTCCCTGAACTGAATTTCGCTTAATTTCCCTATCCATCAGTTTCTGAGCCGTGGTCATTGCTTCTTCCAATGATTGAGGCTTTGAAACAGTAACATCCCCCTCGATGCTCCGAGGTAACCCTTCAACATATTTCTCCAGCAACTTCTCAAGATCAGGCACCATATTAGGACATAGGAGAGCAAGCTCCTGAAACCTTCTATTGTATGCCTTGACATCTGTTCCTTTCACTGCTAGCTGGTGAAATTCATCCTCCAGTTTCTTGATTTCAGCACGAGGGCAATACTTATTTAACATTCTCTTCTTGAGATCATCCCAAGTGAGTTGATGAGCTGCTTCTATTCCCATTGTCCGGGAAGTAGCAGACCACCAAGATAAAGCATCCTCTAACAAAGTCCCTGTTGCGAAGGCAACTTTGCAATCATCAGAACACCCGCTCCTTACAAAGACCACTTCCATACGTTCTGATGAAGCGAAAAGTGTACCGCTTTTAAGGGGTCATTTAAGCCCTAAATCGTATTTATTTGATCAAATATCACCCTAAATCGTTCCTTTTGTCATTTTAGGTACTTTTGAGGAGAAATCTGGAAAAGGAGGCATTTTGGACGTTTTTGGAGCATAAAAGTGAAGAAAACGACAAAGTCTCAAGAATCGGCTAAAAGTTACCTTTGACGGCGTCACAATTTACTCTAGACGGCGTCATGCCTTGGCAAGAAAAAGTGGACGTGAAATTTACTCATGATAAGCCAGTGAAAATAGCATGTAAATTCTGACGGCGTCACGCTTTAGCTTGATCAAGGGCGTCACGGCTTAAATTAAAAGGGGATGGCGTCACGTTCAAGGTTAGACGGCGTCAAGCCTTGATAAGCCAGAATGGATTTTTGAAGAGCTAAAGAGGGACGGCGTCGAGAAGGTCATCCGGGAACCCTAAAAGCGGCGAGGTGACGGCGTCACACTCCATAACGTGACGCCGTCAGATCCAAAAATCTATATATAGTTTTCTAATTTTTTGTCATTAGGAGAGAGCTTAGTGTGTGGAATTTTGGGAGAAAAACCCTAAGACGAATTCAGCTTCTTTTTCAAGGCTTTTTGCCTTGAGATCTTCCATGTTACATTGAAGATAAGTTATCAATTAATCATTCAATATGTCTATGTGTTGTTTGATTTTATCTTATTCTTGTCTTTTGATTAACATGTTAGGCTAAATTTATCTTGTGTTTGCTTAGATCTAATGAAACCTAGCTATTGATTATTGG
This sequence comes from Artemisia tridentata subsp. tridentata, assembly GCA_021014915.2. Lineage (NCBI taxonomy): Eukaryota > Viridiplantae > Streptophyta > Magnoliopsida > Asterales > Asteraceae > Artemisia > Artemisia tridentata. The sequence continues at coordinate 223,122,828 of CP139506.1, forward strand.
TTATTAGTGTGTTGTTAGTTGTATTGGATGATTGTTTATCTATGTTAGGCTTAAGAAAACTGGCTAACTTCCTATTCGGTAACTTGCTTGAACGTCTTAAGAAACATGAACCAAATGCGTACTAAAGGTTTTTATGGTTGTATTTAATGCACAAGCGAATGCTAGTGATCCCATGTTAGGAGCTTCCTAGCCGGCTCGACATAGGAGTGAAGTAGGAGCTTGTAGAGTTGGGGAAGTAAGTACGCCACCCCACGAATGGTATTAAGGAATACACCCGTCATCCACGCGACTAATACACACTAATTAACCGGTAAAAGATAGTTAGGGAGTAAGGAAATCTAAGTAAACACATTTCTCTACACATAAGTTTCTCACCACATTTTCATTTTTGTTATTTTATTTTATTTGCATCCGTAGTAATTTTGGGTTAGTTGACTAGCAACTAATTCCGCCCACTCCTTCAAACCCGAGATTTTACTTGCTTTCATAAAAATATAAAAACATAAAAAAGAATCTTCCTCAATCCTTAGACCTAATTAGAGTAGTCTTTCACACCTAACGAACACTATTCCCTATGGAGAACGATCAATCCCCCGTACTTACCACTACACTATACTACATCGGTCAGGTACACTGCCTGGTGGGGTTGTAAGCCTCTTGAGATCCCTCGAGAGGTAAAACCTGTTGTAAGGTCACAAAACCACGCATCAAGTTTTTGGCGCCGCTGCCGGGGAATAGTTATTGTTTAGGTTGAATTTTTATTTCTATTAGGTCTACTCACTAGATTCCTTTCTAGTGAGATTTTTATTTTATTTTTCTAGGTTTTCTTTAGTCTATCTATTTTCTTCGTGTCTTTGTTCGTAACCATACCATCCGACATCATGGAAGATGGTAATATCCTTAACCCCCACAACCCACCACCACAACAACCACCACCACCTCCTAGAGCCCGTACTTTAGGAGAGTATTCCCGTCCTAGCCACCATGGCTATCGAAACACCATTGAGCTCACTAAAGGAGCCAATATCACACCCTTGCGATCCGACACCATCCGGTTGGTGCAAAGCGGATGCGCATTCCATGGACTTCGTTCTGAAGATCCTAATCAACATCTCAAGGACTTTCTTAAAATCGTTGATTCTATAGACCTTGATGTTGCCACTCGAGAGACGACCCGATTGCGTCTCTTCCAATTCTCTTTGCGGGACCAAGCTAGTCAGTGGCTAGAACGTCAACCCGCAGGATCCATCACCTCTTGGGATGATCTCACCACTCGTTTCCTTGCTCAGTTTTTCCCACCGGGAAGAACTACCAAGCTAAGGAATGATATCTTGATGTTCCAACAACGTCAAGGCGAAACTCTCTACGAGGCATGGACTCGATTCAAGGACTTACTCCAAAAAGTCCCTCACCATGGCATAGAACTTTGGCTCCAAGTCCAAATCTTCTATGAACATATCAAGCACTTCCGACCGTAGGATCATAGAACTTGAAGACCAAGTCAAGTTTCTCATGAAATCCTACGAGGCTCCTAAACCTTCAAGCCAAGTGAACAAAATCACTTCTTCATGTGAATTATGTAGTGGTCCCCACGACACTCGTGATTGCATGGAACTCCCCGAACAAGCTTTTGTGGACTACGCATCCTCGCGTACCGACGGAGCGGGAGACAAGTGGTACACTTTCAAACCCGAGCCAAACCATTACGGTGATACATACAACCCCTCATGGAAAAATCACCCGAACCTTAGGTGGAAACAAAACCAAAACGCACAACAAACCAATTCTTCCAACCCACCTAATCGTTTCCAATCAAGCGGTTCCAACTCGAACCGTACTTTCAACAACAATCCTTCCGGCAATGGTAGTACCAATAACTTTGAAGGATTGATGTCCCAATTTATGGCATCTCAAGAAGCTCGGATAGCTAGATTCGAATCCGAATTCAATCAGCAACAAACTGAGATGACCAATAAAATTGACAACTTGTTGAAAGCCCTCAATAACCAAGTGCTATCACCTCCACATAAGGACGCTAGGAACACAAATAGCGGACCCCAAGTCAAAGACCCTTCTTCATCCAAACATGTCCACTTCGTCAACGTTGTCACTATTAAACCAATCGATAGGAACATGGAAGAAAGTGACAAGAATGAGGGTAGGATAGAAATTGAACCTAAGGATGAGGTTAAGAAAGTCGAGGTTGATAAGGAAGTTAAGAAAAGTGAGATTGAAGAAGTAGATGATGATGAGGACTACTTCAATAGGCTACCCACTAAGGAAGAGCGTGCATATCATACAAACTTATTCGATGACCCCGAGACACCATACTTCCTAGGTAGACCAATCATAGAAATAGGCGACCCTTCTAATCTCAACATACCATGCAACATTGGACATCTACATGTGTGGAAAGCTTACATCGACCTTAGATCGCCCATAAACATCATGACTAGAGCCCACTACAACTTGATAATGAAAAATCAACTTGGGTATAGGATGTTCCCTGACAAGGGTTGGATGAGTAACTTCACGGGAAGAGTTAAGGGATTACCGGTTTATGTAGGAAACTTCACCTATGTCACCGACTTTGTAATTTTAGAAGATATCCGCCCAATAGTCGATGCATCCTTGACTCAAGTGGTTTTTGGAAAACCATTTGTTGAGGTCTCTAGAATGACTTATGAACCTTCCTTAGGGATAGTTAGATTTAAGGATGAGACCGATGAAGTAAGCTACCAAATGCCATATAAGATAGAACAATTCCAACACTTGTCAAATGTTGAGAAGGAGCTCAAACAAGCGGTCTACTATAGGAATGATGAGGATAGAAGTAAAGGAGTAGACTATGTTATGGAAAGGATATTCGGTTTCTACAAGGATTGTTTGAAATTAGGACCGGAATATAAAACCGGGAAGGAGAATGGCCTAGGAACCGTGACCGATGATGGAGTCACGTAATGTACGTGACTTTGAGTCTAGCTACAAGACTCGTTAATAAAGAAAAGCGCTTCTTGGGAGGCAACCCAAGCTTTATTTGTTTTATTTGCTTTGTGTGTTTATTTATTTGTTTGTTTGATTTTATTTTCCGTATGTGTGTTTAATTTTTATCATTATTGATTCATGTTCAAAAGTAATTTGTGAAAATGCTTTATTTTGTTTTTAACTTCGTCTTAACTACATATAAAGGTATTTTGCAAAAGTTAAGTGTAAGGGAAATCTAAATCGGTTTATTAGAACACAAATGAACATGAATCGTAATAATAATAAAATAGCATACATATTCGTATTTGTTTGAGTCAAATGCTTGTATCGAGTCATAATGATGTTTTGCAGGATTTCCAGGAAGTAAGGTAAAGGTTTTTCCAGAAATTTTCCGGAAACTTAAAATGAAAATTTTTGTCAGGTCATTTCTGACGGCGTCAGGTTTTATAACCTGACGGCGTCAGATTTAATTTTCAGAAATTTTTGAAAGTTTTGTTTTTAAAAAAAAAAAAAAGTTTTTATTAAAATCTCCAACTTATAATCTCCAGGAATCTGCAAAGTTATCATTCCACAAGCATTATATCCTTATATATAGATTTTTCCCGCCGATGTTATGCAGGTTTTCGTGTTTGTTTTCTTAGGTTTAACAGGTTATTTTGGACAAGGAAATGTTTTGGATCAAGCTTATGGCGATGCATTAGTCATGGAGCTTCAACATTCTCTTTGGAGGAAGATCTAACCGTGTAATTTCATTATCCACCGAGCGAATCAGGGGAGTATTTGATTTCATTCTTTTACCTTATTTACTTTTACATCTTGTTATTTGAACATTGGGGACAATGTTCATCTTAAGTGTAAGGGGGGGTAAAAGTACGATTTTAGAGAATGCCATTGCGCTTGATTTTTGTTTGTTTAATAATAGATGTGTAATAAAACTGAGATAAATACCTATTAGGGTAATTTTAGTGCCAAATTTAAATTTTTTTACAACACTTAGGAGTGAAACTTTGATCTTAATGAGCGTCTCACGGATAGGAGTTATATTACTAGCATAAAAAACCGTACCACTAAAAAATTTTCCACCCCAAATATGTGAGGTTCGCCCCTAGAATTGGTAGGAAAAGCATTTATGCTATGAGGTGTGTACCGGTAGCACTTAGATTCTAGAACTTGCGTTAGGACCATTCCAAGGCCACAAGTGAGACTACATTCGTGTAGTTAGATTTACTACATGATAAGAGGCATTAGGATTAACCCATTGTTTTACACCTGTGTTTTTGTTATAATTACTTTGGCTACATTGGTCAAGTAATTCTCCCACACCCTTTGCGCTGTACTCATTCTTAGTACACGATACCCCTAGTACACCCCTCAGAGCCTATCTTTTCGTTTCGACCTTTAAGCATTTTACTTAAAGGAAGAATTTGTTACACCCCACTTAAATGTACACCCAAATCGCCTTAGCCTACCTTGTATGCACTCATTTTTAGTGCATTATTGTTACAACATTTGTTTAAACCCAAGTTAATTATCTAGTTGATTACATGGTTGCTAAGTCGAGTCATATCCTTGTACATATTGTTTTGGGACGATTGGGACTCATGGGTAAAGTACTAGTGTAATGGAGTAATGGGGAAGAACATCATTTATTACCCCCATATGTGCTAAATGTTTTAAAAGTACTTCAAGTTTTTCAATTATCTTAATTCGAGTCATTAGATTAGTATTTGTAAAGTTATGTAAAAGTTCAAGTGTAAGGGGGATGCAATGCCCCTATGATGTATTATTTTGGATGGTAGGGCAAAAGTGTATGCAAAAAAAAAAAAAAAAAAAAAAAAAATCGAAAAATCAAGAAAAATACAAAAAAATGAGAAAAAGAAAAAGTAGAAAAAACATACGGACTACCATCCCGTTTTATTTTATGTTTATTTTATGTTTTTGTTATTTTCTTTCATTAGTTTAAATCGAGTCGAGTCTTGGCTTAGCAACATTGTATAGTACATGTAATTGATCAAGATTTTTAACTCGCCACCAGTAAAATATCCCTTATCCAACAAAACCGTGTTTTCCTTTTCCCTACACCTAATGTTATAACCCATTTAAAAGCCCTCTTTGATAGTTTATCTTTGGTGCTTACGCCTAGTGGAGGAGGTTTTCGATCCTTTCCCAAGCCTATGGTAATCTATTTGCTATGACAGGTAGTGAGAGATATTATCCGTTTTCATTTATGAGATTTATTTTGATGACACTTGAGAGATGTGAGTATCTAAACACTACTTGTGAGGTGCTAGTTTGTAATCTCCGTGCTTATTATGATTGAAGTGGAATGAATATTTGTTGTAATTACTTTTATGTTAGCATTAAATGACCCCTAACTTGTATTTTGATTAGAATAAAAGCGCATTTGCTTGAGGACAAGCAAATCTCAAGTGTAAGGGTATTTGATGAAGCGAAAAGTGTACCGCTTTTAAGGGGTCATTTAAGCCCTAAATCGTATTTATTTGATCAAATATCGCCCTAAATCGTTCCTTTTGTCATTTTAGGTACTTTTGAGGAGAAATCTGGAAAATGAGGCATTTTGGACGTTTTTGGAGCATAAAAGTGAAGAAAACGACAAAGTCTCAAGAATCGGCTAAAAGTTACCTTTGACGGCGTCACAATTTACTCTAGACGGCGTCATGCCTTGGCAAGAAAAAGTGGACGTGAAATTTACTCATGATAAGCCAGTGAAAATAGCATGTAAATTCTGACGGCGTCACGCTTTAGCTTGATCAAGGGCATCACGGCTTAAATTAAAAGGGGACGGCGTCACGTTCAAGGTTAGACGGCGTCAAGCCTTGATAAGCCAGAATGGATTTTTGAAGAGCTAAAGAGGGACGGCGTCGAGAAGGTCATCCGGGAACCCTAAAAGCGGCGAGGTGACGGCGTCACACTCCATAACGTGACGCCGTCAGATCCAAAAATCTATATATAGTTTTCTAATTTTTTGTCATTAGGAGAGAGCTTAGTGTGTGGAATTTTGGGAGAAAACCCTAAGACGAATTCAGCTTCTTTTTCAAGGCTTTTTGCCTTGAGATCTTCCATGTTACATTGAAGATAAGTTATCAATTAATCATTCAATATGTCTATGTGTTGTTTGATTTTATCTTATTCTTGTCTTTTGATTAACATGTTAGGCTAAATTTATCTTGTGTTTGCTTAGATCTAATGAAACCTAGCTATTGATTATTGGTTATTAGTGTGTTGTTAGTTGTATTGGATGATTGTTTATCTATGTTAGGCTTAAGAAAACTGGCTAACTTCCTATTCGGTAACTTGCTTGAACGTCTTAAGAAACATGAACCAAATGCGTACTAAAGGTTTTTATGGTTGTATTTAATGCACAAGCGAATGCTAGTGATCCCATGTTAGGAGCTTCCTAGCCGGCTCGACATAGGAGTGAAGTAGGAGCTTGTAGAGTTGGGGAAGTAAGTACGCCACCCCACGAATGGTATTAAGGAATACACCCGTCATCCACGCGACTAATACACACTAATTAACCGGTAAAAGATAGTTAGGGAGTAAGGAAATCTAAGTAAACACATTTCTCTACACATAAGTTTCTCACCACATTTTCATTTTTGTTATTTTATTTTATTTGCATCCGTAGTAATTTTGGGTTAGTTGACTAGCAACTAATTCCGCCCACTCCTTCAAACCCGAGATTTTACTTGCTTTCATAAAAATATAAAAACATAAAAAAGAATCTTCCTCAACCCTTAGACCTAATTAGAGTAGTCTTTCACACCTAACGAACACTATTCCCTGTGGAGAACGATCAATCCCCCGTACTTACCACTACACTATACTACATCGGTCAGGTACACTGCCTGGTGGGGTTGTAAGCCTCTTGAGATCCCTCGAGAGGTAAAACCTGTTGTAAGGTCACAAAACCACTTGCATCAAGTTCAAACCAACGAGCTAATGTTGTAGCTCCTTTGGTTCCCTTGAAGAAATTCGGTTGGCAGTTCATGAAGTCTTTGTAAGTACACTTGCGAGCATTGGCTGACTTACCATCTCCATTGGGTCGGCTTGAGTCTCAAGAGCTGCAGCGACACTGTCTGCAACAAGCTTTCGAATAGCAGCTTGTGACATGGCTGGTTCTGGGGATTTGCGAGACATATTTCTATTATCACCACATGAAAATATATATTCAGATTTTTGTGATTATATCATTCACAGCAGAAATATCTTTACCATATATAGCCATAAATAACTTGTTATCTTGTTATACATAACAAAATTGATACAAGTGTCACATTTAGGCTACATATCTTATGGTTGATATAAAGTACAAAAGCTGTTTTGATACAAACTTCATATTAGTGCCATGTCTATACTATATATTCAAAAATTTAGATGTAGCACTCAAAAGATAATATATATAGTGATTAGATCTACTGTCCTCCAGGAGCTCCCTTAAGCTGACTGCCGAGTTCAGCTATCATACTAATGAGAACCTGCATATTCTCCTGGTACAACATCTGCATCTCTGCGACCGTCATTTCTAAAGTCGCGATCCAATTTTGTGCTGTTGCTAACTCCTCATTCTTTTTGATCATCTCTTCTATTAGCTTCAGTTCATTTTCATAGACAACGGGTATTTCACGTCTAATCTCCTCGTAATGCTTCTCAGACTCTTCGCGGTTTTCATTTACCTTTTGCTTTATCACCTCCTGATCTGTCATCATATCTTTTATTCTGCATTCAATACCTTCAATGCGCTCTAGTGGAAGTTCGTCGAGATGTCCCAATGCAGTCTCAATCTGCTCCTCTTGGCGCTCTAGCCGTGACAGAAGAGTAGAGACAGACGGTTGACGTTCCTGTGCCGCCTGGGAACTTTCTCCTATTTTGAAAACTCGCGGAGGGGTAGAGACATCGGGAGTGGGAGATTGAGGCATGGCATTATATCGAGCAATAATAGCTTGAACCTCATCACTCAATTCAAACGGTATGGATGGAGGTGTGAAGTCGGTAGATGACGGTGGTGGCGGAGGTAAAGACGTTGGGATTATGAGTTCAAAATTAGGTAGCATATATGGATATGGACGGGGTAAAGGTGAGGAAAATACTGGGAGAGTTCTCATTCGTGCGGTTCTCCGAGTTCTCTCTAGAGGTCTCTCCAAAACTGAAGTGGGATCTGGTTCAGAGGATTCTCCTTTTGCAATCATATGAGCTCTTTCTCTGACTTGCACATAAGGATCATCAGGATTTGGCACGACATCTGGCATCAAAGTATCTTCTGATGGTTCTTCTATAGGGTCTGATTCCGAATCATGCCCAAAAGCTGAGGGAATTTCGGGTACTACCGTAACATCCTCTACTGAATCCAACTCTGTTACTTGTCTAGGTTGTGTCATGACGTCTGGTACGATTGCGATATTTTCGATTTCCGCGTTCGCCATAGAGATAATAGAATGAAGAGGGAAATTTATAACTCTGTAACCACCCAAAAGTTATGAATATTCCACTATATAATTAAATAATGAATAATAATTCATATATAAATAATGTTTCAATATCGTCGTGGCACGAAGGACTCTGTCTAAGTTTTTGTGAAAAGTGGTTATAGTTCAATGTTTGAAAACATTTGGTTCTCTATAACCATGAGCTCTGATACCAATCTTTCAAAAATTAATATATAAAATTATTACAATTTATATCTTTAAAACATTTATTATTAAGTTTTATATAAAGTTATTATAAATAATTAGCTTTTCGTGCTTCAGAGACTTGTACCTTAGTTTAGAAGACTTGTACTTTGATATTTTATAAAAATATTAATTAGGGTTTGTGGTTTTATTACATATAATAATAGTTTTTGAGAAATTAGGGTTTTATCGGGAGTTTAGTGGAATTAGGGTTCCTGTGCTATAGTGACTTGTACATTATTTAAATAATCTATATGTTGCTATTTTTATGGTTTCGTTATCTTCACATATTGCTATGGTAGTTTAGAGTTTCATAAAACTCTTATTAGTTAAGGAACATTCAGTTTTAAACATACGTTAGCGAAATAACGTAAAGTGGTAGGTGGGACCTCATAACGTTTTAGGTCAATGATGTTTACATAGGTAAATACTAAATTAGTTAAGGTTGGGTTGCAAGCAGGGTTGTCAGGGATGTGATCTTCGTCACATAAGATAATAGTTATAATCAGGAAAAAAAAATTCTACGTGGAAAAAGATAAGTACTAGAAAATTATATAGGGAAATCTTACAGTGGTTACAAAAGGTTCCCAGTGGTGCAAAATACACAAACATCACGACAAAATTAAAAGGTTTTTCGAATGATAGTAAATAAAAGATAGATAGTAAAAGTAGATAGAAAATTTGGATAGTCATCATAAGTCTTCATGCCACTCCAAAAGCCAGTAAAGTAATGCTTCAAATACCTGAGTTAAAACATGCTAAAAAGTCAACACAAAGGTTGAGTGAAATTCATAAGTTTAAAAAGTAAATAGTTGAACACAAGATTTATCAAAGTCTTGATGATATATGTAACAAATACAAATATCGGGTAAGCGTCGTATCGTTTGATAAGCTCATGACCGCAACACGTTTACCGGCATCAATAAACTTGATGTAATCATAAAAATATCAAATTTGCCCTCAAGTAGGTAGTTTGCCATCTACCTAGGTAACTCGAATATAGCACACACGTGTTGTCTATCCAACAACAGGGTGGGTTGCATCAGTCCTATAGACCTATACACTATATTCGCGCTCACTCGCAAGTAATTAATGGTTCATGATACAAGGGACTTGTTCTGGCAAAAAGGTGGTACTTAGCAATATATATCACAGTCAGGAAAGCATACGTTTAAAAGAATTATGTTCATAAAAAATAAGTAGCACGTATCTCCCCCATGGGTTTATAAATAATTTAAAAGTAAAAGTTGGGCTATGAATCACACCTTAGCAGTAGAGGAAACAAGATATCACAATATGATCAGATAGAAGAGTACAGTTGATAAACCTTAGCACAACCTAGTATTTAGGTAACATGTTTCAGAAAATGACACTCAAAAGTAATATATAAAAGTAACGTTTGTGGAATACTCGTGTTGTTGCTTAAAAGATTTAGTTTCAATGGCAATGAAAAGAAGTAATCGCTTGTATCTCGTGTGGTTTTTAGAAAGTATAGTTTCAAGATCAAATCACGTTAAGACGATGAAAGTCGAAGAAACACAATCAAACAAATAGGAAAAGAATAAGGAAAAGAAAAGAAAGTAATAAAGAATAAGAAATAAGAAATAAGAAAGAAATGGCAATAAGTTGTTTCGGCGTTTTACCCCGTAGCCCAAGTAGTTGATAAAACGTTATGATTTAGGAAAGTGGTGTACATTGGTTAAAAAGGTTTACAATGTCGATAATTAAGTAATTATAAAAGTTTATGACATTTACAAATCGTAATGGTTTAAGTTATAAAATGTAGTTTATAAAATTTAGACATGATGCGTCCGTCTATATAACATTTCCAATTCGTTACGACTTTTGAATAGCAACTTTTATTTATTACATTTTACAAATTGTTACAAATTTATACAAGTTTTTAATTGTTTATTTGTCGTTATCATTCGCGTAAATATTAGTGTCGGATTTATCGACCATTTTGTGTCCGTAGTACAAAATCGTCCATAAGTCCATCGGCTAATACCGTAAATCCAATAACGATCAATCCAATATAATATCCAAGCGTAGGTTTTTGTTGCAATTTCCAATATCCAAATCAATATCCAATGTACTCCCAAATAGCATCTGAAAGACCATCGACAAAACAAAATATAAATTAAGTTAGTAGGTGAATAATGAAATAGTTAGCAAAATGAAAATAACCAACACATAGCATTAGGCTTTAGGCCCAACGTTAACACTTTAACCCAACACACTAACTTGGGCTTACGGGCCTAAGTTTAACCATACCAAAGCTAATGGGCTCCTTAGCCCATTAAACTAAATCCAAAATGTAAAAACACACTAGTTTTAGTTATGAAGAAAATACGTTTTGACCATATCACGACAAAAACCACTACGAGGTTTCCTTAACCTTGTTTACGACTTCAACTAGTACTCAGCTAATCAATAATACAACCAAAGTCCCCGTGACACTTTGTGTGTCGTGGTACACATCACGACACTCTCCGTGAGTGTCGTTTTCAAACTAACGATCCACAAAATAATTCACCACGGCTAAACTAATATTTCCACAACATCAACACTCGACCACATCAGTATCACCACACCCAAATGCAACCAAAAGGGCTCGGATAATAAATTAACTCGAGGCCGTGACTCCCATGAGCCACGGCTCATACCAAACAACACCAAATAGTTCACCACGACTCGCTTAACAAAACAACGTCAAGGCCGTGACTACCAAGAGTCACGGCTCACCCACTCGACACCAAAACCTTTCCCCAAGGTTCGGATAACACAAAAACAACAAAGCCGTAACTCCCTTGAGTCACAACTCATCACTATATGAGACCACAACCAATCGGTCAACAACAAAACTTAACCAAACAAGCATCAATCATCAAATAAATAAACAAGGACGAATTAAAAGCTCAAAATATAGCAAATAAATATAAAATAATCACAATAAGCTCCGAGTCAACTCAACTCGTGAGTTGACTCGGACGAGTCAAGCGACTCGTTAGTGAGTCGAACAAGTTTGGCATTTAAAAATGAGATCCACACGGTTTTGATTCGAAAACAATAGTTTTAGTTAGTTTTGATATAAAAATCGTTTAGATAAATAATAACCGATTAGGGTTTTAATTAAAATGAAGAAATAGAAGGAAGGGAGGCGCGTGTGTCTTACCAAACGAAAGAGAGGGGTGGGAGAGATATTGGTGAGCGGGGGCGGTGTGGTAGTAAGCGGCGGTGTTACTCCAAAAACAACCAAACGAGCTCCTCTTGAACCTAAGTGCTCCAGAAATGTTCCCCGTGTCTCGATCTACGCGTCGGTATTAAAAGGTGGGTTGGCCGGAATTTTGGTCGGACGGCGGTGATGGCGCAAGAGATATTTTCCGGTGAGGTGTTGATTCCAAATGGGGGAAACCCTAATTTAGGTGTTTATATACTCCCACGAGGGGCCGAATGTGTAAAAAGGGAAGTTCAGGGGGTGGCGGTGTAAATTAATGGAAGGGGTAGATTTTGACAACTTGGCTATCTTTTATAATAAAACCTTGTGGGTCCCACTTGAGGTAGTAAACTTCTGTTTTAATACACGGGACTTTCGCCATTGCATCCGGAATAATTTTTTGATAAAACGTGTATTCACACTATAGTTTTCTCGGATTTAATTTTAATTAGTAAAACAAATCGTTTCGAGTACTTTAGGTTGTGCTGTCTCGATTAGTGAATAACCTTCACATTTCACAAGATATCCTCTATTTTTTCAAGCTCAAATAGGTTCGGGAAAGTTTAAAAGCTAATGTAAATCAAAAATAAATATTTTGGCTAATAAAATAAGTTTAGGAAAATTACCAGTTGTTACATATATGCTCATTTGCCATGATGATAATTGATCTTATACATATTGATATGTTTACTTGTCATAACGGTTAATTGATAATAGGCCAGATGCTACATGATCATATGCTTAGTGATTAAATGATGATATGAAAAAAGGTGTTTGCATGAGATCTTTTGATGCTATTTGCTTATATGCCCACTTGTCATGATGCTAGTTGATTTCATGCATATTGCTAACATGCTAATTGTTTGCATGTTTGTTAAAGATAATGCTCGCTTGATCTTTACCAAACTCTTAAAGCTTGGCTAAATTATGTGCTAATGAATTATGTGAAAGTATTGTATGGGTTAAGACTAATTTGATTCCCAAGAAGTAGGAAATGTTGTAGTTTTTGAAGTCACCTTTACATCATATAGGTATTGTAACACCCCAACCCGACAAGGGTCAAAATGCCACATTATAGTGTCAATCCGAACATACAAACGCAAGCGGAAAACTTATAAACATAATCGTTACAAAGGTGTTCTTATGATAGTAACAAAATACTAACTCTATACATAATGAGTTCCAAAATTAAAATACAAATCCAAGCTCAAATCTAACTGAAGGTAAATCCAAGTCTAATCCAAAAGCAAATGGGTATCTATCATCAGGTGGTCCACTAAGAGCTCCTATGTACTCTTCACTCAATCCTAGCTTCCAACCTAAAACCTGTCGAAGGAAAAGAAATGCGACTGAGCTTAAAAAGCCCAGTGAAACGATATATATAACAAACGAATAATCAAAACATATATAAGTAAAGGGAAAAAGGAAACAAAAGCTCCAACTGAACGAATATTATCTACCAAACGAATAAGATATAAAGGATCAACTGAACAAAATGTCATATACCATAAGAAGCAAATCATAGCGAAACATAAGGAGATCATAATGAAGTCAAAGGAATCAAACAAAGAGTAATAATCATATAACAGAACAGAACAGAAATGCCCATGAGCTCAGAAAGCATGCCACATGCTTAGTCACATAATCACATCATATCATATCATATATCTGTCAAATCATAAGTTGTACAAGGAGGGGAGACCTCTCAAGTACCAAATAGAGGAGCTAGCTCCCAGAAGTGAAATTGGGTGCATGTCAAGCACCAACCAATCACTAATCATATCCAGAACAGAACAGAACAGAATCTAGGATGCATCCATACGCCCCTACAAAACAAATCATATATATACACCTACTCATGACAGGAATATACACATATCATAATGGCCAATGTGCACAAATATCATAACAGAACAGAAAGGGACACCGTGGATCAATCACACCTCTACAGAAAGTGTCACGCCATTGGTGCCTCAATGACATGGCCATGGTACCACTATGGCTAGTCAGCTCGGGCAACTGAAAAAAACATATCATATCAAAGCATATCCATAATCATAGCATATCCAAACAGATCATATCAAAGCAAAGGATATCAACGAATATCATGTCAAACGAATAGCTAAACGAATATCAAATCAGATGATCATATCAAAGCGAATCATATCAAATGGAATCATATCAAACGGATCACATCAAACGAATCATATCAAAAGCAAATGAATCGAAGTCAAGGATCTAGAAGTCATGAGAAATCCCTACTGAAAAGGGATAGAATATCTGTACATTAGTAAATGTGAGAAATAAGTGTGGCAAACAAAAAGGATGAGGACTACTTTCTCTTCGCCAAATCTACCTGAATAGGAGTCACATATTACTAACAAGTCCATTTCATAAGTTATACTTTATTTTATTTGCCTTATACTTGTAATTATACTTATATCATACTTTAGGGTTTAATAGGTAAATCTAGGTTGGCTTCACACGAAATTTTAGACATATCAAAAATGCTCCAAAAATTCTGAAATAATTCTCAGTGATTCCCATATCAGTTAAGTACCTTCACCAATTTTTATAGATTTTATTACCAAGCACAAGTACTGTTTTAAAAATCATCTTTCCAGACCTGTCCAGAAAGTGCACTGCAGGTATACCCCAAAAGTTTGGATTTATTTACCCTATTAAAACAATTCAGAAAATTCTACAAAAATTCATGGAAGTCATAAAAAACCAATAAATCATCTTTGTAAAAGGAGAAGTCTAAAATCCCAGCGGTCTGTAAACTAAAAATCAAACATTACAACTGAATTTCAGTCCCAGATTTTCAGACTTGACAAAAAGTACCTATGTTTAGACCCAAAATTCACTCAAAAACACATAAGCATCATCAATTTACACCTTCATCAATATGACAAAAAATCTGGACAGCAAACATGCATAAAGTCATAACTAGCTTATACAGTTACAAACACCATTCTAATCATATATTCATAACAATTTTCATGTACATCATATCTAGGTTATAAGTTCATCACATATCCATAACCACATCAATTCTCACATAAAAACATAAGCAAGAACACACAAAGTCATACTAACATCATTTAACACATGAAATCATGAATTACGAGCCCTAATTTCTTAATAGTATAATAGTTATCGAATCCGATTTGTACAAGTGTGTTCAAACAAGTTATGACTTAAGTTTCACAAGCATTTCAAATCCCCTATACAGCACCAAAATCATATACATCATATATCAAATTAAAAAGGCAAAATAAAACAAACATATATACATCACAATCACACAAAATCATTAGTTTTACAAACCCTAATTCATATGATAAATTCATACGCATCTTAACCATTTTAGTTTAGTGTTTCATACAACAAGAATTCTCAATTAGTCATTTAATTAATCATGTAAACACAACCAATTAACAACATGCCAATTCTAATATCAATATATCGCATATATCAAATCTAATTTTAGTATTTGTTGTCGTTGTTTATGTCGAGTTGAAAACAAAGGAGACAAAGAGATTCATATACCTGGTAGTCGAATTAAAAAGAGAACAAGAAAGAAATAAGGCCACGACTTCAATCACCAAACACCAAATCTTCTTTTTCTTCTTCTGATTTGAGAGAATTTATTTGTGTTAGGGTTTTGTAGTATACGGTTTATGGGAGGGAAAATAAAGCCGAATATGGTGAATGGGGGGCAAGGGTTATGCATTTCTTTTTAATTAGGGTTAGAGGGAACAAAAATCACTATCTTTTAGGAAATTGGGGGGGGAGGTTATGGATTTTCGGCTTTCAAATAAAAAAAAAAGAAATATAGTAACACTACTCAATAGTTTAGTACCGATACTTCTTTAATTCTTCTACACTCGTCCCATATAGTACTTTCATCCTCGAAATTTGAAGTCGCAAAAGTTAGGCGGAGACGTACCAAATCACGAAAAGAAACTAATCATAAATAGCCTCACGCTTGGAGAGGTTCTTCCAAAAGATTTTAAAAAACGAAAAAAATTTCTCATGACTCGATCCAGACAAACTAGGATAGCCCCGGGCTCTCCATCAGAACACAAATCATAACAAATCTGATCCAATGAATACGAAAATAATACGTAACAGATGACAGATGTAATCTCATGAAGGGATACACGAAACACATATACACACGAGGCAAATACGAAGGTAGTGCTAAATGGTAGGAAAATTCCATCAATTCTATCCAGATTCTAAACGAACTAAGGAACTTATTAATAATCAGAGAAGCACATACCGAATCACCAAATGTATCAAGAGTTTCTTAGAGAGGTGGGTAACATATTTGTATCGACGATCAACTAAGCACATATCGGAATATCAAAACGTATCAGAAGGTATAACGGAATAGGAAGAATAATCGTGCGGATAAGAACGAATCTAAGGTTTAACGTATTGCGAACTAAATCTTCCTTATATGCCAAAAATTCTAACTCTTCTGTACGCAAACATCATACGGAACACACAAATTCCCGGTCTGAAGTTTCAAAATTTCTCTTCCACAATGAATACTAATCCATTAGTCACTGTAATGAACGCCGGACCTTCGATAAGTAAATCTCCTACCTAATTCAACAAAAGGGTGCTCCACATCTCTATTCATACAAAACTCCGAAAGGAAAACCCTTGTCACTTGCATGCCATCAATCTTAGTGAGCAAACACAACCATGCCAAACACTTGTCGAATTTTCCCGCTCAACACATCTTCCAAGTTCGAATAGTTGTTATGTCCGTCCATCCATCTAAAGGTGAGAAATCATACCAAAATCCCGCATCCACTCCCCATAGTCTTCTATATCTCTTCTGGAAGTGTGAGGAAAAACGCGATTCTCTGACACGGTCACTGCAGGTGCGCCATGTAGCTTGAATAATCTTCTGTCGAAAGAAATCTCTGCCAATCTTCCAAGTGAGCCGACCTAGTCAAACGATCCAGTACAACTCAATTCGTGTTGTCCTTCAAAAATGACGCGCGAAAATCCTGTTACAAAGTTCCTGAAAGTTTTATCCCACTTCCACATACGAAACATCCAAACTAAGGAAAACCACTTGTACTCTGATGTTGAATCTTAACCTGTTGACACGCTAAACACTTCGCCACCAATGTAGTCACAACCGTCTTCATACCATTCCATCAAAATTTCTGCTGCAAGTCTCTATACATAATAGTACAACTAAGATGAATAGAGCAAATAGAACTGTGTGCTTCAATCAAAACCGCTTCCTTCAAGTCTTCTAACATAGATCATATTCCACCGTCTTGCTCCTGAGCTTCTTCATGCCTGTCACAAATCACTCCCAAGTCATGCGTCGGATAGTTCACTTCCTACAGTTCTAGCTGTACTAATGCATAACCAACAATTTTCCTGTGTTGCATAAGGACATAGCTAAGTCTCCTTATTAAGTAGAAACAAATCTCTTTTCAGCTTCTCAAAATTCTCCTTTCATTCTTCATCCCAACCAAAATTTACTCTTCGAGAATACTACATAGAGCTTCTTCTGACGTAGAAATTTCAACACAAATACAAAAATGATCCTCGTGTTTCTCCTTCGTCTCTGAATACACCAAAATGTCATACTATGACAATTTGTCCAAGTATTCATGAAAGACATGATTCATCGATTCCATAGAAATGGTCGGAGCAATAGCCAATACAATTGGCATCACAACACTCATAGAGATCATAACGAATACGAAAATCAATTCTAGGAACATCTCGCTCCCTTACACGTAACTAAAAATAATCAGATCTTAAATCAATCCTTGAGAAGATTCACACCCAGAAGTTGATTAAACAAACCGTCGATTCGAGGTAACGGATAACGGTTCTAACTCTAGTACTATTCAGTTTCCAAAATTTAACACACAACTTCATGCTATCATCATCCTTCTTCACGAATAAAACTGGAGCACGATACGGAGACACCCTCGGACAGATAAAACCACTTCCTATAAGTTGATCCTTCAATTCTTTCCATTTAACTGATGTCGTTCAATACGGAGTTTCAGAATTAGGCAAAATGTTGCTCTTATACGGATAGGGTTTCTCAACCAACTTACTGATCTCAGGCACTGCTCAAGATCTCATATGATCCCAATAAGTTCAAGTTATATGATGTAACTATTATCACGTTGGCCAGACATCATAATACTTGCATCATATACACATGCCTTTATTGCAATCACATTCTACCTCGAGTCGTAACTAAACAAATTCTCATAACCAGATTAAAACATCTTCTCATTCAGATGGTAATCTTGGTAGTTCATTAAGGAATACATCGCGAACATTTCAAACAACCGAATAACTCTCGAGGCGAGTTCATCAAACGAAGTATCTTCACAACCGCGAGGGATTAACGTACGAGTTTCAAAGCAAAGATGATCATAATTGTTTACCAGGTTGGGAAACATGGTACAAAATTTTTTAGTTTCTCAAATCGCCAAAGATCAAATCCAATATGACCGTTGTTAGCATCTCGATGCTCAGTCAACAAATCCATATCCAGAATAATATCAAATCAAACATTCCCAAAGGAAACAGATTAGCATAATGAAACTTATCTTCAAATATCTTCAAAACGTACTGGATAATTCCGATACTCGTGACGGATAATCACAAGATTTCTTATAGAGATGGAACTAGGTATAGCAAATTCTAATTGTGTAGAGGGTATCTTAATATGCTTAGCAATAGCAAGAAAAACCACAGAATGTGTCGAACACATCGGATTCATACATATACGAATTCTCTGAACGAACGAAAAGGTATCTAAATGAATCACAAACGAATCAAAGATCGAAGTTCAAAAGAATGTGATAATCTCAGAAAGTGAAACTAGTAAGGCATTTCAAAAAAAGCATTCTAAACTTATTTGATCACTAAACTTATGTTATGTATCTTGCTAAATTTCTAAATCTCCGAAATGAATGATCTTATAAGGGCTTAACTGAAAGCAGAGGCACAAATCAGAGTGATGCGGAAGAAAGATATCTAACAAATACCTTATCATATAATCTACCCAATCCTCACCGGTCATAACTAATAGTTTCTGCAGGGGAAACCTAAGGCAAAATTTCAAAGGTCGTTCCAAGAGCTCCTACAGTGCAAACCTAAGGGTCCAAATCTTCACAGGCCATAACTTATGTGCTACAAGTCGAAGCCTGAGCTCTGATACCATAATTGTAACACCCTAACCCGACAAGGGTCAATATGCCATATTATTATGTCAATCAGAACATACAAACGCAAGCGGAAGACTTATAAACATAATGGTTACTGTTGGGAATTAAACTTAAGCAGTTAGTACGGTTGAAGTATACAAGAACATTTAAGACTGTTGATACAAGGACAGTTAAGACTGCTGATGGAAGAGCAGTTAGGACTGCTGAAGAAAGAAAAGTTTGGACTGCTTAAGAGATCAAGATGAAACCGTGTGAAGATAATTATAGAAAAGATATAGTATATATCTTATTGATATAGAATGATTTGGTTAGATGTTTAACGTGTAAAGGACTCTTTACATTATAAAAGGAGATCCTTAGATTAGGGTTTCATAGAGATATATATACACGAATACATATCATTCAGATCTAATTGTAATTGTTCAATATAGTGAAGTGATAAGTTTGGTTGATATCGTTGTTCTTATTGTTTTACTTAATCAATCACCAAACACAAACTTATATTCTTCTAAGTGCTTGATAGTAAATTCCGCGTGCTATTAAGTATATACTCAAAGTATCTCCAACACAAAGTGTGTGTTTAGATCCGGTTAAGTGGTATCAGAGCCCAAGGTTTTTGATACGTTGAGTTTAGAAGAATCGGAAGTATTTACTCACTAGCAATCTAAGAAGATGGACATGGAGACACCTCAAACCTCAATCCTTGCTAAACTCCTCATGCTGAAACAGAATGAATACGACTTATGGCGGCTCAGGATAGAGCAATACTTCATGGTGCAAGACTATGCATTATGGGATATTATTATCAATGGTGATTCCTTCAAACCAGTTGCTGTTGAAGAAACACGTGCTGATGGTTCCAAGGTCA
Source organism: Artemisia tridentata subsp. tridentata (assembly GCA_021014915.2). Lineage (NCBI taxonomy): Eukaryota > Viridiplantae > Streptophyta > Magnoliopsida > Asterales > Asteraceae > Artemisia > Artemisia tridentata. The sequence continues at coordinate 223,142,823 of CP139506.1, forward strand.
CAAAGCTTAACACTGAGCCAGTTACAAACGAGGAGAGAATCAAAAAGAAGAATGATCAGAAGGCTAGGAATTTGTTACTAATGGCAATTCCTAATGATCAAGTGCTGAACTTTAGCCATTATGAGTCGGCAAAAACTCTCTTTGAAGCAGTGGTGGAAAGATTTGGTGGCAATGAAGCTACCAAGAAGGCACAGAAAACCCTACTCAAGCAAAGTTATGAGAACTTCACTGCATCAAGCAATGAAACTTTGGATCAAATCTTTAATAGGCTTCAGAAGATCATCAGTCAACTTACTGTGTTGAAGATTGTGATACCTCAAGAAGACCTCAACATGAAGTTTCTAAACAGTTTACCTGCTGAATGGAACACTTATGTTGTGGTTTGGAGCAATAAACCAGAGCTGGAGAATATGACAATGAATGAGCTTTACAATAATCTCAAGATTGTTGAGCAAAAGGTCAAGAAGAGTGGTAGCACCAGTTCCAGTTCAGGGAATATGGCCTTTGTATCTTCTTCAAATAGTTCTAACCATGAAGATGAAGAAGCAGTTGGTACTGCTATACCAACAGTTAGCACTGCTGGTGTAAAAACTAGCACTGCTGGCTTGACTGATGAGACCATATATGCATTTGTATCAGAACAGTCTGGTGGGTCAAAGATCTTTAATGAAGATCTTCTTCAAATTGCTGAAGATGATTTGGAAGCTATGGATTTTAAGTGGCAGTTGGCTTTGATAAGCATCAGGGCTAAGAAGTATTACCAAAGGACTGGGAATAAGATTAGCTTCAATGGAAGAGATGTTGCTGGGTATGATAAGTCTAAGGTGGAATGCTTTAATTGTCACAAGTTGGGGCACTTTGCCAGGGAATGCAGAGGTCCAAGACAACAAAGTAACCAGGGTCAAGGGTTTCAGAATCAACAAGGGTCAAGGAGAACTGTTAATGTTGAAGAGCCTTCTTCCAAGGCTATGGTAGCTGTAGATGGAGCTGGATTTGATTGGAGCTTCATGGAGGAAGAAGAGGAACCAGCTAACTTGGGTTTGATGGCTTTCTCAGACTCTGAGGTATATAAACCTGAAAAATGTTCAATCTCTTGTCATGCTTTAAAAGATTATGAAAATATTAAGAAACAGTATGATGATCTTAGAGTTGAATATAATCAAATAAGTTTTAGTCTGTCAAATCATAAAAGAGGATTAGCTATTTTGGAAGAACAAATTATGTTTTATAAACAGAATGAGTCAAACTTTACTGATGAGATAGGTCTTTTAAAGAGGGAATTGGAAATAAAAGAAAATAAAATGAGTGGACTTGTGTATGAACTAGAGAAGCTTAAAAGGAAAAAGATAACATTCAGTTAAGTGTAGACACTCTTGAATATACTTCAGATGGAGTTAAGAAGATTGTAGAGAGTCAAATACTTAACAAAGCTAAATCTGGTTTAGGTTATAAGTCAGTTGCACCCCCCTTTAGAGGAATGTTTGCTCCACCAGGAATTAATTTAGCTCATACAGGTTTAGAAGAGTTTAAGGATATGGAATTTCCTGGATATGGTGTTAAGATTAGTGAGAATCCTGTTAAATTTGTTAAGGGAGAAGATGCTTTTGTAAGTGCTAGTGATAAATCTCTCTCTAAGGAAAAGATGTCCTCTGATAGGAACTCAGATGCTCCAACTATTGAGGAGTGGACATCTGATGATGAGAAAGTAGAGGTTAAGGAAAAACCTAATGTTGTTAAAGTAGAAGTTAAACATGCTCCTAAAGTGGTTAAGACTGAAAACATAAAACCAGTTAGGAAAAATGTTAGATATGCTGAGATGTATAGGAACAGATCATCAAGTTCTGAGAGTAGTCATAGGAATTGGAATCATTCAAAATCTAAGAAAATGGATGATAGGTTTGCTATGATTAGAAAAGTATGTTTTGTTTGTGGAAGTTTTGAGCATATGGCTGCTTATTGTGATACTAACCCATGGAAAAAGAGGGTTACTGGGTATGTAAGGGTGAACAGGAATAACAATGCTAGGGTAACTCAAAATGGTTCAACTAGATTGACAAACCCTAATGCAAATCATAAAATGTCACCTAAAGCTGTTATGTTAAAGACTGGCATCAAAACAGTTTCAACTGCTAGTGAAAATCAGTGGTTTAATAACAAGCAAACTGTTTCTAGTGCAAAACAATTTTCAAATCATGCACAAACAGTTAAAAGTCATTTTTATCAGAAAACAGCAATGGCAAATCAGAAGTGGGTGCCTAAGGTTAAACAAGCAGTTCCAACTGCTAGGTCAGCAGTTCCAACTGCTAGACCAGCAAATCCGACTGCTAGGTACTTAAATGCTAAGGGAAATTGGGGCAATGTTGTCAAGGCCTCAGCACATTGGGATAAACATTTTGTCAAACCCAATGGTGCATCAAAGACCTCAAACAAGTTTTCTCATCTTGATGCACAAGGCAGATCCAAACCAGTGATGGTTTGGATCCCCAAAAGAAACTAACACCTTTATTTTGTGTGCAGGAACATCCCTCTAATGACAAAGAAGATAAAGGATTTTCAGACAGTGGATGTTCAAGGTACATGACAGGAAACAAGTCATATCTTTCAGACTTTATTGCTCTGGATGGAGGACCAGTTGTTTTCTGTGGTGGTGTTGGAGGAAGAATTACTGGCAAAGGGGTAATTAAAACTGGTAACCTTGATTTTGAGAATGTGTATTATGTACCAGAACTTAAGTACAATCTTTTCAGTGTATCACAAATTTGTGATAAACAGAACAAAGTTTTATTTACTGATACTGATTGTCTTATACTTTCCCCTGATTTCAAGCTACCTGATGAAAGTCAAGTATTGCTTAAAATCCCCAGAAAGGATAATACATACAGTGTTGAGATGAATAAACTAGTTCCTAAGGTTGGACTTACTTGTCTTGTTGCAAAAGCCACATTGGAAGAATCAATGTTATGGCACAGGAGGCTTGGTCATGTTAATTTTAAAACCATTAACAAAATTGCTAAACAGGGATTAGTAAGAGGTTTACCAAACAAAACTTTTCTCAATGACCAAACTTGTGTTTCTTGCCTTAAGGGTAAGCAACACAGAGCCTCATGTAAGCCAAAGACCTAGAACTCTATTTCTCAAGCTTTATATATGTTGCATATGGACTTGTTTGGTCCTACCTCTGTGAATAGCTTGAATTTTAAGAGATACTGCCTTGTTGTCACTGATGATTATAGTAGGTTTTCTTGGGTATTCTTTATGAAAAATAAGGATGAGACAAGTGAAATACTTAAGACCCTTATTGTTGAAGTAGAAAACCTAGTTGATAAGAAGGTTAAAGTAATCAGATGTGACAATGGGACTGAATTTATTAATGAGAGTGATTGGTACAAAGTGGGTATTCAGGAACAAGAAGGATGAAAGGGGCATTGTTATAAAGAACAAAGCAAGATTAGTTGCTCAAGGCTATACTCAGGAAGAGGGTATAGATTATGAGGAAGCTTTTGCTCCAGTTTCCAGGATTGAAGCAATAAGATTATTTCTTGCTTATGCTTCATTTATGGGGTTTATGGTCTATCAAATGGATGTGAAAATTGCATTTCTTTATGGCACTATTGATGAAGAGGTTTATGTTACACAACCTCCAGGTTTTATAGACCCAGAGCATCCTGACAAGGTTTATAAGGTGGTGAAAGCTCTATATGGATTGCATCAGGCTCCAAGAGCTTGGTATGAAACTCTTGCTAAATATCTTCTGAAGAATGGGTTTCATAGAGGGAAAATTGATCAAACTCTTTTTATTAAGAAGGACAAGGGTGATATTCTATTGGTTCAAGTTTATGTAGATGACATCATTTTTGGTTCTACAAAGAAACAGATGTGTAAGGAGTTTGAAAAGCTGATGAAAGACCAATTTCAGATGAGCTCTATGGGAGAGCTTACCTTCTTTCTAGGTCTTCAAGTACAGCAAAAGTCAGATGGTATATTTATATCTCAGGATAAATATGTTGGTGAAATTTTAAGGAAATTTCAATTCACAGATGCCAAAGTTGCTAGCACACCAATTGACAAGGAGACACATTTGTTATTAAAGGATCACAGTGGTGAAGATGTGGATGTGCACATGTATAGATCTATGATTGGGTCCCTGATGTATCTCACATCATCAAGGCCTGATATTATGTTTGCTGTGTGTGCTTGTGCAAGATTCCAAGTCAATCCTAAGGTGTCTCATCTCACAGTAGTAAAAAGGATCTTCAGATACCTTAAAGGACAGCCTAACTTGGGGCTGTGGTATCCTAAAGAGTCTGCATTTGATCTTGTTGCATTCTCTGATTCTGATTATGCTGGTGCTAGCATGGATAGAAAGTCTACAACAGGTGGTTGTCAATTCTTAGGTCGAAGATTAATTTCTTGGCAGTGTAAGAAGCAGACTATGGTGGCTATATCTACTACTGAAGCAGAATATGTGGCTGCTGCTAGTTGTTGTGCTCAAGTTTTATGGATTCAAAGCCAGATGCTTGATTATGGGTACAATTTCTTAAACACAATTATACATATAGACAATAACAGTACAATGTGTATCATTAAGAATCCAGTTCAACATTCAAAAACTAAACATATTGAAATTAGACATCATTTTATAAGAGACTGTGCTCAAAAGAAGTTAATACAAGTTGTTAAAATACACACTGATAACAACTTTACTGATCTCTTAACAAAAGGTTTTGATGTAAGTAGATTTCAGCACTTGGTAACAGGTATTGGAATGCTTAATCCTTCAAAAGATTAATGTGAAAATGTTTTTGGATTGTGTACTGTTAATTGTGCTATTTGTATAGTTGAGACTGCTTGAATGGTGTTACGACTGCTTGTGAATTTGTTAGTCAAATGGAATAATTGTTAAAAGAAAATATTATGTATTGTGTTTTCTTTGGTTTTGGACTAACATTTCAGGTTAAGAAAAGTTTTTTGCTTTGGATTGTGTTTGAAAAGAATGGTGGTTTGGATTGTCAAGTGTGAATGCTTGTCACACAACAAATGGTACTTGATTCACCATGTCTAATCAACATAAGAATCAACTAGTCCAGATCAAACGGTTTCTGGTAAAGACTACTCAAATCCGTTTATGGTTGACAGTTTACCAAAAACTGGTTGGTTATCAACTCACCAAATCTAAGTGTGAAGAGTTGGCTAGTCCATAGCAAACGGCTATTGGTAAAGACAAGTCAAATCCGTTCATAGCTGATAGTTTGCTAAAAACTATAAGTGGACAAAACTGTTTTCGAATCCACAATTTAAAATTCAGACATTTGATTTTATATCTGAAAACTTTTTGCTAAATAGTCTGAACTGCTGGTGTAAACAGTCTAAACTACTGGTTTCATCAGTTTGTACTGATTGTTAAAAACTTAGTTCCTACTGAGTTTATGCTCTGTGATACACCTCTCTCAGAAGGTAATACATCTGGAAGTGTTGAGAGCAGTTTGGAACTTAAACAACTGAATTGATGGTAACTTGTACAAATGGTCTTATTGGATGCTGAGCTTGGATAATTTATGTTCTAGTTCATCTGATGGTGCGGATTCTTCCAAACAGGGGAGGAATTAAAGTTTGTTCTAGTTGCTGTTAAAGATGTTAAAGATGATTGCTGATTATGAAATTCAGGGGAGGAATTAAGAAGTCAGAGATGAATTATAATGAAGTGCTTAAATTTTATTCAGTTGGTTTCATTACAAATCTTCATACGGATACAAGGAAAAACCAACAAAAACTACCAACTACCAACAAAACATCCTACACAACACAAAAGACAACACAACTACTCAAGCTTTCCTTTTCCTTTTCCAGTGATATCCGGCATGATTTTGCTACGGGCTCCTCTGCTACCCATGAGTTCAGACACCTTTTTGCAGGGAAGTGCAAGTATTACTGATCTTGGAGATGGAAATTGCTGCTTCTCAGGCTTCTTCTTTGGAATAGGGATCTTCACTGATGATGCTGCTTTCTCAAATTCTTTTGTGAGTAAGTTTGATAGTTTTTGAAGTTCATCATCGTCAGAGTCAGAAGAGTCAGAAGAATCAGACGAAGAGGAGGATGAATCATCAACATAAGGAGGAAGTTCATCGGAGGAAGTTTCTTCAGATGAGGATATTTTAGTCTTTTTCTTTGAAAGATTAACTCTTGAAGTTGAAGAATAATTTGGTGGAAAATAGTTGTTCCATCCTGAATCTTCGGAATCAGAAGAAGAATCAGATGAAATTTCTATGATGATTGGTGAAGAAGACATTGTGATTAAAAAACTTAAAAGATTTGTGTTGAAGAAGATTTGTGTGGATATGTGAGTTTTATAAAGTTAATGAGGGTTTAATGGCATTCAATGCGTGGTTGATATGCAGAATTAACTTTGGGTTGGTATAAGGAATTAATTCCTTGATGGAATTAAATTAATTTATGGTAATTTTTGAAGGGTTGGTCAAAAGAGTGTGATATATGAAGATAATTCCCAAAGTGTTTCGTGATTCAAGTCAAGTGTTTGAAAGAATCCACCCCATCAACGAAATCAGAAGTTTAATTTAAGAAACTTATTGATTTGCATCGAAATCATAAGTTTAGGGGAGGATTGTTGGGAATTAAACTTAAGCAGTTAGTACGGTTGAAGTATACAAGAACATTTAAGACTGTTGATACAAGGACAGTTAAGACTGCTGATGGAAGAGCAGTTAGGACTGCTGAAGAAAGAAAAGTTTGGACTGCTTAAGAGATCAAGATGAAACCGTGTGAAGATAATTATAGAAAAGATATAGTATATATCTTATTGATATAGAATGATTTGGTTAGATGTTTAACGTGTAAAGGACTCTTTACATTATAAAAGGAGATCCTTAGATTAGGGTTTCATAGAGATATATATACACGAATACATATCATTCAGATCTAATTGTAATTGTTCAATATAGTGAAGTGATAAGTTTGGTTGATATCGTTGTTCTTATTGTTTTACTTAATCAATCACCAAACACAAACTTATATTCTTCTAAGTGCTTGATAGTAAATTCCGCGTGCTATTAAGTATATACTCAAAGTATCTCCAACACAAAGTGTGTGTTTAGATCTGGTCAGTTACAAAGGTGTTCTAATGCCAGTAACGAAATACTAACTCTATACATAATGAATTCCAAAACTAAAATACAAATCCAAGCTCAAATCTAACTGAAGGTAAATCCAAGTCTAATCCAAAAGCAAATGGGTATCTATCATCAGGTGGTCCATTAAGAGCTCATATACACTCTTCACTCAATCCCAACTTCCAACCTAAAACCTGCCGCAGGAAAAGAAATGCGGCGGAGCTTAAAAAGCCCAGTGAACAGATATATATAACAAACGAATAATCAAAACATATATAAGTATAGGGAAAAAGGAAACATAAGCTCCTGCTGAACAAATATCATCTGCCAAACGAATAAGAGATCAAGGATCAACTGAACAAAACGTCATATACCATAAGAAGCAAATCATAGCGAAACATAAGGAGATCATAATGAACTCAAAGGAATCAAACAAATAATAATAATCATATAACAGAACAGAACAGAAATGCCCACGAGCTCAGAAAGCACGCCACATGCTTAGTCACATAATCACATCATATCATACCCATATATCCGTCAAATCATAAGTTGTACAAGGAGGGGAGACCTCTCAAGTACCAAATGGAGTAGCTAGCTCCCAGAAGTGAAATGGGGTGCATGGCACGCACCAACCAATCACTAATCATATCCAGAATAGAACAGAATAGAATCTAGGATGCATCCATATGCCCCCTGCAAAACAAATCATATATATACACCTGCTCATGACAAGCATATACACATATCATAATGGCCAATGTGCACAAATATCATAACAGAGCAGAAGGGGACGCCGTGGTTCAATCACACCTCAACTGAAAGTGTCATGCCATTGGTGCCTCAATGACATGGACATGGTACCACTATGGCTAGTTAGCTCGGGAAACTGAAAAAAACATATCATATCAAAGCATATCCATAATCATAGCATATCCAAACAGATCATATCAAAGCAAAGGATATCAACGAATATCATGTCAAACAAATAGCTAAACGAATATCAAATCAGATGATCATATCAAAGCGAATCATATCAAATGAAATCATATCAAACGGATCATATCAAACGAATCATATCAAAAGAAAATGAATCGAAGTCAAGGATCTAGAAGTCATGAGAAATCCCTACTGAAAAGGGATAGAATATCTGTACCTTAGTAAATGTGAGAAATAAGTGAGGAAAACAAAAAGGATGAGGACTACTTTCTCTTCGCCAAATCTACCTGAATAGGAGTCACACATTACTAACAAGTCCATTTCATAAGTTATATTTGATTTTATTTGTCTTATAGCTGTAATTATACTTATATCATACTTTAGGGTTTAAAAGGTAAATCTGGGTCGATTTCACATGAAATTTTAGACATATCAAAAATACTCTAAAAATTCTGAAATAATTCTCAGTGATTCCCATATCAGTTAAGTACCTTCACCAATTTTTATAGATTTTAATACTAAGCACAAGTACTGTTTTAAAAATCATCTTTCCAGACCTATCCAGAAAGTGTACTGCAGGTATACCACAAAAGTTTGGATTTATTTACCCTATTAAAACAATTCAAAAAATTCTACAAAAACTCATGGAAGTCATAAAAAAACCATAAAATCATCCCTGTAAAAGGAGAAGTCTAAAATCCCAATGGTCTGTAAACTAAAAATCAAACATTACAACTGAATTTCTGTTCCAGATTTTCAGACTTGACAACTTATCTTGTAAAAATCCAAAAGCACACTTCCAGACCTCAAATAAGCATATAACTTACATATTCAGAAACTAGACGAAAAGTACCTAAGTTTATACCCAAAATTCACTCAAAAACACAGAAGCATCATCAATTTACACCTTCATCAATATGACCAAAAATCTGGACAGCAAACATGCGTAAAGTCATAACTAGCTTATACAGTTACAAACACCAATCTAATCACATATTCATAACAATTTTCATGTACATCATATCTAGGTTATAAGTTCATCACATATCCATAACCACATCAATTCTCACATAAAAACATAAGCAAGAACACACAAAGTCATACTAACATCATTTAATACATGAAATCATGAATTACGAGCCCTAATTTCTTAATAGTTTCATAGTTATCGAATCCGATTTGTACAAGTGTGTTCAAACAAGTTATGACTTAAGTTTTACAAGCATTTCAAATCCGCTATACAGCACCAAATTCATATACATCATATATCAAATTAAAAAGGCAAAATAAAACAAACATGTACACATCACAATCACACAAAATCATCAGTTTTACAAACCCTAATTCATATGATTAATTCATACGCATCTTAACCATTTTAGTTTAGTGTTTCATACTACAAGAATTCTCAATTAGTCATTTAATTAATCATGTAAACACAACCAATTAACAACATGCCAATTCTAATATCAATATATCACATATATCAAATCTGATTTTAGTATATGTTGTTGTTGTTGTTGTTGTTGTTTATGTCGAATTGAAAACAAAGAGAACAAGAAAGAAATAAGGCCACGACTTCAATCACCAAATGCCGAAGCTTCTTTTTCTTCTTCTGATTTGAGAGAATTTATGTGTGTTAGGGTTTTGTAGTATTCGATTTATGGGAGGGAATATAAAGCCGAATATGGTGAATGGGGGGCAAGGGTTATGTGTTTCTTTTTAACTAGGGTTAGAAGGAAAAAAATCACTATCTTTTTGGAAATGGGGGGGGGGGGGGTTATGGATTTTCGGTTTTCAAATAAAAAAAAGAAATATAGTAACACTACTTGTAACAAACCGTAAAAATCCCTAGTCTTTAGTAATTCTTAATATATTGTTAATCTCTAGTTTCCATGCCCTTAACCATTTTTACGGGCAAATTTAAACTTTTTGTTTATTACATTTTTATTTAAACATTGTTACGTTATTTATGATACGATTGAACGAGCTCACATGCGGACCCCGACGAATCAAACATATTCAATAAACACCAAACGGACATTTAATTATATTTTTGATCTATTACTATTCAAGCCCATATAAAATTTCAGCCCATATCATTCTCTTTCTTTTATTTCTTTCGACACAAATCTCATTCACTTAGCGTCTTTTAAATCTAATTTCGACACGCGAGATATTATTTATTTTTATATAACTCGAGTTTTTATACACCCAAGACTCGAGAGTGATAAATCTCATAATTTATTTTGAACATTTGGTTTATAAATGAGACCTAAAGTAAACATTACTCGAGCACATATACTATATAATCTATACTACTATAATCTTAAAAACTATATTATATATACTAACAATGCACCAATTGATTTAACAAATATTTAGAACTACAAGATCGAATCACATGTATCTCTGTTAAGGAGTGAATCCATACTTTAATATTGGCTAAGTACATACATGCGTTTTTATATATATAAATATGACAACTTCATGTGCATGCACATGCTATCTCTTTATAAGATAAAATATCTCATCACATGCAATTGCCATTTGCAGTAATCATACAACTTGCAATTACAAGATACATGCATATGAAACCCACGAAGGACACCAACGAGTCACTAAAATCCTTAAACCCACGTTTTTGTCTTCTTTGCTTGTTGTATAGTGCCGGCCCAAACCACCCCCCTTATTCCCATCATTTCACTTCTATGACACACTCCACCATGACTTATCATCTTTTCCCCTTCTACCCTCTTACACACTCATCATGTTTCATCATTAAGCTCACTCAAACACTCAAGACTTACCCCTTTTAAAGCCATGTATACGTTCGATTTCACTCACACAAATACCACATTACAATATTTTCTAAGTCTTTTTTTTTACTACTGCTGGAAGCCGGATATATTTGGGAAGATTACAAGGGTTCGAGCCAAGATACTAGGCAATATTATACTCGTTTCCTAATCCCACAGTCAAGTTTCACCACCATTCTTGGTGTCGGCGTGTGTTGGAGCTGTTCCCGTGATACTTTAGACATAACATTTTCGTGACTTTTACAGCTAAGGTGAGTTTCATAGCCCCTATTTTTATACGTTTTGAACTACTTTTGGGGGAGATACATGCTCAAACTATACTTATTTACTTTTGCAAAATACTTGTTACACGATTCGTATTTATATACATATCTGTTCGCTTATACATTATGCATTGTTGATGTATTTGAATTATCTGAAGCATTTATGACATTGATACGTATTCCTATACACATCTGTCATGTTCGTACATTGATACGTATTTCTATACACATCTGTACAGGCCACATTCATACATTGATACGTATTTTTATACACATCTGTACTTGTTCTAGTTTTAGTCCTATTCATACATTGATACGTGTTTCTTGATACATCTATACTTGTACTATTCATACCTACGTTAGCAGTGGATTGTAAACACACAGGTTGCAAGTCTTGTATGTGTGGGACTTGGGACTGAGTGGATTTACAAGGCCTTTGCTGGGAAATCTTTATTCAAATACTTGATATTTTAAACTAAACTCTATGAACTCACCAACCGTTGGTTGACACTTTTTAGCATGTTTATCTCAGGTTTAAGGCGATAGTGGATGCATGGATTCTAGAGTCAAATGCATACTTGAAGATTTATATCTTATCTTTATCATTCGATACGCTTGAAAACTTTTATGTACCTTTACCTTGGAACTTATTGTCATAACTCTGATTTTAATAATTCGAATGATAACTTTTCAAAACGTCTCATTTAGAGGTCATTTTCTATACCTTGATCTGTATTATGAAGTAATACCCCCTTGACACTACTGTTTTCGCTGCGGTAATTTGGGGGTGTTACACAACTCAATAGTTTATTACCGATACTTCTTTAATTCTTCTACACTCATCCCATATAGTACTTTCTGGAAAATGTGTGGAGTTTTATACAAAAGATTGTGTGTCGTTTATTTTCTTAGGATAGGATTAATATTTATAGCTTTGCATTTATTCCATATCACATAGTTTTAAATATTTCATAATTATCATCAAACACTTAGGGTAAAATTCAAATTAGTCTTTAAAATGTGAAACCGGAATTTAAGGTTTTACAGGTATTTTCTTTGCAAGGTTGAATTAATCTAGGGGAGGGTAATACACGATGTTATTCACTCACTTAGGAATCCCCTTTTGCCATGACTTATTACTAGGTAGTAAGTTGTGTTTAGGTCATTCATATAATTGGCATTAGAGTAAATTGCAAAAATCATCCTTGTGGTTTGGTCAAATTGCACGTTTGGTCCGTACTGTTCATTAAGTGCAAAAATAGTCCGGATTTGGCACTGTTTCATTCACTTTTGGTACTTCCGCATTGCAAAAATCTTCCGTGTGGTTTGGCCAAATTGCACGTTTCGTCCTTGTGGTTCGGAGGACGAAGGACCAAAAGTGAATGAAACAGTGCCAAATCCGGACCATTTTTGCACTTAATGAACAGTACGAACCAAACTTGCAATTTGACCAAACCACAAGGAAGATTTTTGCAATTTACTCTTGGCATTATTAAGGTATTGAGTTTGATTGCCTTGCGTATATACTTGTTATACCTTCTCATGTTTTGGATAGGATTGCATTAGAAAACATAGTATAAAATCTAGACTTTTGATTAATCTCATCACCTTAGGATTATAAATGATTATACTCACTTCGTTGGTGCAAATATTACACTAAACTTTTCAACATAATGCACTCAAAGTTGCATTCATATCATGGTAGGATTTTGTGTAGATGTCACAAATTAAGTCTAGGCACACACGCACTTATAAGTAATTGGATATCTAACACATCTCACCTTAAACATTTAGGTCTTGCTTTGCACTCTTAAAGTGTTTATATGTTAAACTATGTGCTCTAATTTGAAAATGTGTTATGTTCACTTGAGTAAGTGATATGTTTATGCTTGATTGATAGATCCATTCTATCAACAATTATGTGATGATGCTATGTATGCGTTTATCAACATTTGGGATATAATGCTTTGAATATGTGTAGGTTATGATGTATTGTGCGCAAATATATGTGATGCTATGTTTAGACTAACCCATGTTGCAAGTATCCAAATGGTTATCTAACCCACTTTGGACTTCAACATGTGATAATTGTTTGTTTGTTGCATTGTGCGTGGTTTCTTGTGTAGCTAGGACACCGCAAAGGTGTTGCTCTTGACCCATGGATCCCCGCCTTGGAACAAGGGGGAGCAACGATCTAGGGAGAGCTATGATATAGGGGAAACAATGTTCAAGGGGGAGCATACCTGGGTGAATCAATAAGCTCAATCATATCCCACAGGCTCAAGTTCGAAAACTAGCTTGATATGGAATCCCGCCTTTTTGATTCGACAAAAGGCGAAGAAAGAAAGCAAAGAGCATAAGCTCGGGTGAAGACCAATTGAAGATAAAGATCAAGGCTTCACCAAATTACAAGGCAAGGTCAAGACGCAAGCTACACCAAAGGCGTTCTTAATCTCCGTTATGTTTTGTAATTTTATTTGCTTTCGGAATTTATTTGTCGTCATCAAAAAGGGGGAGATTGTTGGGGCAACATTGATTAGGTCTCCTTATGGTTTAATGATGACAAATAAAAATTCGCAACACATAAAATCACAAACGTTAGCCAAAAACCAAACGACCCAATAACTGGGTCTGGCGCGCTACTGGCGCGCTACTGGCGCTCCGACGCGCAGGCAGCGCGCCAGGATTCTGTATTAGTCGTGACGGTTTTTGAAAGTCTGTTTTCCCCTTACCAGACAAATGTGGATTTTTCATTACAGGTATGAATATGATAAGTGCTTCATTAGGAACACTCGAAACGGGTTTTAGAATTAGAGGGATCCAAATTTACAACCTCCCATTTTTGGCAAAATGTCAACTCAAGTATTTTGATAAACGCCTCAAGCCAAGGCTTTTCTAAACCTAGGGAACTTATATATTTCACGTGACATCAAGTGAAAGTATTCATATGGCCATAATTCGTGTTTATGTCTTCTCTAATCACATAACGGGTTTACTCCCTTATTGGTCAAACTAAGTCAAAGTTCCCTTTGCGTAAACGCATCCTTTCCCGTTATGGGATATACTTTACAATGATTCAAAGCACTTAGCTTGTTTGCATCAAGATGATTATTGATTACGTCGAGTCATGAAAATTCACGTATTATGAGACTATGAATACTCGACATTGAGTTACTTGAAACTATAAGTAACCTTTGATTTTCTCAACCCACAATCATCTTTGTCAATTCTTTTCTTCCTTAATGACAAAATGATTAAGCTTTAATCACTCCTTTGATTAATCAATACACCAAACCAATCCTCCAACCATCTCAAATTCCTCCCAAATCTTATCCCCAACATTCCCTAATATTCCTTGTACTTTCATGTACTTCTTGTCCCCTACATTCCCACACCAAATCTTCAAACATTCCCTTCTCTACATTCCAATCCAACCACTAGGATTTCACCACCTCATCATCTTCCTCATCCTACCCTTCATTTCAAACACAAATAAACCTTCACTACAAACCACCTCCTACTACTCTAACATTCAAAATTCAAATTTTGAATCCAAGCCAAAGGCTCCCCATCACCTCAACATCCCATCCTTATCCAACTCACTCTTAAACACATATAACTCACTCCCTCACATACAACCTCCCACACTCACTACCTCTCCTCAAATTTCAAATTTGAATTCTCTTTTAGGCTCCCCATCACATCCATATCACATCTAATCCATCTCACACACAACCTTATCTCTTCCTTCCACTCTCACATTTAAATTCAAATTTCCATCTCACCCTCCTCTCCAAGTTTAGCATATCCTTGGAATATTCTCTTCTTAAGTCAACCATGCTTACTCATCCAACTCAACCATGGTTCCTTCTAACCCAACCTCACTCTCTCACTTCCCTCTCACACAATTTGAATTTCAAATTCAAATTCTTCACTCTCTCTGTCTCTAACATACACACTTCCTTTCCAAGCAAAGGAATATACCATGGCATATTCTTTCTCTCTTTTCTATGCCATGTGAGAAATACCCAAACTACCCCTATCCAATTATCCCCTCTATTCTTCTCTCTTTGATAATTCATTTCACTTAAACACTTCACAAAACATTTTTACAAAATGGTTATTTGAGTTGGTAGACCTTGAGGATCAATAATGTAATGATCTAAATGTGTGAAGTACAATTGGGGGTTTAGCAAGGATGGGTATTTAAAAAACCAAAACCCAAAAGTGAAAACACCATACATACTGGCACGTCACTGGCGCTCCGACAAGCCAGCAGCGCGCCAGACTCTGAACTTGTTTTCTCACTTTGGGTCTTGGCCTATAAATACCTGTTAGCATTAAAGAAAAGTGGTAGTCATTCCAAATTAGGAACTTTGTAAACGTATTTTAGAATATGGAATAGAATAGTCAAAGGGCTCTAGGATTGGGCTAAGCTAATAGGTTAGTATAATGATAAGCTTGTCTATTTATGTTTAATGTAATCCAAGCCCAATCCACAAACCTAACGAAGCCCATAGCAAGCCCATTAGGGTGTTTGTGTTTGAAGTATAAAAGGCACCTTACCCTTCATTTGTAAGGTGTGCTTGAGTGTGTAAGTGTGTGTTTTGCTTAATAATATCTCTCTAGTTTCTTCCTCTCTTTCTCTCTCTAAGCATATCATACGCATCTCTTTTTTACCACCATATCGTGACATATAAGCTTATTATTTACGTGATAAAGTCATAGATCTAAGGTCCTACAGGTGGTATCAATCGCCTAACAATGATTTAGGAGTGTTTTGAGTTTTGGTTTGTCACTTTTTTAATACTTTATACTCGTTATTTTACAAAAGTCACTTACTTTCGTGACAAATCGTAATTTCAGGTCATTTTCCAAACTTTGACAATTTACTATTCACGAGGGTACTATTTATCAATCACTATTCATCGTTTTTGAAGTCAGTTTGTGACTTTAAGATGTTTTCAAAAAATTTACTATTCCTGAAACACTATTCATTCCCGGAGGGAAATCACTATTCAATGTTATCATTCATCAGTTCGTAAACTAGGTTTACGGGTATTCATAATTCACGTAACCATTATGGTTTAGCTGCGTATTCATAAAACATTATTAAGGACACATCATATAGACTAGAGTAGTCTACATATCATCAGTAACATCATCTGCATGTTAGGTCATGCACGGGTTTGCATAATTTCAATTAACGTATGTTTATTTATTTAATAAACGTTACCACTCATTCATTTACTACAAACAATATCCCCGACACCTCAGACTATGGTCCTGATATATTTTCACACTCATTATAATGATATAAAAGTTATATTATTAGTTTACCCGGTGTTTTTAAATCATTTACTATATTTACCGTTAAAAGCTTATAACTACGACGGTTTGCGTAATTTCAACACGATAACTATATGAACACCCGATTCTTGCAAGGACTGTGATTTTACAATTTTTACAACTTCGTCATACTTTATTTTGTTCCGTCAAGATTTATTTCTAGCTAACTCGATACCCGGTAACACCTAATACACAACTTAAACTAACAAAGTCTTACACTTTGGGGACAAGTTCTTTAATTAGCCTCAACCCCTCCCAACTTTCCCATGTTTCACGCCCCATTGCGCCCCCCCCCCCCTAAGTCCAAGTATACTTGATTATTTTGACTACAATTTCTACTAATAGATTTTTTACTTCCATTATTTCATTTACACTTCCATATAACAAAACCAACTAGTAAAAGAATTCTCTCATCTCTCTCTCTCATTTGGTGGATCGGCCAAGAACAAGGAACAAGCAAGAGTTCACAAAAATTTACAAGATCAAGTATTTCTAGTCCCATTTGTATCCTAGTTAAGGTTTTGAGATAAAAACCTCAAGGATTACTTAAGCATTTTGCTCCAAAACTCATCAAAACTTCAAGTAAGTGTCTAAATAAATTTTCCACTCTTTTATACTTTCATTTGATCTATATTCATGTTCTAGTAGCAAATCATGCAAATGTGCATATGTTATATACCACTTAATGTTTATTTTCTTACTAAAATAGAGTTAATGAATTTTTATTAGTAATCATATGAGATCCACTACTTTTGGTGAAGATTAGGAACCCATGACACCCTAAGAAGGTGTATGGTAGGCTTAGACTTGTTGTGGTGTTGATTGGAAGTGTTATATACAAGCCTTGAACTAGAAAAATTGGTTTTAACAACATATAGAAAAGGTTCTGTCCATTTTTGTGAATTCTGGAAAAATCAGTAAACCATGGACTATTTTAGCTTAAATATTTAGAAAATACTCTTAAAAACAAAACCATGGCCGCCGGAATGAGCAAAAAGAGCTTACGACGAGAAAGATACATTAATTTTAAGTTTGACGACGAAAACTATTTTTCTGAAAATAAGTGTGCTGTTGCACGAATTTCAACAAGTAAAACGAGGCGTTAGACTTGATCTAGATGAGCCGACATGCCAAGAATCTATTAGTTAGCTGTAATATGAAGCCGTGGATATAAAGAACGTAGAAAACGAGCTTATAACGACCGAGATACAAGCATTTTAAAACCGACGATTCACCAAACATTTTATCAGCTTTTAATAGAAAATATTTCTAAGTATAAAAACTGTTTTTGCGAGACACCATGTTGAGAGCCGTTTTTCTCATTGATCGAGACTCGTATGGACAAAAGTTCGAAGATACGAATTCAATATATTGTTATAAGGTTTCTAAAAAAAAACGCCGAGCTTATTTACTAACACTCAATGTACACCGTTTTATGGCTAGTTTTGCGAGGCCATTTAGTCATTTTTATAAGTTGAGAAAAATGATAATTTACGATGTAAAACTCTATTATTTTTCTATAATTCCCCAAACGACTATCGTAGGATATCGTTGCGACGTATTTACACGAAAAGTGTTTTATAACTTAACGAAACGTCAAAAATATATTTTTCGTCGATAAACGTTATTTTCAAAATTCATGAGTGGTATCGATAACATACGTATTTGCATGTGTAGCAAAAATTCATGACTTACATTAGATCATATCATTCATATTAGGTTGCGGCTAGGGATCGCGCCTCATTTCAGTATATTCACTATTGTTATCGTAGCTATTGCATCAGGTGAGTTTTCATAGCCCCGTTTTTCAATTGATTAATTAATTTCTAAACTCCCGGGGGATAATACATTGCACCATTTTTACATACGGACCAAAGTATCAAAATTCATTTACATTGCTTAAGTTACATCATTGCCCAGATTAAAGTCCCCTTTATTTATCATGAACCGTTAATTACGGAGTAAGCGAGAGTGAGTGAATAGATCTATTGAGGGTGACGCCTCCGTTCGGGTTGGTAGCGCCAACTAGTCATACGAACGCATTTCATTTGAATCATATTAAAGTGTCTGGCAAAACACTCATGTTGGGGCATTCATTTCAGTCTAGCTTCGGGGTCATGAGCTTAAGAGCTAATGTATTATTTTATGTGGCATTTATGTCATTTCACCTCATACTTGTGGTTACCGTAGGAACTATTCATTTACACAAACCTATGATTCTCACCAACATTTTTGTTGACCATTTTTAGCAATGTATTTTCAGGTAATTAAGGTACTCACATCACGACATGCATGTGGACATATTTTTGGAGTCGCGGGGACGACGCGTCTCACTTATATTTTATGCACTTAACTATCGTTTGATTTGTAATATACTTATTTCCGCAAACATGAATCAACTTTTGGGACCTAACTTTTTGTAACTCTGAATGTTTTTAATCAATCAAACGATGTACTTTGAAAACGACACTTTAGGTCGTTCAATATAACTGTAACTGTGATGCTATGATCAGTCACGCCCCCAAGTGTTCCATTCCGCTGCAAGTCATGTATTTGGGGGGTGTGACACTTTTCTTGTTTTTTTTGTAGTTTTAGCACTTTTTTTATTACAAACTAGTGTTATAAACCTTTTTTAACAAGAAAGTTTCAAGCTTTATGGCTAATAATTGAGTTTTTAAAATCGTACTTTTATGTTCTTGAAACTTTCGAGTAACTTTATTAGTGCTTAAAAGTGTTAAAGTTTGCAACTTTCCTTTATTTTTAGTGTTTTTAAGCTTAGTTGTACAAGAAAATTGTGGTTAGAAACTTTTCTTTGTCGAATTTAAGGGATTTGAAAAAACAGTCAAAGTTTCGAGCAACCTATTCTTCAAAGTTTCGAGTAACTCGTTAAACCCTAAAGTTTCGATCACCTTAAACCCTAAACTTTCGAGCAAGTTCTACAGGCAGTTTCCTTAGGAATTTTGGATTACTCAGTGTTATTCTTTCTTGTATAAGTTAGAAAAACACTTCGACTCTTGGGAATTCTTTCAATTCGTACTAATTCGAAAGTTGAAAGTTTTGAGTAACTTTAAAATTTTCGAGCAACTTTAAAAGTTTCGAGCAACTTTGAATGTTTCGAGCAACTTTGAAAGTTTCGAGCAACTTTAACAGTTTCGAGCAAAGTGACAAAGTTTCGAGCAAGTCAGAAAGTTTCGAGCAAGTGTGAAAGTTTCGAGTAAGTGACAAAGTTTCGAGCGAGTGTTGATAAAACTTCAAACGACTATAACTTTTGAACCGTAACTCCGTTTTCGACGTACTACCTATCTGATCACAACAACCAACTAATGTGACGTAACTCACAATCTTAATAAACTTGATCACCAACACCAGCGTGTCTTATGTTTGTTTCATATAAACATTCTTTATATGTCAGTTATATAAATTTTCAACTTTTATTTACCACTTTACGTTATTTCATTAACGTACGACTATTAAACGTTCAAACTAAACGTTTGCTATATATTAGAGTTTTCATGAAACCCTAATTTACTATAATTATGATTTTTTCTAACTAAATCATAAACCCTAAAGTACAATACATTAAAGCA
Source organism: Artemisia tridentata subsp. tridentata (assembly GCA_021014915.2). Taxonomy (NCBI): domain Eukaryota; kingdom Viridiplantae; phylum Streptophyta; class Magnoliopsida; order Asterales; family Asteraceae; genus Artemisia; species Artemisia tridentata. Next base: position 223,162,904 of record CP139506.1, read on the forward strand.
AGTGTACAAGCTTCTAAAGCATGGAAAACTAACTTTATTTCCCATTACAAGCCCTAATTTACAATTCTATGATTTTATGTAAATAAAATCACACTCCTTAATTAATATGTAATTGATTTTTATAAAAAAAAATTAGAAATGTACAAGTCTTTCTTGCACATGTACAAGTCCTTAATGCATAGAAACTTAATATTAGTGTAAATCTTATTATAAACCTTAGTATACCTATTGTAAAGCACATAATACAATTCCTTAATGCACAAGCCTTATATTGAATTTTCTTATAATTTACAAACTTAAAGTACTAGTCCCTAATGCTTGTAGTACAAGTGCTTAAAGCATGAAACCTAAATCTATACTTTTATTATTCTAAACATAACTAAACCTAACTAAAGGACTCCAATTAAGGTTACTACACTTCTAAACCTCAACTACAACATATTATAGCCTAGGTACAAGTATCTTAAGCCTAAAACGCCACCCTTGATCCTTTCTAGTTCGAATGGAACCAAAACATAACCAAACTAACCCTAACTAGTTTCTAAACAAACTAGAACATCAACTAAGCAAATGTATGAGCACAATATAGCCACATCACCATGTCCCTTTGATTTTCTACACCTTGGTCCATTTTATCAAGCTATACACATGGTTTCTTTTAAAACCATTCAAACCGAAAGGGTAAAATTCGAACAAGTATACACATAGGTGTTCTCTTTTTAACCATTCGAACCAAACCCTAACCTTGTGGCTATGGATCAAACAACTTTACACCATGTCACCTTGTTCCTTAACTCCTACGTCATTTTCAAGAGTTTTGAAAATTTACATTTTCCGGTTTTGCGTTTTACGCGTTTTAAGAATACGGTTTTAGGTTTTTACGAAAATTAAGCACCCTGATAAAACTTACCACTCATTTAATATACTTTTTAGAGTATATTGATATGTTTTAACATTTCTTAGAAGTTTCATATTTTTAGGATACCCTGTTTTATGTTTCATGACTTAACGGCTTACAGTAAGCGATTAACGGGACCAAAACTCACTCCGTAACTTATATAAGGCCAAGATTCATCCACCTAGGCCCTCCCCATTATCCATGGATGTACATATGAAGAATCACCAAGCCTTGGTGGCTTGGTGATGAACCATGGAAAGTTTATGCACCATGTGTAACTTTCCTAACCTTTTATCTTATGTTAACTAACCTACTTAAGACTCTATTAAAGGAAATCATCTCCTCATCTTTGATACATATTAAAAACGCCCCATAAACTAAAACCCTTTCACCATTCGATTTCTACTTCAAGTATTACACAAGTATTGAAGTTACAAGTAAACTAAATCAAGTCCTTTGCATTCTTTGGTGATTCTCTTGAGTTTAAATCCACTCGAGTCACCTAAGGTCTCATCACAAGCCTTTTAAGAATACAAGAAGTGTAGAATGTTGCTAAGGTGTGAAAGATTGCTCAAAGTCCTAGTTCTAAGTCATTGTTATTCCTTTCTTTTGAAAGCCAAAAGTTGTAAAAAAACCTAGCTCACTCTCATGATCAATACACATGTTGTACGAATACTAAAACATAATCACGCTTTATTATTTAAAGCCTCGAATATAAACAAACATACTGAGACTTGACATATCCACTTAGGTTGCATGTCGGAGCAGTTTATTCTCAAAACTTGATTAGTTTTCCAACCAGACTACTGTATCACCAAGGTGAGTCATAGCCCCTCTTTTTCTTATTTTGAACTCTTTGGGGGAGATACATGCTCGTTTTACTTATGGATTTTACTCGTTTATCATAAACAATTTACTCAGTTGATGAAACACTCTATTTGTTTATTGAAACTTAATACATGCTGAACACAAGTACTTTCTGTATGCTATCCTAATTAATATTGCCTAAGACACACTTTTGCCACTAAAAGTCCCTCATATCATGAGCCTTAATCACTTGCGTGTGAACGCGAATATCGTAGATAGATCTATTGGCAGTTGACGCCCCATTTGTGTTAATCGGACAGGTAACCAAATGCATTTTACTTGAAGAACAATAGGAAGTTGGCAAACTCCTACATGAGGGCACTGTTACTTACATCATTTTTATGATGTCTGTTACGTATATCATTTTTATGATATCACACCTGTTAAGGTTTGCGTTCATGAGACTTAGAGCAATAATATGGTACTGTAATGATACGGTACTGCCACTACTGAATTTATTGGTGCAACAACGGGGTCTATTAAACTTGAAACTTGTGTTCAACTGATTTGCATACAAACACTATGGATTCACTCAACCTTTGACTATTGAAATCAACTGTTTTACTTATAAACTCTATGAACTCTCCAACCTTTGTGTTGACACTTTTAGCATGTTTATCTCAGGTCCATAATGAACGAGGATGGCACGAAGGGGCACGGATACTGATAGAAGGCTAAAATCTAATTATCATTCAAAACTTATTTAACAAACTGTAAAACTACTGGGACCTCATTTTGTAAACTTTGATATTCGAATGATAAAACTTTTAAAACGGCTTAATTAGAGATCGTTTTCTATTATTATAACTGTTGTGCCGTCGAGTAACACCCAGTTTGAATTTCGTTGCGTATCACGAAATTGGGGGTGTTACAGATTGGTATCAGAGCTATAGTTTTAGAGAAACGGGTCTAATTGAGACCTGAACTATAACCACTTTTACAAACAAAACATTTTATAGCCTTACGCTCTCCGTGCCTTCCATCCTTAAGACGATTATGTGACTTCTTGGTAGTTTATGCTACACAAACATATTAGTATATTGATATATATACACTCCACATACTTTCTATCACTTTATACATACAACGGAATAAACATACCTGCGTATGCCTATTCTAAGGCATTATGACTCAATCACATTTCCTCGATCTTGTACCTACTCCTACATATTGTGATTTACGAAACCTTCTCAAGACATTGTAACCAGTTACAATGGTCTAACATACTTCTCAAACATTGTAACTATACAATGGGTATTTCTCGTTTATTTTCCAAGACATTATGGGTTGCACAATTCTTACCTTATTTACATACTCACCAACTATTTTGAGTACCATGACAATTTTCTTTGAGTATCTTACTCCCATCTTCAAAGATGAGTGTAAATACTCCTTCCGTACTCCCAGAACACCTACACACTAAATTACCTTGTAATTAAATATGAGTGTTGAGTCAGAAATTCTTAAGTAGGATGATTTACAATGTCTTTATTTGAATGGATTGGGACGCCTTTTTATTTAAATAAAGAAATTATGAATCACCGAACCATAAGTTTATATTTCTTTATTTACATTGTTTGGGACTCCTCTCTATGTAAATAATGAATTATAAATGAGTGGGCTTATTTGTATCTGAAATGACATAAGTATGAACACGAGGATCACTAGAATTCATAAAACACAAAACGTAAATTTTTATTGCATTAGAATCGACAAATATTAATACATAACAATATAATTAGCATTGGTAGTGCTAATGTTACAAAGACCACTAAGTAAGGTATAGAATCGCCAAATGGTTGATCCGCCAAGCTAATGAAAAACACCACTACGCCTACGAGAGCGAGAACCATGACTGGATGTAACACCTCGAATATTATATACGATAAATACAAACAAATCATTAACGCGGTATCAAAAGACAAGGTCTTATGCATAAAAACAAATAAATCTTATTACACATTCATTAAAGATTACATGGAAACACAACAAAGACTTATTTCAACATTCCTAACGCAATACTATTACCCCCATATTTTATCCACGCCGATGGCTAGAACCACGAGTGGTACGAGAAGCGCTAACACCACGGCAAAAAAATTCATAATCTTCTTCTGGAATGTAGGCCAAGTAGATAGCAGCGGCAACAACATACACAATCTTAAAAAAAGGTAACAACATGTGGCATTTTGAAAAATTAATAAGATAAATATGGGTGGTTTATAAAAAAGAAAAGTAATCTTTGGGCTACTGTTCATAGCCGTTAGGCTACTGTTCATGACCGTTTGAAATTACTATTCATATAAAAAAATAATAAACCTTATAAGATAACAATCTTCAAAACGAATTTTTTCTAAGCCTATTTGACCTTCGGAATACTTTCATATGTAAACCAACAAATTCTAACTTATAAGCTCTCACAAGTAAAACCAGAGCCAAACGTACTCACCTAGTCACATGATTAACATAAATCGAATCAGGAGAAATATTTATTTGATAAAACACTCAGAGAAAATTCAGTAAAATGAAACGACAAACTAAAATACATCACTAGTTATACTCACAAACCAAATGACACAAGAAACCACATTTATTCATCAACATCGTTTCAACATCTAACACAGACTGAATCTCAGGACGAGATTCCATTTAAGGGGGTGAGACTGTAACCACCGGTAAATTTCTACTTATATTAAACTAATACTTATCCATTTTCTAAGTCTAAATTAAAAAAACAAAAAAAAATCAGTTTATCTGATCACAAAAACCAACTAATGTGACGTAACTCACAATCTTAATAAACATGCTCACCAACACCAACGTGTCTTAAGTTCGTTTCAAATAAACATTCTTTATATGTCAAGTATACAAATTTTCAACTTTTATTTACCACTTTACGTTATTTCGTTAACGTACGACTATTAAACGTTCAAACTAAACGTTTGTTATATATTAGAGTTTCGTGACTTAACGTTATTTTTAGGATACCCGGTTTACGTTATTTAACACTTTACGTTATTTTTAGGATACCCGGTTTTAAGTTTCGTGACTTAACGGTTTATAGTTAGCGATTAACGGGACCAAAACACACTCCGTGACTTATATAAGGCCAAGATTCATCCACCTAGGCCCTCCCCATTATCCATGGACGTACATATGAAGAATCACCAAGCCTTGGTGGCTTTGTGATGAACCATGAAAAGTTTATGCACCATGTGTAACTTTCTTAACCTTATGGAAAGTTTATGCACCATGTGAAACTTTCTTAACCTTTTATCTTATGTTAACTAACCTCCTTAAGACTCTATTAAAGGAAATCATCTCCTCATCTTTGATACATAATAAAAACGCCCTATAAACTAAAACTCTTTCACCATTCGATTTCTACTTCAAGTATTACACAAGTATTGAAGTTACAAGTAAACTAAATCAAGTCCTTTGCATTCTTTGGTGATTATCTTGAGTTTAAATCCACTCAAGTCACCTAAGGTCTCATCACAAGCCCTTCAAGAATGCAAGAAGTGTAGAAGGTTGCTAAGGTGTGAAAGATTGCTCAAAGTCCAACTTCTAAGTCATTGTTATTCCTTTCTTTTGAAAGCCAAAAGTTGTAAGAAAACCTAGCTTACTCTCATGATCAATACACATGTTGTACGAATACTAAAACATAATCACGCTTTATTATTTAAATCCTTGAATATAAACAAACATACTGAGACTTGACATATCCACTTAGGTTGCACGTTGGAGCAGTTTATTCTCAAAACTTGATTAGTTTTCCAACTAGACTACTGTATGTTGGGAATTAAGGTTAACAGTTGGAACTGTTAGTATATAAGTTGGTACTGCTGAAGAGATTGAAGACAACACTGACAGTACAAAGTCAGTTAGTACGGTCGCATTAGAAAGTTAGTACTGCTTATGATTTTTTGTAAACGTGTAGTAGATAATTATAGAAAGGATTTTGTGTATATCCTATTGGTATAGATTATAGTTATCTTGTACAGGAATCCTTGGTCTATAAAAGGATTGCCTAGGTTAAAGTTTAAGATTTAGAAGTTATATAGAAGTCGTACGAATTATTAAAGATTCAAGGTTGTAAACTCTAGTGATAGAAGATCACTCGTATTATTGAATTAATAATATTGAATCATTCGAAGTTACACAATTGTCTCTTGTTCATACGCTGTTTATATCAATCACTTAAATATTCTTCTAAATATAACAAAGTAGATTCTGCATACTTGGTTATATCAACTCAGAGTATCACATACACGTTAACAGGAGTAACATCGTAAGTGTATAATCAATCCTATCAAATGGTATCAGAGACAGGTTGATACTTTTTGATTTAGAAGAAAAGATGGACATGGACACAACATCTTCTACCAACATTGCTGCTAAGCTACCAATGCTTAAACCCAATGAGTTCGATATGTGGCGATTAAGAATTGAACAATTTTTTCAAGTGCAGGATTATGCACTTTGGAAGATCATAGAAGAAGGTAATTCCTTTAAGCCCACAACCACAACGACTGTTGTTGAAGGTAAGACTGAAACAACGATGCAGACAAAGCCAACTACTTGTGAAGAAAAGGCACAGCACAAGATTGATCTGAAAGCAAGAAGCTTGCTACTACTGACTATTCCTAATGATCAATTACTGAACTTTAGTAAATTCAAGTGTGCCAAGTCTCTGTTTGAAGCCATTGTTGCCAGATATAGTGGGAATGAAGCCACCAAGAAAACTCATAAGACATTACTCAAGCAACAATTTGAGAACTTTTCAGCTACAAGCAATGAGTCACTAGATCATATGTTTAACAGGCTTCAAAAGCTAGTGAGTCAACTTGCTGTTCTAGGAATTGAGATATCTCAGGAAGATCTCTTCTCAAAATTCCTAAGAAGTTTACCATCTGAATGGGCTATGCATGTAGTTGTCTGGAAGAACAAGCCAGACATAGACTCTATGAGTCTGATGGACTTGTATAGCAATTTCAAGATAGTGGAGCAAGATGTTAAGAAGGTTGCTGGAACAAGCTCAAGCTCTGGAAATTTGGCTTTTGTGTCAACTCCCAGTACCTCAAGCCAAGTGGAAGAAGTGCAAGTTGCTGGAGCAGTTGGTACTGCTAGTTCAAATATTGGTACTGCTAGTACCTCAAGCAGTACTAATGGACTCTTGGATGAGAATACTTATTGTGCATTTCTGACTACTCAGCACAATGGAAGTATGCTGACTCATGCAGACCTTCAAGAGATTGATGAAGATGATACTGAAGAGATGGATATCAAGTGGCAGCTCTCTCTTCTTAGCATGAGGGCTAAGAGATTCTTAAAGAAAACAGGCAAGAAGATAATCATTAATAGCAATGATGTTGCTGGGTATGACAAGTCAAAGATTGAATGTCATAATTGCCATAAGAAAGGTCATTATTCAAGGGCGTACAGATTGCCAAGACAACAAGATGACAAGAGCAGAGACTTTGGAAACAAATCAAAAGTTGTGGAGGTTACAGACTCAAGCTCAAAGGCTATGGTTGCCATTGATGGCTTAGGATTTGACTGGAGCTACATTGCAGAGGAGGAAGCAGAAGCATCTTCAAAGATGGCTCTCATGGCATTTTCAGACTCTGAGGTACAAGTTTCTAAGTGTTCTAAATCATGTGAAGCTTTAAAAGATCTAGAAACTCTTAGGAAAGGATATGATGAACAAAGAATAGAGCTAACCCAAACCAGTTTTAATTTAGCAAATCATAAATGGGCTTTAGCTGTGTTAGAAGAAGAAATTGTTCATTATAAAGGTAATGAGTCTAAGTTTACTGATGATATGATTATACTTAAGAGAGACTTAATGTTTAGAGAAAATGAAATTAGTGTGTTGAAACATGAACTGGAACAGGTTAAGAAAGCCAAGGAGAACATTCAAATGAGTGTAGACACACTATAATACACATCAAAAGGTGTTCAAAAGATAATTGAATGTCAAATCTTAAACAAAGCTAAGTCAGGCCTAGGGTATAAGTCTGTTCCACCTCCTTATAGGGGAATTCCAACACCCCCAGGCATAGACCTAGAACACACAGGACTCCCTGAATTTCAACTACCTGAGCTTAAATATGGTCCTCAACCTAAAGAGAATGTAGTTTATAAGCCTATGTATGAGAGTGCAAGTGATGATTCACTTTCTGAGGATAAGGTGTCCTTAACTAGGGACTCAGATGCTCCAATTATAGAGGATTGGACTTCTGATGAAAATGAAAGTGATCAGGCTGAGGTTAAGCCTGCTAGTGTTAAAGTGGAGGAACCAAAAGTTCCCAAAGTGGTCAAACCTGAGACTGTTAGGCTTAGATCAAATGCTAAACCATTTAAACCAACAGTTAGGTATGCTGAAATGTATAGAACCACAAACAAGCCTAGAGGTAACCAAAGGAATTGGAACAATCTCAAGTCTCACCAACTAGGTGATGACTTTGTCTGTGTTAGGAAAGCTTGTTTCACATGTGGTAGCTTTGACCATCTTGCATTTTATTGCAACAATAGGGTAACTAGGTATTCAAGTCCTAGGGTGAACTGTCACACCCCCAGAAATCGGGTCCAGCGGAAGCATACATGCCACTGGGGTGCAACTCAATTGGTATCACAACACAATTGCAGAGAACGGTTTTCACCTCAATCATTTAGATTAAAATTGTTTAACAAAAGTGTTGAATTTACATTGATAAAAGTAGTGCGGAAATAGGCCCTTAAAACAATTAAAACGGTCCCCAAATGAATATCAGAGTCTCCTATGACCATGCCATGCCCTGCCAAAAGCCTCCTGTAGCGTGCTATTGCTTAATACCTGAAAATACATGCTAAAAGTGTCAACATGAGGTTGGTGAGTTCATAGAGTTTAGTGAAAAATGAAATGCGTTTGAATGAAGATTTCCCAGCAAAGGCATTGTAAATCCACCCAGTTCCAAGCCCCGCCCATACAAGACTTGCAACCTGTGTGTTTACAATCCACTGCCAAATATGATCAGGTTTATGTGAACGTCAATTGATTTATGGACCACATATGTTAAATGAACAATATATTCCCAATATATATATGGAGTTATTGACAACTAAATTTCATGACACCGAAGCCTTAAGATTCTAGTTTGGGCATACCTTGACCTAACAGTCAAGTGGGGAAACTATGATCCGTTTGAAATATCAGTCAAGTGGGGAAACCACAATACGTTTGACATCACAGTCAAGTGGGGAAACCACAATACGTTTGACATGCCATTCAAGTGGGGAAACCACAATACGTTTGACATACAGTCAAGTGGGGAAACCACAATACGTTTGACATACAGTCAAGTGGGGAAACCACCCGGACGGGGAGATCAATCCTAATAGATCTATCCACAACAATCACGCTTAATGGGGTCATAATATAGGCAAAATGAAATAGCTTAATGTAATGATGTCCATAAGAAAAATGATCAAGGGTAAACAATGTGAACACAAAATACTTCCCAGCAACGACTCAAGTATTTTAACCAATCAATAATGTTTGAAAGACAACTCACGTTTCAAGCAAAACAAGCATGAAGTTTAAAAGTAAAACGAGCATAGAGTTTAATGAAAAACGAGCATGTATTCTCCCCCAAAACAGTTACAAAACAAGTAAAAGGAGGGGTTATGAAACTCACCTGATGCAATAGCTACGATGACAAAAATGGATACACAGAAATGAGGCACGATCTCTAACCGCAACCTAATATGAATAATAGGATCTAATGTAAGCAATGACACAATGCAACACATGCAAATACGTATGTTAACGATACCACTCGTTAGTTTTGAAAATAATGTTTATCGTCGAAAAATACATTTTAGACGTCTCGTTAAGTTATAAACTACTTTTCGTGTAAATATGTTGAAAATGTACTCCACGATCCTTGTTTGGTGGCCTATTGGCAAATATAATGTTTTTGTCGCAAAATATCACTTTTCATAACTTGTGAAAACATGCCCAAATGGCCTCGTAAAAACTAGTCGCGAAATGTTGTATGTTAAGTGTTAGTGAATAAGCTTGGCGTTTTTAGAAACCTCATATCTTTGTCTTGAATTCATATGTTTGTCATTTTGATCATACGCGTCACAATCCATGAGAAAATAGGCTCTCAATGTGACGTAGTGCAAAAACTGTTTTTATACTTAGAAACACTTTTCTAATAGTGGCTGTCAAAATAAATAGAGTTTGTCGGGTTTCAAACGTGTATATCTCGGTCGTTATAAGCTCGTTTTCTACTTTCTTTATAACCACGGATTCGTACAAATATGAACTAACATATTTTCAATAGGTCGGCTCATCTAGATCACGTCTAACATCTCGTTTTGTCCCTTGAAGTTCGGAAAAACAGCAAGCTATTTTCAGAAAATAGTTTTTCGTCGCCTAACTTTGAAAAATCATATCTCCTTCGTTATAAGTCGGTTTTTAGTGATTCAAGCGGCCACGGTTTCGTTTTTGAAAGAAATTTCTGAATATGAAGGCCAAAATAGTTCAAGGTTTACTGAAATTTCCTGTTTTCACTTTTTTGGACAGTAGCTATTTCTATTGTTGAAAAATCAATGTTTAAGGTTCAAGACTAGTTCAAAACTTAATCAAACCACTTCAAATCACACCACAACCTATCTAATCTTACCATACACCTTCTTAGGGTGTCATGGAGTCTTAAACATCACTAACAATGGTGGGTTTCATGAGGATGTTACTAAAACTTGTAGATCTAGTGTTTATGAAGAAAATGAGTAAAGTGGTATATGTAACATACACTTTTGCATAACTAGATACCAATAACACTTGAAAATACTACAATATATAGATAAAATGAAAGTATGAAATGATCAAAAATGTTCTTGAAGCTTACTTGATGGTTTGTGATGATTTGATGAGAAATATGTAAGAAACCTTGTGATTTAATCACAAAATCCTAACAAGGAGTGTAAATGAGCCTTGATTATGACTTGATCTTCAAAAAATGATGGATCATGGTTGGGGATCTTGGTTTGGCCGATCCAAAGAGAAGAGAAAAGAGGGAGTTTTGATCTTATTTGCTAGTTGTTAGTGGAATGTATGTGTTATGGAAATAAATTAAAAAACATATAAGCTACAAACAATAATTGAAATGTACTTAGTAATCAAGTGAAGTGGAAGATTAGGGGGCTAGGGGAGGGGCAGCACATGGGAGAAATGAGAACAGAAAAGATTGCTAATTAAAGCTTATGTCTCCCACTAGTTGTATTAGTTTAGTTTATGTATACATTAGGTGTTATCGTGTACCGAGTTATCTAGAAATAAATCTTGACGATGTAAAATAAAATACGACGAAGTTGTAAAAATTGTAAAATCATATTCCTTGCAAGAATCGGGTGTTAGAATGATTATCGGATTGAAATATCGCAAACCGACGGAGTTATAAGCTCCTAACGAAAAATATAGCAATTGGTTTAAAAACACCGGGTAAATTAATAATATAACTTCTATATCATTAAAATTAACATGAAAATATATTAGGATCATAGTCGGGAGTATTGGGTATAATGTTAGTAGTAATGACTGAGTGGTAACGTTTAACAAATAAACGAACATACGTAAATGAAAAACACACAAACCCGTGCATGACTTAATATGATAATGATGCTACTGATGATATGCAGACTACTCTAGTCTGTATGAAGTTTCTTTACGGATGATGCATAAATACGCAGCTAAACCTAACTGGTTACGCGCATTTGAATACACGTAAATCTAGTTTACGTACTGATGAATGATGCCCATGAATAGTGATTTTTCTCCGGGGGATGAATAGTGTTTCATGAATAGTGAAATTTTTGACGACTTCTCAAAGTCTCAAACTGACTTCAAAAATGATGAATAGTGAATGATGAATAGTGATTGGTGAATAGTAACCCATGAATAGTAATTTCCCGAGATGAATAGTGACATTTTGAAGCTTGAAAAAGGACCTGAAATTACGGGTTGTGACAGACTCCACCCGTTAAAGGAATTAAGTCCCTGAATTCAGTTAATGTTGACCTCTGAAGTGGACTCGGTGAAGAGATGTGGATATTGGAGTCACATTTCGGTGATAAAAGATAAAACATCCATTAGATAGGGATTCGTAATAGTACATGAAGTTCATACGATAGAACTTAAAGTGAAACACAAAAGAAGTACAATACTAGAGGGTTTAGGTTTCCGTTTATTTGTAAGGCAGAAGATCTCTTCTCAACCATTGTCATTGTCGTTGTTGTCCTAACGAGCTTCGCATTTCAACGAGCTCTCCCTCCATTCTGGTTTCTCAGCTCTGGGCAGTCCTTTCTGAAGTGACCTAAGTTTCCACATTTGAAGCAACTCCCCGGGATCCTCTGATTTGTGGGCTTCCTACAGTCCTTGGTTTGGTGACCCCGCTTCTTGCACACCCCACACGGTTCACTGCAGTGACCTAAGTGATGAAGGTTACACGTGTTGCAATAAGGTAAATTCCCAGTATATCTTTTCTTGGTGCGCGGTCCCGCAGCATAGGCTCTAACCACTTCTTGTCCTTCGTTTGGCTGTTGAACTTGATCTTTCCTTTGGTTGTCATCCCTTTTCCTCTTGTTTTCGTTGTTGCTGTTGTTGTTGTTGTTATGATCATTGTTGTTGACAATGGTTCCATTCTTTATCACCTGAGCCATAAGCTTCTGAGATATCCTGATAGCTTCATCTAGAGTTTTTGGGTCAAAAGAAATCACATCTCCGCGGATGCTGTGAGGTAGTCCACCAATGAAATTTTCCAGCAGCTTCTCATTATCGGGAACCATAGTTGGACATAGCACAGCCAACTCCTGAAACCTCCTGATATATGCCTCGATATCATTACCTGCTGTTATGATTATCTGGCTTGCTTCTAGACGGTGGTTCACGAGGTGATGTGGAGGTGAATATTCTTGCAACGATTGTGTACACACACATGAAGTTTTGAAACCTTTAGAAATTGAGTAGGAATGCAACCCGGACATAATTCTATTATAACTGTTCTCAGTATTGCAAAATTCATCTCTGAGTCGGACATAAGTGGTCAGCCTATGTCCCACTGTCCCGGGTCGAATATAGATGACCAGCCTATATTCCACCGAGGTTCAATGAATTTCAAAATACTCAGCTCAGTTATACTAATACCATGTCCTTCACATTTGAAAAGACGTTCTAAAAGGCTAAGGCAAGCGACCAAACTCGAAGTCGAATGATGGAACTAAGCAAGGAAAAGGCGTAACGCTGAGACGTGTATGATATGTGAGCATGCTTATATGGAAGAAAATTATAGTAATCAATGAGAATAAGCAAGTATAAATGATTTGATAATAAGACACAAATCTCATTAAATATGTCAGCAACAAACCACAAATGAGGCATCAGCTTGGCAAGCAGGCACGCAGCGGTCATAGGGTTAAGTTTTTGCAAATGTAGCTATAGTCTAGGTTTTAAAATTACCCAGTTCTCTATAGCCAAGGCTCTGATACCAATCTGTCACACCCCCAGAAATCGGGTCCAGCGGAAGCATACATGCCACTGGGGTGCAACTCAATTGGTATCACAACACAATTGCAGAGAACGGTTTTCACCTCAATCATTTAGATTAAAATTGTTTAACAAAAGTGTTGAATTTACATTGATAAAAGTAGTGCGGAAATAGGCCCTTAAAATAATTAAAACGGTCCCCAAATGAATATCAGAGTCTCCTATGACCATGCCATGCCCTGCCAAAAGCCTCCTGTAGCGTGCTATTGCTTAATACCTGAAAATACATGCTAAAAGTGTCAACACGAGGTTGGTGAGTTCATAGAGTTTAGTGAAAAATGAAATGCGTTTGAATGAAGATTTCCCAGCAAAGGCATTGTAAATCCACCCAGTTCCAAGCCCCGCCCATACAAGACTTGCAACCTGTATGTTTACAACCCACTGCCAAATATGATCAGGTTTATGTGAACGTCAATTGATTTACGGACCACGTATGTTAAATGAACAATATATTCCCAATATATATATGGAGTTATTGACAACTAAATTTCAAGACACGAAGCCTTAAGATTCTAGTTTGGGCATACCTTGACCTAACAGTCAAGTGGGAAAACTATGATCCGTTTGAAATATCAGTCAAGTGGGGAAACCACAATATGTTTGACATCACAGTCAAGTGGGGAAACCATAATACGTTTGACATGCCATTCAAGTGGGGAAACCACAATACGTTTGACATACACTCAAGTGGGGAAACCACAATACGTTTGACATTCAGTCAAGTGGGGAAACCACAATACGTTTGACATCACAGTCAAGTGGGGAAACCACAATACGTTTGACATACAGTCAAGTGGGGAAACCACAATACGTTTGACATACAGCCAAGTGGGGAAACCACCCGGACGAGGAGATCAATCCTAATAGATCTATCCACAACAATCGCGCTTAATGGGTCATAATATAGGCAAAATGAAATAGCTTAATGTACTAGTGTCCATAAGAAAAATGATCAAGGGTAAACAATGTGAACACAAAATACTTCCGAGCAACGACTCAAGTATTTTAACCAATCAATAATGTTTGAAAGATAACTCACGTTTCAAGAAAAACAAGCACGAAGTTTTAAAGAAAAACGAGCATAGAGTTTAATGAAAAACGAGCATGTATTCTCCCCCAAAACAGTTACAAAACAAGTAAAAGGAGGGGCTATGAAACTCACCTGATGCAATAGCTACGATGACAAAAATGGATACACTGAAATGAGGCACGATCTCTAACCGCAACCTAATATGAATGATAGGATCTAATGTAAGAAAGGACACAATGCAACACATGCAAATACGTATGTTAACTATACCACTCGTTAGTTTTGAAAATAACGTTTATCGTCGAAAAATACATTTTTCACGTCTCGTTAAGCTATAAACTACTTTTCGTGTAAATATGTTGAAACTGTACTCCACGATCCTTGTTTGGTGGTCTATTGGCAAATATAATGTTTTCGTCGCAAAATATCACTTTTCATAACTTGTGAAAACATGCCCAAATGGCCTCGAAAAACTAGTCGCGAAATGTTGTACGTTAAGTGTTAGTGAATAAGCTTGGCGTTTTAAGAAACCTCATATCTTTGTCTTGAATTCATATGTTTGTCATTTTGATCATACGCATCACAATCCATGAGAAAATAGGCTCTCAATGTGACGTAGTGCAAAAACTGTTTTTATACTTAGAAACACTTTTCTAATAGTGGCTGTCAAAAATAAATAGAGTTTGTCGGGTTTCAAACGTGTATATCTCGGTCGTTATAAGCTCGTTTTCTACGTTCTTTATATCCACGGATTCGTACAAATATGAACTAACATATTTTCAATAGTTCGGCTCGTCTAGATCACGTCTAACGTCTCGTTTTGTCCCTTGAAGTTCGGAAAAACAGCAAGCTATTTTCAGAAAATAGTTTTTCGTCGCCTAACTTTGAAAAATCATATCTCCTTCGTTATAAGTCGGTTTTTAGTGATTCAAGCGGCCACGGTTTCGTTTTTGAAATAAATTTCTGAATATGAAGGCCAAAATAGTTCAAGGGTTACTGAAATTTCCAGTTTTCACGTTTTTGGACAGTAGCTATTTCTATTGTTGAAAAATCAATGTTTAAGGTTCAAGACTAGTTCAAAACTTAATCAAACCACTTCAAATCACACCACAACCTATCTAATCTTACCATACACCTTCTTAGGGTGTCATGGGGTCCTAAACATCACCAACAATGGTGGGTTTCATGAGGATCTTACTAAAACTTGTAGATCTAGTGTTTATGAAGAAAATGAGAAAAATGGTATATGTAACATACATTTTTGCATAACTAGATACCAATAACACTTGAAAATACTACAATATATAGATAAAATGAAAGTATGAAATGATCAAAAATGTTCTTGAAGCTTACTTGATGGTTTGTGATGATTTGATGAGAAATATGTAAGAAACCTTGTGATTTAATCACAAAATCCTAACAAGGAGTGTAAATGAGCCTTGATTATGACTTGATCTTCAAAAAATGATGGATCATGGTTGGGGATCTTGGTTTGGCCGATCCAAAGAGAAGAGAAAAGAGGGAGTTTTGATCTTATTTGCTAGTTGTTAGTGGAATGTATGTGTTATGGAAATAAATTAGAAAACATATAAGCTACAAACATTAATTGAAATGTACTTAGTAATCAAGTGAAATGGAAGATTAGGGGGCTAGGGGAGGGGCGGCACATGGGAGAAATGAGAAGAGAAAAGATTGCTAATTAAAGCTTATGTCTCCCACTAGTTGTATTAGTTTAGTTTATGTATACATTAGATGTTATCGTGTACCGAGTTATCTAGAAATAAATCTTGACGAGGTAAAATAAAATACGATGAAGTTGTAAAAATTGTAAAATCATATTCCTTGCAAGAATCGGGTGTTAGAATGATTATCGGATTGAAATATCGCAAACCGACGGAGTTATAAGCTCCTAACGGAAAATATAGCAATTGGTTTAAAAACACCGGGTAAATTAATAATATAACTTCTATATCATTAAAATTAACATGAAAATATATTAGGATCATAGTCGGGAGTATTGGGTATAATGTTAGTAGTAATGACTGAGTGGTAACGTTTAACAAATAAACGAACATACGTAAATGAAAAACACACAAACCCGTGCATGACTTAATATGATAATGATGCTACTGATGATATGCAGACTACTCTAGTCTGTATGAAGTGTCTTTACGGATGATGCATGAATACGCAGCTAAACCTAACTGGTTACGCGCATTTGAATACCCGTAAATCTAGTTTACGTACTAATGAATGATGCCCATGAATAGTGATTTTTCTCTAGAGATGAATAGTGTTTTGTGAATAGTGAAATTTTTAACGACTTCTCAATGTCTCAAACTGACTTCAAAAATGATGAATAGTGAATGATGAATAGTGATTGGTGAATAGTAACCCATGAATAGTAATTTCCTGAGATGAATAGTGACATTTTGAAGCTTGAAAAAGGACCTGAAATTACGGGTTGTGACATGAACTCAGTAAAACCTCCTACTCACCCAACAAATGCTAGAATGATACCTAGATCAGTTCTTTTAAGGTCTGGACCAAGAGCATTTCATACTGCTAGAACAGCAGTTCATACTGCTAGACCAGAAATTCATAATGCCAGACCTAATAAGACTCTTTACCCAAGACCAACAGTTCGAGGTGCAAAAACTCTTTTTAAATCAGCACCAACAATTGTTAAAAGGCCCTTTAACAACATAGCAGTTGTAAAAAAACAAGTTTGGAAACCTAAGGTTGCAACTGCAAACCCAGCAGTTAATATTGTCAGGAAAGCAGTTAATACTGGTAGTTTTAAAAACACTGCTAAGGGAAATTTGGGAAGTGGTATTAATGCATCTGCATCATGGATTTGGAGACCACTTCAATCTAATGGTACTCCAACTGTTCTAAAAAGATTTAATTATATTGATGCAAGAGGCAAGCCTAAGTCTGTTATGGCTTGGGTACCACAAGGAAATTAATTTTTCTTTTTATGTACATTGTTAGTCATATGCTTGATATGTTTTGAGACAAGTGTTTTGCACTTTGTTTTCTTGTTTGTGGACTAACAATTTCAGGAATGGATGATAAGCACCAAGGAATTACAAGTGCTTTATGTTTTGGACTGAATGGTGATTTGGAGCTCAGTGTGTGATCTTTCCACACCACAAGTGGTAATTGGTTCACCATGTCTAACCCACATAAGAATCAACTAGTCCAGAGCAAACGGTTTCTGGTAAAGACTAATCAAATCCGTTAATGGTTGACAATTTACCAAAAATTGTATGGTTATCAACTCACCATATCTAACTGTGAAGAGTTGGTTAGTCCAAAGCAAACGGCTATTGGTAAAGACATATCAAATCCGTTGATAGCTGATAGTTTGCTAAAAACTATATGTGTGTAACAATATTCATATAAGTTTATACTGTTCTTTGAAAATTTTGATAATGGTTTGTACTGCTAGTGTAAACTTTGTACTGCTAGTGTAAAGTTTATACTGCTGAACTAGCCGTTGTGACTGTTGTGTCAGTAATTAATTTTGGAGTAAAAACTAGCCGTTGGACGTTTGTTGCGATTTTTACTGATTGATTTACGATTTCCAAGGGATCCGCATCTAGATATTTTAACTTTTATTTTATTATAATCGTTTCCAAAAATAAAAGTTAACTTATTCTTTACGTCGGTCAATTGAAACCCTAATTCTCTCAATAAAATCTCAATTTCACTTTCATCTTCTACTTTTTAACCTCAATTCTCACTATTTACAGCAGTTAAATCAATTTTACTAAGAAAATTATGGCTGATTTGGATTTTGTCAAGACTCACAATCAGGTCGCTTTTCTAGAGAAAACAGAGGATGGAGATGGACCAAAATTTTATGAGATTGTGGATTTTCTAAACCACTCTCACATAAGGTATGCTTTAAGTGTCTCTCCTACTTTATATGTCTCTCACATCACACAGTTCTGGCAGACTGCAACTGTCTTGACTCGTGAAGATGGAGACTTAGAAATACATTCTAAAGTGGATGGCATATCTTTTGTTCTTACCGAATCTACACTTAGGATACATCTTAAGTTGGAAGATTCAGATGGTATTAACACTATGCTAAACACTGAAATTTTTGAAGAACTTTCAAAAATGAGGTATGATACATCCTCTCAAAAACTTACTTTTCAAAAAGGATGTTTCTCCCCACAATGGAGATTTTTGATACATACTCTCTTACATTGTTTAAGCCCCAAAAAGACAGCATGGGAGCAATTCAATAGCAATATTGCTATTGCTCTCATATGTCTATCAACAAATAAGGTTTTTAATTTTTCAAAGTTCATATTTGAGAGTATGGTTGCAAATGTAAACAGCAAAACAAAGTTTCTTATGTACCCAAGATTTATTCAAACCTTTCTGAATAAGAAAAAGAATTTGCTTAAGAAACACAAAGAAACTTTTCCTACTCCTAGCCTGCAACAAAAAGTTTCTCAAAATATGGCTATGGCAAGTAGATTGTTTACTGGGGTTGTAGTACTTCTCTTTCCAGAAATGCTTCATATTGATCAGGGTGAAGGCTCAATCAACTCAACTGATCCCCATCACACACCCAATCAAAATCCTGAAATAACCCAAACACCCCCAATTATCACCACTTATAGGAGAAGGACCACACCTAGTCTAACTAGAGTGGCAACTGGATCCTTGCCCCATGAATCACCTCTCCTAGCAGGTAACACAGCTAGAAGTGATGAGGGTAGTTCTGGACAAAATGAATTGATGGCTTTATGTACCAAGTTAACTGCTAAGGTAGAATATTTGGAGGAGGAACTTAAAAGTCACAAAGAAAATTTTGCCAAAGTCTACACAAGGTTGACTCTTAGGGTGAAGAAGCTGGAAAACCATCTCAAGAGGAAAAGGGCTAGAGCTATACTGGATGAAGATTCCTTAGATGATGATTATTCAGATGGTTCAGATGATGATGATGGTGGTGATTCTCCCAAACAGGGGAGGAAATCAGATAAAGACAAGGAGAAATCGGGGAGAGATCAGAAACTCAGAGGAGGCATGATGAAGGTACTAGTGATTTGTTTGGTATGGGTACTAGTGAGGCTGCTGATATGGATGTTGAAGATCAAGCACAAGTCATGGAGGTCACTTGGAAATTATTTGATACATGTGGAGTGCATAGAGTTTCTACCAAGGATGGAATAGAAATTTATATGTTGGTGGAAAAAGAATATCCACTCAGAACAGTTGTTTTAATGGCTATCCTATCAGTAACACACAAGGTTGAAGGAGATTCTGAGATGGCAGATGAGTTAGTAACTAAGATATTCAATCTTGCAGAGCAAAGAAAAGCCAGAAACAAGCGACTGACATAATAAATGTTTGGAAGAATCCCCCCATCATACCATCATAGGAGATGAAGCTTAATTCGAAGAAACTTAGTGATTTGCACAGAAATCATAAGTTTAGGGGAGGATTGTTGGGAATTAAGGTTAACAGTTGGAACTGTTAGTATATAAGTTGGTACTGCTGAAGAGATTGAAGACAACACTGACAGTACAAAGTCAGTTAGTACGGTCGCATTAGAAAGTTAGTACTGCTTATGATTTTTTGTAAACGTGTAGTAGATAATTATAGAAAGGATTTTGTGTATATCCTATTGGTATAGATTATAGTTATCTTGTACAGGAATCCTTGGTCTATAAAAGGATTGCCTAGGTTAAAGTTTAAGATATAGAAGTTATATAGAAGTCGTACGAATTATTAAAGATTCAAGGTTGTAAACCCTAGTGATAGAAGATCACTCGTATTATTGAATTAATAATATTGAATCATTCGAAGTTACTCAATTGTCTCTTGTTCATACGCTATTTATATCAATCACTTAAATATTCTTCTAAGTATAACAAATTAGATTCCGCATACTTGGTTATATCAACTCAGAGTATCACATACACGTTAACAGGAGTAACATCCTAAGTGTATAATCAATCCTATCACTGTATCACCAAGGTGAGTCATAGCCCCTCCTTTTCTTATTTTGAACTCTTTGGGGGAGATACATGCTCGTTTTACTTATGGATTTTACTCATTTATCATAAACAATTTACTCAGTTGATGAAACACTCTATTTGTTAATTGAAACTTAATACATGTTGAACACAAGTACTTTCTGTATGCTATCCTGATTAATATTTCCTAAGACACACTTTTGCCACTAAAAGTCCCTCATATCATGAGCCTTAATCACTTGCGAATGAACGCGAATATCATGGATAGATCTATTGGCAGTTGACGCCCCATTTGTGTTAACCGGAAAGGTAACCAAATGCACTTTATTTGAAGAACATTAGGAAGTTGGCAAACTCCTACACGAGGGCACTGTTACTTACATCATTTTTATGATGTCTGTTACATATATCATTTTTATGATATCACACCTGTTAAGGTTTGCGTTCATGAGACTTAGAGCAATAATATGGTACTGTAATGATACGGTACTGCCACTACTAAATTTATGGATGCAACAACGGGGCCCACTGTCTATTAAACTTGAAACTTGTGTTCAACTGATTTGCATACAAACACTATGGATTCACTCAACCTTTGACTATTGAAATCAACTGTTTTACTTATAAACTCTATGAACTCACCAACCTTTGTGTTGACACTTTTAGCATGTTTATCTCAGGTCCATAATGAACGAGGATGGCACGGAGGGGCACGGATACTGATAGAAGGCTAAAATCTAATTATCATTCGAAACTTATTTAACAAACTGTAAAACTACTGGGACCTCATTTTGTAAATTCTGATATTCGAATGATAAAACTTTTAAAACGACTCAATTAGACATCATTTTCTATTATTATAATTATTGTGCCGTCGAGTAACACCTAGTTTGAATTCCGCTGCGTATCACAAAATTGGGGGTGTTACACAAAACGACCGTGAGACCGAGGAGAACGACACGTTAAATGAACTAAAGTTCATTTAACCCAACCTTCGAGGCCTAAAATGACTCCGAAAGGAAGTTATTGACGTTTTTAAGTTTTCAGACCAAATTTTTACTACAACAACTTGCATTAACTCACTGCAAACTCAACTCCTACTTCGTTGAACCAAACCAAGATCAACTTTATCATACATAACTTCATCAATGGCAACTCAGCAAGACATTCACGCAGCCGATGCGGAAAACTGACCTCCCATGCTGTCGAAGGGTCTACTCACAGTGAGTTAGTCGTATGATGCGCTATCTTAAGAGCAAACAAAATGGAAAACTTCTTGTCAATTCCGCTTTGGAAGGACCCTTTAAACCATGACAAGTCCTAGACCCTGGAGATCCTAATGGAAACCCTCCCCCCCCCCCAAGTACGACCATTCTACAAAGATCAGACTGAGGCTGAATACACTAAGGAAGACAAAATACAAATTGCAGCTGATGATCAGGCATTTCATCTAGTTGTTCTTGGTCTACCTGAAATGACTTATGCAACTGTAGATAGCGAAGGCAGTGCTCATGCAGTCTGGGAAAGAGTCAAGAGGTTAATTTATGGGACAGACATCGGGAAGCAGGAAATGGAAACACAATTGCTCAAGGAACTACACAAGTTCACTTCCATTGCTGGTGAATTAATAGAATCGTACTATTACAGGTTCTATAAGATCATGAATGACTTATCCAGACACAACCTCACACAAAAGAACATAGCTAACAACACCAAGTTTCTGAATGAGTTACAACCAGAATCGGGAAGATACGTCACCATTGTTTATCAGACAAAGAACTTGCATGAACTTAACTATGATCAGCTGTACGACTTCTTAAAGCAAAACCAAGCTGAGGAAAATGAAGTTAGGGCCGAATTACTAGCTAAAAAGCATGATCCTCTTGCATTCATTGCTAACACACCAACACCTTTACCAGTGAAACACACCACATCAACCATCATCATCTTCCACTCACAACTACATGCAACCACACTACATTCCACACCAAACTACTGTCAACCCACAACAACAATTATACCCGCAACAACAACATGTTATTTCATAACAACAATATCCACAATTCTAAGAACCAGAGTTCACTGACAATGATGAATCTACTGCTGCTTTGACACAAGCATTTGCTTATTTGACAAAGGCATTCCAAGGACGCTATTCTACACCAACAAACAACAACCAAAGGATTTTATCGAACACTCGCAATAAGAAGATTGCTCAGCCGAGTTTCAATATGGGTCAAGGAGGATAAATGGTTGGAGTTATTGGGAATCAGCAGGGATATGCTATTGGATTTCACATGGGTAATCAGAATATGCAGAATGCAGGACAGTATGCAGGGAATCAGTTGGGTCAGTATGCAGGGAATCAGATGGGTCAGTTTGTTGGAAATTAGAGGGGTCAGAATGTTGGGCATTAGATAGTGGGTAATCAGATTTGGAATGTGACAGCTCCAGTTGTTGGGAATTATGGAAATATGAATCAGAGTAATCTGATGAAGTGCTTCAACTGTCAAGGTGTAGGTCATATTGCAAGGAACTGTCCTACTAAGCCGAGAAAGAAGGATACAACGTATCTATAGAAAGCGTTGCTGTTGGCACAGAAGGAAGATGCAAGGTTTTAGTTGAATGCTGAGGAAAATGACTTTATGGCTCTCATGGATGAAATGGAAGATCGAGAGGATATCAATGCAAACTGCATCTTTATGGCAAATCTGATCAGGAGGATAAGTACGACACGAATTATGACACACCTCCTACTTATGACACCAGTGCACTCTCTGAGGTACCTACCTTTAATACATGCCACGATGATGATATATTTGATATGTCTCCTCATGAGCAACAGCATTCTGAGACTCTAGCACCCACTTATGATATATACCTAGATACGCCGAGTAGTAGCAATATACCTTCACCAACTCTAGATATGAATCATAGTGGAGGCTCAGTTTCACAGCATGTTGGGAATGATGAGGAAACACGTGCTCTATTTGAATCATTATTGAATAATTGTAGCATTAAAATTGAGAAAGTGAAAAAGGTCAATCGCGAAGTTAAGGCCGTGAATGAGAAATTGACCGCTGAGCTTGAGAGATACAAGGAAAATGAAAAAAGTTTTCAGATTGATTTAAAACGCGAGTCAGAATTTGAAATTGGTTATAAGAAGTTACTTGTTAAAGATAGGCAATTGCAAAACAAATTTGATGAACTACAAATCAGTTCGACAAAAACCATCAATTCTTTAAAACAAGAAATTTTTGATTTAACAAACCAACTTTCAAAACCAAAATTAGCTTATACCAATCTTGCAAAAAGAACGGGATATTGTACTAGCAATACTACTAGTGTTCATCACTTCTCTCTCCCCTAGGGGCGATTTCAGGCCGCCTCTCCCCCCTCATTATCCGGCCAAAAAACAACCCTCTACCCGCCTCTCTATCATTCTTGATTGGTTTAGTGATCATTATCTGTTTTAGGTTTCGTTTTATTGGTTTCTTTTTTTGAAGATCCCATTAAAATAACTAATACTGATTTTATTACTATATCTAATTAAATGATATGCAATCGGGTATGATGGGTTCTTATTCTCTAGGAAGAGGTGTGTTGTGCTTACTTAATACCATTGTATCTGGAAATCGCCTCACACACTCGTAACCCAAACCCTAATTTATTAGGGTTACAATTTTCTTGTAGATCATTTAGGGTTTCGATGTGTATTGATTTGTATGCTTTTGGAGCTGTTCTTGGGATGATTTTCCAACGCGCTGCTCTGATTATGATGTGGTTCGCTATTCTTAATGATTAACGAAACCCTAATTTAGGGTTTCTTATCTATCATTCGTTGGTGCCTGGGTGGCTTTGATCGAATACAAGTTCAACTACAGATGTAAGTTTTGGGTAAGTAGGTTTTATGAGAGATGTAAGTCAAGTTTTAGGGCAACCTTGTTCAAAAACCCTAATTCTGTATTCAATGACCTGTGTGCGTTTTTTTCACTATCCGGTCATGTTATTGCTATTGCTGGAAGTTAGGGTGTTTTAACCCTATTAGGCAGTCATCGTATCGTTTATCAGACCTGGTGGCGTTGTGATCTCTTCATGTTTTGGTCTGGTATACGATCTGTTCATGATCCGATTGGAAGTTTGGGTTTGGTTTGATCTGCATATTCCTTGGATCTGTGTTCTTCTATTGGAAGTTAGGGTTATTAACCCTATTTTGGTGGTCGTTTATCCATTGTCTTATCAGAGTTGGTGGTTACTTGGCCTGTTTTTTACGATTGCATTGGTAGTTAGGGTTTTGGGTAAACCTTATTATCGTCCCTATGCATTGCTGATGTTGGATTGTGATCTACAGTCAGGTCCTAATGCTTGTGATGATGCTATTCATGATGATTGATCAGGATCTGGTCATTATGATGTGATATTCTGTAAGTTAGGGTCTGGTTATACCTTATGTTTTGACTATGGTAGCCTCTCGTTGCTTTGGTCTTCATTCTGATCCATGTTTGCATGTGGTGCTCATGATGCAATGTTGCTGCTTGCCATAGGTTTTTATGGCAAACATTGATCGCATGGTTGTTATGGTCGATGAATGTTGTTTCGTTATAACCATTTTTTGATCATGGGTTTGCGTTGTTGCTACATTCTGAATCCATGGTGTCGAACCATGGTTATTTGGCTTGTTGTACTGGAAGTGGTGCTTTGTGGTTATAGGAATGAGGGCATTTCTTTGCTATTTCTACAAACATCTTTTTAATGTTGAAGATGCTCGAATCACTTGCTGCTATTGGTGATGTTATGTGGTGTTCGGTGGTATCTTCATGGTGTTGTTTCTTGGCTAGTTTGGTGAGCTTGGTTCAAGGTTTATCCGTATAAGTTCAAGATAATGTTGATATGGAGTTCTACAATGGCTATGACTTATGTGTTAACCTATGTAATGCATGCTTTTGTTCTTCATTTTCATATCTCTTGTATAGTCATTGTAGGTTGTAAGTTTCTTATGTAAGTGATAAGAATGGCGAGTCATTCTTATATAGTGGTTTGGTTTGTTGCTCTTTGCATGTAAGTGCCTATGTAACGGTCTGAGATATGGAACTTCACCCATATCCTTTGTACTTAAACGTTTTTGGTATAATATATTTTACCAGGGTGCAGGATTACTCCCCTTTACCCAAAAAAAAAAAGAAAAAAAAAACGGATGAGTTGAAAAAGGACTTTGCAAAGAAAGAAGATAAACTTTTGGAAGAAATCATAGAGTCAGAACATATGATCGAAAAACTAGAAAACTTACTGGTTAAAACTGGTCATTCAAGTCAAACAATTCATATGATTACTAGTCAAACTGATCCGATTTACTATACAATACAAAAAATGGCTCTAGGTAACAAAACTCCTTGCAATCTCAAGAAAGCTCGGAAAGAACAGAATGTTTTGTACAATGGATATGTTATATATACCAAATATGATCCTCCTATTGTTCGTGATTATGTGGAAATGATAGAACTTGCTGAAGAGAGTCAAACCAAAATGAAACAAAAGAATCTAGACTAGAAATCAATTGATTACAACAAACTGAAGAAACTTTCTGGAATTACTTTTGTTCCACAAAAACAAACATCTGAGTTTTCCAAAAACCGAGGCATCTCAAAACTAGTTTCTAAACCATTAGTTATTTCCAAATCTCTTTCAAAAATGGAACAGATGTCCTTAAACAACACTTTTAACACAAGTGCTGCCAGAGGATTTCTTGATGATATTAAAACCAGAATTGGGCAACTTCAAACTACTTTAGAATCTAAAATGAGACTAACTGAGAACAATTGGAATTCAACGGTCCATCTTCAACTAAAAAAGATTCTTGAAAGTGAATTTGCTCCTCAAATAAATAACATTAATGCTCGAGTAATTCATTTTGAAAAAAGCATTTTTAACTGAAACAGTTGACTTTGTCAAAGACCACAAATCCCTGATAAAGAAGGCTAATGAATCTATTAAGCAAATCAATGTTTTGGAAAAATTAAATGATTCTTTCTTAGAAGCAGTTATGTCCACTGATATTATGTCCATCATTTTAAAAACATATTCTGTTGAATACGATGAAAGAATGCGAGCTGAGACCTCTGAAATTATTTCAAGATATGAAAATGCTCTTATAAAACTTGAAAAAGAAAACATGTCATATTTTAAACAACTTGATCGGAAAATGAGAGGAATCGATACACTCTAAGGTGGTTAAACCTTTGTGACTTTGTGTATATGATATATTGAGTTAATATGATTAAGTATGCGGAATCTACTTAATCACACTTAGAAGGTTATTTGTATTATGGAAATGGAAAGTAATGCTTTTGTAACGAACAATGAACATGCAATGTTAACACCAAACGATTCAATATTATTAAGATAATAATACGAGTGATCTTTTCTTATCACTAGGGTTACAACCTTGAATCTTATTGTTTTTATGACTTGTGATTTATGTGTTTGTTCTTGAGAGATATTAATTAAGCACTCACACTAAAGTTAGTCTAAGATCTTTCTTTTATAGTTCAAGAAAGATCTTTACAATAATGTTAAGTCTTGTCGAACAACTTGCTAGCTTATCTTATGTGTGTCAGTAACTAAGATACAACATGTATCTATGTTTACAACTTGTTCTGTGAATATAAGATAAAGACTGAGCACATGGGGTAAGATATTATCTACCGTGTATAATTGACTTTAGTACACTTATCCAACCAGTCAACCAGACTTAACGATAGAAGAGCAGACTTAATTCTGTTACTCACCAGAATTAATCGCTAGACTTTACCACCAGACTTAACTTCAAAGACCAGACTTAACCAGCAGACTTAACTAGGTACTCACCAGACTTAACTCTACTGCTACCAGATTTAATCACTTGAGAGTATTTCCCGATACTTAAACTTCAGAATATTTAATTCCCAACAATCCTCCCCTAAACATGTGAACCCTTTTCAAACATGTTTTCTGAATTAAATGAGGAATTGTGAAGATCTTTCAAACACTTCATAGTCAGACCCTTGGACTGAACTTTCTTCTATTCTAAAAGGTTAATATCTAACTCAGTAACTCATCTGCTTTCTGATCTTTGACTTCAACAATATCAGAACCAATCTTCAGGCTTCATTCAATACCTAAAAGATGGTGTCCTTGGATGGAGGAATTATAAGAGGCAATGATTTCAACAAGTGAAATCATTTATCAGCGTGCCTTTGCAAGTGATGAACAAACGTAGTGAACTGAAATTGAAACTTTTCTTCATTTGACCTAGATAGAACTTTCTCCTTTGGAATGCTTCATCCCTTCTGAATATATATAATACTCCAGAAT
Source organism: Artemisia tridentata subsp. tridentata (assembly GCA_021014915.2). Classification (NCBI taxonomy): domain Eukaryota; kingdom Viridiplantae; phylum Streptophyta; class Magnoliopsida; order Asterales; family Asteraceae; genus Artemisia; species Artemisia tridentata. The sequence goes on from CP139506.1 coordinate 223,190,644, forward strand.
AAGCTCTGTTCTTGTCATTTTCAACCTCTATGTTATCATCTTGTATGCTCTTGTCTTTTCCTCCCTTTCATTGGTTAATCTTCCTTCTTTGGATTTTTTTCCTCCCCTGAGACATTTCCTCCGCTGGATTGCAAATAACATTTCTTCCCCTATTTGGAAGATCTCTCACAATGTACCAAAATTTTTCTCTACCCATCATCTGAGATATCAATTAGAACTTGTTATCAGACAATGTTGTACATGAAGCCATCAATTCCTTAAGAGTTTAATTTGCTTCCCTCATTACTTCTAGGTGTGTTAACTCCTATGAGAGGTGATTCATGGGGCATTGACTCATTACCCATCAATGGATGGTTTTACTGAGTCCTTTTGAAAATCCTTTTTAAGAAACTTTTGACTGAGCAGTATGTTCATGATTTTATTATTAAAACTCATACTGCTTTCAACCATTTTGAAGGGATTAAGTGTATAACAGACACTTAATCAAGATTTTGGTTTAAAGCAACCTCTGGTTGTGTGAGAACCAATGTTTTCAGTTATAAATAACTGCCTGTGTAAAGATAAACCTGTTCAAAAGGCTTTCTTGACAGGGTTTCCAGCTCATAGCAATTGTTACCTCTAACACAAGTGTTAGATTCACTTTTACTAGCTGTTCTTTCTATCAGATGTCCTTAGACTTGCTCATTATACTTAAAAGTATAAAATGATAGAAAGTGAGTTGTATCAGTTACTTTCTGATCAACTAAGTCATCAATTCAATGTGAAATATCATAATCAAGCTTCAAGAAAGAAGTTTTAAGGAGGTTTGAAATTCCCAAACTCTTTCTATCATAAACCTATTATGTCAGCAACTAGTATTATCATTCTGCTGCTTCCATTTCACTTGAAACATCCTTTGTGTTCACATGTTCATACCTGAAATAGTTAGTCTAAAACCAAGAGAACAATGTACAAAGTACTTGTTTTGCATGAGAATAAGCATAGAACTAACTGTATGAATCACACAATTTAAATTTGTACAAACAGCACAAACTTTTGTAATAGCAGTATTAACTGACAAAGCTAGCAGTACAAACAAAAATTTATATACAAAAACACATTAGATTGAAAAATTCAAAGATTAAGCATTCCAATACTTGCTACCAAGTACTGAAACCTTCCAACATCAAAAGCTTTTGTTAGCAGATCTGCAAAGTTGTGTTCTGAAGCAATTTTAAGAACTTGAATTAATCTTTTCTCATTCCAGTCTCTTATAAAGTGATGTCTAATTTCAATGTGTTTTGTTTTAGAATGTTGTATTGGATTTTTGATAATGCAAATTGTACTACTATTATCAATATGAATGACAGTTTTTAAGAAATTGTACCCATAGTCAAGAAGTTGGTTTTGAAGCCATAGGACTTGAGCACAGCTTTGCAGCAGCTACATATTCAGCTTCAGTTGTTGAAGTAGCTACAATTGTTTGCTTCTTACACTGCCATGAGATAAGTCTACACCCAAGGAATTGACATCCTCCAGTTGTTGACTTTCTGTCCAAGCTAGCACCAGCATAATCACTATCCGAAAATGCTACCAAGTCAAAAGGAGATTCCCTAGAATACCATAGTCCCAACCTAGGTTGACCCTTGAGGTATCTAAAAATTCTCTTGAGTGCTGTTAAATGAGAAACCTTTGGAGTTACTTGAAATCTTGCACAAGCACAAACAGAGAACATGATGTCAGGTCTTGATGATGTAAGATACATCAAAGATCCTATCATAGATCTATATGTGTGTACATCCACATTTTCTCCATCTAAGTCTTTAGGAAGAGGCTTCTCAGAGTCCATTGGTGTGCTTGCCATTTTTGAATCTGCAAAGTTGAACTTCCTTAGTATCTCAGCAACATATTTATCTTGACTAATAAATATGCCTTCAAATGACTGTTTAACTTGCAAACCCAAAAAGAATGTAAGTTCCCCTATGGAAAGCATGTGAAACTTATCATGCATAAGCTTCTCAAACTCCAAACACATCTCCTTCCTTGTAGACCCAAAGATAATGTCATCCACATACACCTGCACTAACAGAAGATCCTTCTTATGCTGTTTGATGAATAGTATCTGATCAATCTTCCCTCTTTGAAATCCATTCTCTTTTAAGTAGGAAGCCAGTGTTTCATACCAAGCTCTAGGTGCCTGATGAAGGCCATAAAGAGCCTTAACTACTCTGTACACCTTTTCTGGATGGTCAGGATCAATGAACCCTGGAGGTTGTGAGACATACACCTCTTCTTCAATTGTGCCATATAAAAATGCACTCTTGGCTCTTCCACTGTGACTTCCTTCTTCTTCTCTTGCCTATACCATGTGCTTCTATTATCCTGCTTCCTTGGGTTTCTACATTCTTTAGCAAAGTGTCCTAACCTATGACAGTTGAAACACTCTACTTTCTTCTTATCAAACCCAGCAGTTTCATTACCATCAATGGTAATCTGCTTACCAGTTCTTTGCCAGAACTTCTTAGCCCTCATGCTAAGTAAAGCAACCTACCATTTAATGTCCATCTCTTCCAAATCATTATCATCCAACTGATCAAGATCTTCATGAGTTAGAGGAGAACCACTAGTTTGACTAGACATGAATACATAGAATGCTGGATCTCCAAGTCCAGCATCATTCTTTTGTGAACTAGTAGAAGGACCACCATAGATAGTATTAGAAACATCTTCATCTTCATCTACCTCTTCTGACTTACTAATACTAGGAGATGACAAGAGTGCCACATTCCCAGAACTAGTATTATAGATTCCAGACTTCTTTAGACTTTGTTCAACAATTTTGAAGTTGTTGTATAAATCATTGAGTTTCATGGTTTTAATGTCTGGCTTGTTCATCCAGACAACTACATGAGTATGGAACTCATCAGGTAGGCTTCTCAAAAACTTCATGTTGAGATCTTCCTTAGCTATCTCAACACTCAACACAGCTAACTGACTGACAAGCTTATGTAATCTAGAGAACAGCTTATCAAGTGATTCATTGCTATTTGAACAGAAGTTTTCAAATTGTTGTTTCAGCAATGTCTTCTGTGTTTTCTTGGTAGTTTCATTACCACCAAACCATGCACAAATCTCTTCAAAAATAGTTTTTTCATCAGGATACTTGCTAAAGGATAGCATTTGTTCACCAGGAATGGTCATAAGCAACAAATTTCTTGCTTTTTGATCATTTCTCTTTTGTATCCTTTCATCACTGGTAGTTGGTCCAGTATTTCTTCTCCTTTCAGTTTTGCCTTCAACTATAACATCTGTATAACCTAATGTAAAAGAATCACCATACAAAATGATATCCCAAAGAGCATAATCTTGAACCATAAAATATTGCTCAATTCTCAACCTCCACAACTCAAACTCATTCTGTTTGATCATGGGCAACTTTGCAGCAACATTTGTAGTAGTATCTTGAACATCCATTTCTTAAACTTCTTCTTCTAAATCAACTATATAAACCTTGCTCTGATACCAATTGAGAGGAATTGATACACTCTAAGGTGGTTAAACCTTTGTGACTTTGTGTATATGATATATTGAGTTAATATGATTAAGTATGCGGAATCTACTTAATCACACTTAGAAGGTTATTTGTATTATGGAAATGGAAAGTAATGCTTTTGTAACGAACAATGAACATGCAATGTTAACACCAAACGATTCAATATTATTAAGATAATAATACGAGTGATCTTTTCTTATCACTTGGGTTACAACCTTGAATCTTATTGTTTTTATGACTTGTGATTTATGTGTTTGTTCTTGAGATATATTAATTAAGCACTCACACTAAAGTTAATCTAAGATCTTTCTTTTATAGTTCAAGAAAGATCTTTACAATAATGTTAAGTCTTGTCGAACAACTTGCTAGCTTATCTTATGTGTGTCAGTAACTAAGATACAACATGTATCTATGTTTACAACTTGTTCTGTGAATATAAGATAAAGACTGAGCACATGGGGTAAGATATAATCTACCGTGTATAATTGACTTTAGTACACTTATCCAACCAGTCAACCAGACTTAACGATAGAAGAGCAGACTTAATTCTGTTACTCACCTGAATTAATCGCTAGACTTTACCACCAGACTTAACTTCAACGACCAGACTTAACCAGCAGACTTAACTAGGTACTCACCAGACTTAACTCTACTGCTACCAGATTTAATCACTTGAGAGTATTTCCTGATACTTAAACTTCAGAATATTTAATTCCCAACAGAAAACCGAGGAATGCAAGTATGACAAACTGTCGTATGAGCGTGCCTACAAGGACATGAAAGCACAAAATGATCTTTTGAGAGCTCAGCTAGAAAGTCAAAAAGGGAAGGGTATGGATACGAAGTTTTCAAAACCATCGACTTCGGACAAACCAAATACTTCAAAACCGGTTGTTAAACCAAAAATGTCGATTTCTCAATCTGTTCCAAAAGTTGATGTGAACATTGATTTGACAAAACCAGTCACTCCACAACCCTTACCAAAACAAAAAGAAACAAACGTTGATAAAGGAAAAGCGGTTGTTAAAAAAACCAAAAGTGATAGCAGCTGGCCTTTATAGGATTAGTCCCACTATTGCGTCTGCCTCCACATCCAAAACATATGAGACAAACGACAAGAGCGTAAAAGATAATCCTAAAGAGTCTTGGAATGCTACAACAACTTCTAAGAACAACAATATAAATCCTAATGTGTGTGCCTTACCTTCTACAGGATTAGAAAGCACCTCTAGGAGCAGCAGACTATAGCCTAGGAGCAATACAAGGAACAATAGAGTCTCGCATGTCTCTAAGAGTAGATGCCAGAATAAATTTGAAGAAGTAGAAGAACACCCTAGGAATTTACCGCTTTGTAATAAGAGACATATGTCATCTGAATGTAATGTCAAAAGTACTATTTCTAATGCATGTAATGACTCTGTTTGTTTAATGTGCAAGAAATGTTTATCTAATAATGTTCGTGATGATTATGTTTTTAAAACTGTGTCTGTTACGCCTGAACCAAAGAACGTTCCAAAAGGAACTAGTGGATCTAGATCAATAGGAAGACTAATTGCACGATTTAGGTCAACCACTAGTAGTCAAATGCCTTGGAACTATCTTAAGTATTGTGTATGGAAACCAACGGGTAGAGAGTTCATACTCTAGAATGGCAAATTGAAAGCTGTTCAAATTGAACCAGTAGAAACTTTCTATGAGTGTGATCCGGATTTTACCCCTAACCCCATGGAACCAAATTCAAAACGGTTTCCAAATACAAACTCTTCTGTTCTTCGCAGGTTATCGAAATATGTCTTTGGATCATCAACTCGGGTTGCTCCAAGCACATGACTGGGAATCTGAAGCTGCTGATCAATTTCGTCTAGAAATTTATGGGAACTGTACGCTTTGGAAATGATCATGTAGCAGCTATTCTGGGTTATGGAGATCTTCAGTTTGGGAATTATTTGATCACTCGAATTTACTACGTCGAAGGGTTGGGACACAACTTGTTTTCAGTTGGGCAGTTTTGTAATGCAGATTTAGAGGTTGCATTTAGGAGAAACACGTGCTTTGTTAGAAATTTGGTTGGCGATGATCTTTTAACTGGGAATCGCGGCACCAACTTGTATGATTTCGACATCAACCAAATGGCCTTTTCATCACCAATATGTCTTATGACAAGAGCATGCGGAACAAAGTCCTGGCTGTGGCATAGAAGATTATCCCATCTCAATTTCGACACAATCAACAAATTAGCCAAAGACAACATCGACATCGGACTCCCTAATATCAAGTACACCAAGGAACACCTTTGTCCATCTTGTAAACTTGAAAAAAGCAAAAGGGAATCATATAAACCTAAAACCGTACCCAGTTCGGAAGCAAAGTTACATATGTTGCACATGGACTTATGTGGCCCAATGAGAGTTGAAAGCATTAATGGAAAGAAGTATATTCTTGTTATCGTCGATGACTATTCAAGATATACATGGGTAAATTTCTGAGGTAAAAAGACGAAGCACCAGGCATCATCATCACCTTTCTGAAGCGTATTCAAGTCCTACTACAAGCTGCAGTAAGGATTGTAAGAAAAGACAATGGCACAAAATTCACAAATCAGGAGTTAAGAACTTATTTTGAAGATGCTGGAATCACACATCAGACATCCGTTGTTAGAACTCCACAGCAGAATGTGGTAGTTGAAAGAAGAAATAGAACTCTTGTGGAAGCTGCCCGCACAATGCTGCTTTATTCTAGTGCACCACCATTCTTATGGGTTGATGCTATTGCCACTGCTTGTTTCACTCAGAACCGTTCCTTAATTCACCCAAGATTCAATAAAACCCCATATGAACTAGTGAACAACAGAAAATCCGATATCTCTTACCTTCACGTGTTTGGCGCTTTCTGCTATCCAACGAATGATAGAGAAGATCTAGGGAAGCTGAAAGCTAAGGGTGATATTGGAATCTTCATTGGATACTCAGAAAACTCGAGGGCATTCCGGGTGTATAATAGAAGAAAAAAAAGGATAATGGAGACGATGAATGTAAAGTTTGACGAGATTTCACAGATGGCTTTTGAGAGACTCAATCTAGAACCCGCGCTTAACTCGATGGCTTCTAATCAAAACAGATTAGGACCCGCACCAAACCCGAAGACTTCTGGACACATTAGTTCAGGACTCGTACCTCAAGGAGCTAAATCAACAATCACTGAAAAACCTTCAGAACAAGAACTGGAAAATTTCTTCGAGTTAATGTTTGATGAATACTATGGTGGAACTTCAACAAATGCATCACAACATCATTCCACAAAGCCATCAACCACCACCACAAGATGCATCTACTACAATCGAAGCTGGCGCACCAACTCCCTCAACCTCATCTACATCTACTCCAGAAACTCCAATTCTTCAAATTGTTCTACCAAGAGTTGATGAGCAAAATCAAAACACACCATTTCAAGAAGAACCAACACATAATCAAAATGATGCTGCATTAGAAGAAGAAGTGCTCGAAAACCCGTTTGCAATGGACTCAGTGGAATCATCTTCAAGGTTACAAGAACCATCTAACACGCATACGTTAAATCCAAGGTACCCTTCTACACTCCTGTGGACAAAAAACCAACCAATTGAACAAGTTATTGGTGAACCTTCAAGGCCAGTTCAGACGAGAAGACAACTTGCCACAGACCCCGAAATGTGCATTTACATTTGCTCAATAAGCCTCAAAGAACCAAAGAACATTCGGGAAGCAATGGCAGAAAACGCATGGATAGAAGCGATGCAGGAGGAAATTCTTCAATACCGTTTACCTGACAGTTGGGAATTAGTTCCAAGACCAATTAACAAACTTGTTATCGATCTCAAATGGTTATGGAAGAACAAAAAGGATGAAGAAGTGACTGTAATTCGCAACAAAGCTCGTCTCGTGGCTAAAGGATTTCGACAGGAAGAAGGGATAGATTTCGAAGAATCATTTGCGCCAGTAGCAAGACTTGAAGCAGTCCGGATTTTTCTAGCCTATGCAGCTCACAAGAACATCACTGTATATCAGATGGACATCAAGATTGCATTCTTGAATGGAACTCTGAAAGAAGAAGTGTATGTGAGTCAGCTAGAAGGATTCATTGACAAGGAACACCCAGACTACGTCTACAAGATAAAGAAAGTCATTTATGGTTTAAAACAAGCTCCAAGAGCGTGGTATGACGAACTATCATCTTTCCTGATTAAAAACAATTTCACCAAAGGAACTGTTGATCCTACCTTGTTTACAAGAAAATACAAAGATGACATTTTGATTGTTCAGATTTACGTGGACGACATTATCTTTGGGTCCATGATAACGCTCAAATTGTGCCTGTTTTTAGTAGCGTTATTCGTGCTTTTATATATGTTCTTTGGTTATATTTATATGCTTTTGTTACTAAATCGTACCAAAGTGTGTTTGCAAAGTGTATGTAGCCAAAAATAGGAAAAAGGAAGAAAAAGATGAAAGAATGAGGAAGAAGAAAATATTTATGATGGTACGAAGATTCTCTTGTCAAGATCCAATCAAATAAGGCATTTCAAAGAATGAAAGTCCAAGTATTCAAGTTGACAAGCTTCAAGATAAAGAAAAGATCAAGTTTGGATGAAGAACCAAGAGCCATGAACAAGAAACAAGCCAAACGACAAAAGTCCAAAAAAGAGCATACAGCAACACTCCATCCGATCGGATGCAGCCCGCAACCGAATCGGATGGAGGTAATTTCTGTAGACCAACCGATCGGCTGGATGCAATACCGATCGGTTGGATGTCGTCTGATTTGTCAAACTTCATCATTAAGGATACTATCCTTATGTGCACGATTCTAAAGCCTTCTATTGAGCATTTTAGACTATTCTAATTTACTTGGAGGCCAAGATGAAGCATTAAAGACCCTAGGCCTTGAGAGTAGTATAAATAAAGCCATTTGAGACACCAATTGATGTACCATTCATATGCTTTTTCATATTATCATCAACCACTCATCAAAATACTCTCTCAAAAGTCCAAATTCGTCCTTAGAAGTCCAGGAGGCTTTGGAGGTTCCAGAAGTCAACATTTGGAGGTCAAAACATCAAGAAGTCAACACCAATACTTTGGGTATCATTACCTTATCATTTGTAATCTATTTCCAATCATTGTAAGACTTTCAATTATGGTTTCTAATGTTCAACATTCTGAGTTTATGTTAGTGTTTGCTATGAGTGGCTAGTGCCTTTTGTGCACTTGCTTAGATGATGTTTATGACTAATTGATTTGCGTATGATTGTGATAACATGCTTTAATTCAATTTCAAGTTAATTCTAAGATCCAATTGTGCTTAAGTTTCATAGTGACTGATGAAATCAAATAAGTACATTTTATTACTATCATTTATCCTATTAATTTGACTTGTTTTACTATATTATGTATGAGGATTGATACTTAATCGTTTACTTTTGTAATTCTCAGGTAAAAACAAGCATTTGGTGAAACTTAGCGATTTTGGACTAATTATGGAGCAAAACATGCAAGAAGTTAAGAGTCTACTGAAATGAAGAAGATCAAGACTAATCTGCTCCAGATGCGCCGCATCTCACTCATTACATACGGCGCATCTCTATTAAGATTCCACCAGATACGATCCAAGATACAAGAGGACATGCGCCGCATCTAATCATGGAGTTACGCCGCATCTTCTGGCGGTGTACGAATATTCCTGAATATTATAATCTTGGACCCCACGCGAAGTTAAGTCAATGCGCCGCATCTACTTAATAGATGCGCCGCATCTTCCCTCAGACAGAAACTATAAATACCCCAAGACCAGACGAATTTCGAGGGGAATATATTAGATTCGAAGACCGAAGCAGCAGAACCCTAGGACGAATTCAGTCAAGGAGGCAGCACAAGACACACCAAACGAAGATACAAGAGCTGTAAGAAGGTGCTGCATGTGTTTAATTCATTAAGTAGTTTTGTTTTATTGTGTTAGCAAACTTTAATTCATCAGGATTGGTGGCTTGTGTAATGTGACAACGAAAGATTGCACTCCCTTTAATACTTGCTTTCCCATCAATTAAAGTTTATATGTTGATGTCTTTGGTTACTACTTATTAGTGCATTGATAACCTCTGTGTTTATTAGTGGCTTGCGGGCATTTGACTGCGGAAAATAATGTGGCTCCCACGGTTATTACTAAATTGATCACTTAGGAATAACTTTTAGACATAAGTAATCATTAAGGGTTTACTCGCCGATAAGAATAGGACCAACGAGAAAGGGTTAACTACATACACTTCATATAAAGCTATCAATAAAACAAGTGACAATCTACTTAATCATAAGGACAGCCCTCTTATTGTCTCGAGTATTTATCTGTGTACGTGTGTGCTACTTGCTGATTCGTGCCTATTGGTTTATTTTATTATTTAATTGCAAACAAATCGTGCCAGTCTCTCAGGCTGAAACCCCCTTGCGTTAGGATATTAAAATACTGATTAGAATAACGAGATAATACGTTCCACTCTTAGTGATCGACACTCTACTTACCATTATATTCATACTGACCGGGTACACTGCTCGTTAAGTGTGTGTGTTATTGATAAGTCGGCTAAATATAAATTTAAAACTTGAGTAGGCATTAAAACTGCTAAACCGCAACGACACATCACGCGCATCAAGTTTTTTGGCGCCGTTGCCGGGGAGTGAATTGTTATTATCTGTTAATTTGATTAGTATTTTAATTAGGTTTTTCTTTTTATTAGATTAATTGCATCATTGTATTATTTTGCATATTTGTTGTTTTGTGTGTTATTTGTTTGCTTTTATTTTTGTTTTTGTGTTTATTTTTGTTTGTGTGTTTTTATTTGTTTTTATTTTTCGTATTTTTTTCTGTTCTGCTATCGTTGTACTGTGCTAAATCAAACGATACGGCGCATCTGATCTCTCAGATACGGCGTATTGCGTTTAATTTTTTTAAATACAACACGTTTAATTAATTCGATACGACGCATCTTTTCCCCAAGATACGGCGTATCTGTTTTTAATAAGAAATTTTTTTCTAAGCGATAAAGTAATACGACGCGTCTGCTTTAGCAGATACGGCGTATCTGTTTTTGATAAAAAAAAATTTCTAAACGTTAACGCCATACGACGCATCTGCTTTAGCAGATACGGCGTATCTATTATTTTAATTAAAAACAGTTTGCGAATTATTAAACAGATACGACGTATCGATCTCTATCGATACGGCGCATCTTCTGAATCAAAAATCTTGTATTTTTAAACATAACGAAAGTACGGCGCATTAACTTTCGTTAATACGACGTATTTAATTTTAAATAAATATCGATTTTTGATTAATTAATTCGATACGGCGCATTCATAAATTCTAAGCGGCGTATCTATTTTCTGGATAAAGTCTTTTTAAATTTTAACGATTATAAGATACGGCGTATCCAACTTTTTGGATACGGCGCATCGTGTGCAGACATCAGAAATTTGTATTCTTATATCCGTTTCTATATTCATTAATTTCTCTTCTAGCGAACAAATCCTACTGATGATTTTACCTATGATGACAGGTTTTACTATGGAAGACATCTCAGTGAACGGATATCTTGCTAAGGAACTCTTGCTTTCGGATTCATTCGATGTGAAGGTTTTTGATGATGTCAACTTCAATGTGCTCATGATTGATACGGATTTATTCTTTTGGGAGACTCCTCTTGAAGCTGCTTTTAAGGAATTCATGCGTTTGTGCAACATTGACGAAGGGGTGTTCTCTTATGATGTATTTGTGAGGTACACTGGAGATGAATTGTCGCTCTTATGGCCTATCATTGAATCCAAAGGATTGAACTGGACTACTATCGAAGAAGATGATGGGAAATTCTATCTTGCATACATGGATTCAAGCAACGAAAGCTGTGGTGGAGGCAATACCCAAAACTCTTACATGCCATATTCCGAGCAGTACTGGGGATTAAATGAGAAATATCTGGACAATGATGGAATTTATGCTTTGGCGGAGTTACTATTTCATGGCAGGTTGGTACGATTGATTGATCTCTCCCTCAATGATTGGCTAGAACTTAAATATGGTAGTCCGGAATTCGCCCCTGCAAATGAAGTCAAGCAGATTATGACTTCATGGTTGACACGGAGTTTTAAGAAGCAATTTAACGAGTTCATGGAGATAAGAAGGAATATGATTGGGAAGGCTTGCTTTGACGTTAACCACGATCCTAACGATGTTGATTTTTCAGAGTGGTTGGCTAGTAAGTTTAATAACCATAAGAGTATGGATCGAGCTACTAAGGATGCATTATGGGTATATTGGATGAGAGGAGAAGATGAAGAAGTAGAAAGCGATTATGGGTCGTCACTTCATGATTCAACAATCAATGAAGGCATTGAAGAGTTATTCAGAATAGACATTGATGTGTTCGATTATGAGACACCCTTGTGCAAGCAGTTCAAAGAATTTAACTACCTTCTTCGAGTCGACGATGATGTGCTAACTGGAGATCTACCAGGATTTAAGACTTATGATGATTTCAAAAACACCTGGTGCTACGAATGGAATGACCAAGTACCATGGGTTTGGGATAAACCATGGGATGTTGAGCACATTAATCATACCTGTACACCCTTCGTTTTCAAGGATGGGAGTAGTGTTTAGCCGACCTGTGATTATAAGAGTGACGGAACCTTTAATGGGGGAAGTATAATTGGGATGAAACGGGTTGGAAACGATGTAAACTTTGAAGATTATGAATGGTACGATAATGTTGAAGACTGCCCACAAAAATCGGAGGCTTTACAAGAAAAGGGCAGAATTGAACGCTTGAAAGGACTTAAGGGGACATCGGATACTACTTTCTGGGAATGGGTGCATAAACAGTTTGATGATTTCACGAAGCTTAGTCGACGGTTACAATATGATTTGGAAAGAGAATGGGAGGCGATTCAAGATGATAATAATAATGAGTCGTTGATTGAGGAATTAGATGACTATTTGATTAAGGATCCTTATTTTAAGTTTGTTGACAAGGACGAAGAAGAATTCACCAAAAGAAAGTGTCAACTACTTGGGATCCCTTACAATAAGCCACCCGTAATGATTACTGAGAAATTTAAAATCATCAAATACTCTTTGGGACCCGATGAGGAATATGTTGCAGTAAAGACCAAGAGTTATATTAGATTAAGTCGAACGGAAGAAAACGTTGCGGAGCTATACGGGAACATCTTTCGAATGAAGGAAGAAGGATGGACCGTGACAAGGACTTATTGAAGAGCTGAACGTGAGTCTAACTTGAAGACTCTGGAATAAAGACAAGTGCTGGCCGGGAGACAACCCGGAGAATTTCTATTATTCTGTTTTCTGTGTCGAGTCAGTCAGGCCCGCATGAGGATACGGCGCATCTCAATCCTGAGATGCGACGCATCTCCTGCAATGGTCATATCTTATTTTATTTTTCTGCATTTTTATTTTCGACTTTAAAACTATTTATCAGTTTATTTTAATGCGGCGCATCCCTGGTTAAGGATGCGGCGCATCTTTATTCTGATCCGTATTTATTCCAGGCTCGATACGGCGTATCTTCTTCCATAAGATACGGCGCATCGACTGACCTGATGATTTTCAGTTTTAATTTTTAAGTTTTATTTTTCCTAACTACTAATGTATTATGCAAGTTTGAACCTTTCTTATCTTAGGTGTGTTTTAAAGTGTTGGTGGTATTATAGTTTCCTGGATTTCCTGTGGATACATCAAGTATGAAGCTTAAACGTTCTAATCCACAAGAAAGATGATTTTTGCTCTTATCAAATGGAGGATCATACCGAGCAAATCTCAGGGGAGTTTTCCTGTTCTAATTCTTTTATTTTCCAGTTTTTAACCTTTTATACAAACAACGAGGGCGTTGTTTAACTTAAGTGGGGGGATTGGAGAATTAGAACACTTAACAATTACTTGTCCTAAACTTTTTCAAAATTATGCTTAAAATGTGCTTAATATATCAAACTTAAAAATTTTTAGCATGTTTTTGTTTAAGATCTAAGTTGCATAGCTGCACACATGACGTTATTTTCAAAAATTGTGATTTTCAAAAATTCACAAATCTATGAGTGTGCCGGTGACTTGTAAACTTTAGAACTTGGCTTGTATACTATTCGAGACCACCATAATAAGTATTATATTTATATAATTGGAATGACTTGTCTAAATTGGTAAAATTCTAGGATTACACCCAAATAGCCTATTATATGTTATGTGTTATTAACTAACTACACTGGTTAGTTAACCCCCGTATAAACCCTTTTGTTACTCTCATTTTTAGAGTAAGATACCCCTAGAAAAACACTCAGAGCCATTCCTTTCGTTTCTTACACCTATGTTTAAAATGTTTCGTTACACCCTTACACCTTAGCCTACCCTGTAGATTAGAATCCGTGGTTGGTTAATTGCTATAGGCAAAGTGTGTTTCCTTACATTACCTGTGTTCGCGTGCGTAATTCATTATCTTTGGTTAGGTCGGGAAATTGCACAATGCAATTGGAGTGAAAGTAAATATTGTATATCTTTGAGTTTATTTTTCGTGTGTTTACTACTTTCACTATTACCGTTATTTCTGAAATATGAAAAGTATGGAAAAATTATCCAGAATTATCATTATAGTGATGTGGTGAAATTTTACACATCTATGTTTATGTTTGAAAAAAAAAAAAAAAAAAAAAAAAAAAAAAAAAAAAAAAAAAAAAAATCGAAAAAATAAGAAAAGAAAAAGAAAAAGAGTTGGATGTTTGTTTTAACCGACTTATGTAAAGTTTTGTATTAAGTGGTCGATATCACCACTATTTGTTGTACTATATCTATGGATTAAATGGGAATTGGCAGTTATGGGAACGCCAATTAAGGTTTATTCTTTGATTAAGATCTTGTTGAGTATAATTCGTGTCTACCTAAAGCGTGTGTTTCAAGTGTTAAAGCGTGAGTTATTCGATGATATGAGTCTTATTCATGGGATGGTTGGGATAGTGATTAACCACACTTAGGATTTTAATTTATTTGTTTTGTTTATTTTTCATTTTACACCAATTTATATCCCAAATGTTATCCATGCCCTTTATTATTCTTTATCCAACCAAACCTTTGATTTATTGAGATTAGGGATTTGAGCAATCTTAAGTATCGTAGTCGTGGATTCGGCTATGTATTTATGATTTTGTCGCCCTTTTTGATATATTATTATTGGTGAAGTTTGGACCTATCTTTAGCCTATTCGAGTTAAGGATTTGAGCAATTGCAAGTATCGTGTTCGTGGATTCGATCATGTATTTGTGATTTTGTCGCCTTTTCTGGAATTTGAGATCGATAGTGAAAGAGAATAATTAACCCTTAAGCCTACAAACCCTTTTTACCGCTTTAGACTTGTTATTCCTTAGCTTTAGTGGAGGAGATGTGTATACTTGCCAAACTTATGATAGAATATTCGTCACAACTGGACAGTTAAACGATTAGATTTTCTTTTATCAACTTATTTTATTTTACTTCTAATTCGTTAAGTGTTTAGTTGTGTGATTATGAAATAAACGAATACATGCTTAACTATAAAAATAAATCCTAACATCTTTTAGGATACATTTTCATAAGAGAAATTCTAAGGTTTACTTGGGGACAAGTAAAGTTCAAGTGGGGGGATATTTGATGAACTCAAATAAGTACATTTTATTACTATCATTTATCCTATTAATTTGACTTGTTTTACTATATTATGTATGAGGATTGATACTTAATCGTTTACTTTTGTAATTCTCAGGTAAAAACAAGCATTTGGTGAAACTTAGCGATTTTGGACTAATTATGGAGCAAAACATGCAAGAAGTTAAGAGTCTACTGAAATGAAGAAGATCAAGACTAATCTGCTCCAGATGCGCCGCATCTCACTCATTACATACGGCGCATCTCTATTAAGATTCCACCAGATACGATCCAAGATACAAGAGGACATGCGCCGCATCTAATCATGGAGTTACGCCGCATCTTCTGGCGGTGTACGAATATTCCTGAATATTATAATCTTGGACCCCACGCGAAGTTAAGTCAATGCGCCGCATCTACTTAATTGATGCGCCGCATCTTCCCTCAGACAGAAACTATAAATACCCCAAGACCAGACAAATTTCGAGGGGAATATATTAGATTCGAAGACCGAAGCAGCAAAACCCTAGGACGAATTCAGTCAAGGAGGCAGCACAAGACACACCAAACGAAGATACAAGAGCTGTAAGAAGGTGCTGCATGTGTTTAATTCATTAAGTAGTTTTGTTTTATTGTGTTAGCAAACTTTAATTCATCAGGATTGGTGGCTTGTGTAATGTGACAACGAAAGATTGCACTCCCTTTAATACTTGCTTTCCCATCAATTAAAGTTTATATGTTGATGTCTTTGGTTACTACTTATTAGTGCATTGATAACCTCTGTGTTTATTAGTGGCTTGCGGGCATTTGACTGCGGAAAATAATGTGGCTCCCACGGTTATTACTAAATTGATCACTTAGGAATAACTTTTAGACATAAGTAATCATTAAGGGTTTACTCGCCGATAAGAATAGGACCAACGAGAAAGGGTTAACTACATACACTTCATATAAAGCTATCAATAAAACAAGTGACAATCTACTTAATCATAAGGACAGCCCTCTTATTGTCTCGAGTATTTATCTGTGTACGTGTGTGCTACTTGCTGATTCGTGCCTATTGGTTTATTTTATTATTTAATTGCAAACAAATCGTGCCAGTCTCTCAGGCTGAAACCCCCTTGCGTTAGGATATTAAAATACTGATTAGAATAACGAGATAATACGTTCCACTCTTAGTGATCGACACTCTACTTACCATTATATTCATACTGATCGGGTACACTGCTCGTTAAGTGTGTGTGTTATTGATAAGTCGGCTAAATATAAATTTAAAACTTGAGTAGGCATTAAAACTGCTAAACCGCAACGACACGTCACGCGCATCAGTGACATTTGTTAATCAAGTTTGACTAGTTGGTGATAATAAAGGTCGAAAGGTTTGTTGTTATTCAACTAGTTATAATTGATCATTTGTATATGAATGATTGTTTTTACCCATTATTCTTGGTTTAACAAAGAAACTTAATTGTGGTTGTAATAAGAATGCTTTTGCTTATCAAATTGGATTGATTGTAAACCATTTCAAAGGTCGAAAGATTAGTAGTTTACTATCAATTGTGACCTTTTGTCTATGATCGGTTACCTTTTGCATTGACCATTTCCTAAGCGAATTTGATAAAACAAAAGACTATTTTTGTGTTTAAGTTTACACCAAACTTATGAACCTTGAATTGATTGGTTAAACGTAATGCTTGTTTTTATAAACTAAAATCTTGACGAAGGTTTAACTTGTAGAAACAATAGATTAGTTCACCCAACTAATTATCATAACCAACATGTTATCAAAAGTTATCACAATCATGCTTATCAAGAGTTGTAGTTTAGTATAAGCAAGTGTATTTTTAATCATTTGAATTATTATATTTTCATCATTGCTTGTTTAAGAAATTTACTTTTAATAGCTTACAATCCGATTCACTCACAAATCCCTGCGAACGATCCCGACTTACCATCAAAATCTTGCTATAACGGACGAGTTCACTTGCTCGTATGTATTATTTCTAGGTTCGGTATTTCACCCTTATAAATTTAAAACTTGTACACGAACGTGACACATCAGTCCACTAATCCAAGTCATTCAAAACATTTTGAAAATCTCATGAAAAGAAAATTTGAAATGTCCATGATAGGGGAACTTAAATTCTTTCTTGGTTTACAAATACATCAATCCCCTTATGGTATTTTTATTAATCAAGCTAAATATACAATTGAGATTTTGAAAAATCATGGTATGGAAAATTGTGATTCTGTTGGTACACCAATGGTCACTTCACCAAAAATCGGTGCTGATTTATTTGTGAAACCCATCGATCCGAAGAAATATCAGAGCATGATTGGTTCTCTCAAGTACCTTACTGCTAGTCGACCCGATATTCATTTTGTTGTTTGGTTATTAGCACGATTTCAGGAAAGGCCTACCGAACTTCACCTCCAAGAGGTTAAACGGATCTTTCGGTACCTACAAAGAACCATTAACATGGGACTTTGGTATTCGAAGGATTCCGAGTTTAAACTAATAGAATTTTCAGATGTCGGTCAGGCAGGGTGTCAAGTTACAACAAAAAGCACATCAGGAGGAGCACAATTTTTGGGTGAAAACCTAGTAGGCTGGTCGTCAAGCTGCAATATCTACCGCAGAAGCCGAGTATGTGTCTCTATCTGCGTGTTGTGCCCAAGTTCTATGGATGCGGACACAACTCACAGATTATGGCTTTACTTTCGACAAAATACCTTTGTATTGCGATTCGAAAAGTGCCATAGCCATCTCGTGCAATCCAGTACAACACTCGAAGACCAAGCATATTAGAGTCCGCTATCACTTCATCAAAGAACACGTAGAAGAGGGTACTGTTGAATTATTTTTCGTGAAGACAGATTACCAACTCGCCGATCTATTTACTAAAGCCCTTCCAAAAGATAGGTTTGACGATTTATTTTGACGAATTGGAATGCGAAGCCTAAATCCTGAGGAGCTAGAACGTCTTCTCGAATCTTCTTGAAAATATCTTTCAAAAAGCTTCACTGTAAATATTTTTGAAAAAAAAATACAAGATTTAAAAAACCAACAAAAAACAAAAATACAAAAATAGAATATTTCAAAAAATCCAAAAACATTAGAAAATTTTCAAAAATACAAAAACAATATAAAACGAAAAATCCAAAAATATTCTTCTCACGACATATCTCTCGTATAATCGATATTCTGTACGTATCTAGAAATGTCATTCAACAATGATACAGACATGTATAGATTTTTAAGCGATAGTTTATTAAAATGTTTTCTAAAACATGTCGTTTCTGAAAATTTTCTTCACTATGGCTTTCGTATACTTCAGTACGAAACCCGAACTTAAATGATGACTTCTGATTATTTCAGATCAGGATTCATATTTTCAAAGACGAAATCATTTTCAAAAAGTTCGAGTATAAATAAACGAAAAGATTTCAAACAAAAACTCATTTTCCTAAAAAGACTTGTGTGCATTTCAGTACATAACTCGCATTTCAAAAAGTCAATTCCCTCCAAACCCTTAATTGATTTTAAATTTCTGTTTGAAATATGCTTTCATTAAGGGAGAGTATAAAATCAAAATGTTATGATTTCATGCAAAAACAAATCCGTCTATCTCTCCAAAAGCTTTGATATAAAAAATATCACGAATATGCTATTTTTGAGGGGGAGAAGACGTGATTAAAATGTGATCAAAATGTTTAAAGGTTGTTGTTGAATCTCAAATAAGCTTGACTCGGATATAACCAACGAATTGACGAAGCTTAAATGTCAGTAATCAAAAAAACTTGTCCTGGACGGGTAATAATTTCAAGCTGGTCTAACCAGTGATGTAAGCGTGTCTCGAATATGACTTGTCTGAGTAGAGTGTACCATCTCGAGAGACTTTCTTTGAACTTGACCAGGACAGGTAATAATTTCAAGCTAGTCTAACTAGTGATGTAAGCGTGTCTCGAATTGGTCATGTTCACTGAAAATCGATCATTTCAAAAGTGCGAACTCTACCCAAAATGTGTAAATCTATCTTAAAACGCATAAGCACATGTGAAGGGGGAGTATTTCAGAAAATGCAAAACTCTCGAAGTGTTAACAAAATGTGTTCTATATTCATAAACACTTTGAGAGATTTTTCACAAAAGGTTTTATGGCATGTGATCAATGAACCTAGGATAATCATGGAGTAATAAGGTGATTATGGTTAGGTTTATGTACTATGATCCGCCAGAGCTGGAGGGATCTACCCAAGGACAAATCCAATATATTAGAATTAGAAGTCCTTTAGTATGATTTAAAAAAGGAGTAAAGTGATGAAAGGATAAAGAATGGGTTGAAGAATTAAAAAGAAAAGTATATGAAAGGGTGAAAAGAAATAGCCCTCCATGAAAACTTAGGGCAGAAACCGGGTCAATACATCTGCTATCGGTCATCACAAAAATGATACCGGTATTGAAGACGAGACTTCATAGACCCAGTGATGCGCTTCCTAGCCACTCAGGTATCTCTTAAAAGATATTTGTTTCATTTCTCATGGAGAACCTTGCATAATCTATCAGCCTCTCACTCCGAGATGTGTTGATATTGAAAAGGAGGCCCTCTACTCAATGCCTCCGATGACTAAAACCAAAACGCACTTAATCGAGTCTAGAGCCATGAGATTCATCAAAAGATCTCTTAGGATACACTTTCCTATGCATACACTTGTGTTCTCCAAAACGGACACAAGTTGTATAAGAGTCTTTATGGGATCTTCAGATCTTGCCACATACATCATGATGGTTGTTACTGATACGTGTCGAAATAGTCCAAGGAATTGCAAAGGAAATATGCAAAACCCGAGTCGTTTGTCCCGACGAAGATTGAATGGAATATGTGATTCGGGATCGTGATTCGTGAAGTGAATGTGAAAAAGAGTGATTGGTTTTGGGTTACACTACTAAAATTAAAATAACAATCAAGATTAACAATTAAACTAAGCTAATAGAACAATTAAACTAAACATTTAAACGAAAATTGGATTTAAAACGAACGCGACGAAATTTAAAAACGTAATTTAAAAGTGAATTTCTAAATCTAAATCCTAAATTTATGAAAATAATTTTCCTAAATTCTAAATATAAAAAATAAAATTTTTGGAAAAAGAAAAATATTTTTTTTGACTTTTTATTTAATTTTTATGAATTAAAAACTAATTTAAACTAATTAAATGATTTAAAAATATTAAAACAACTTGGAAAATTCTGAAAATTTTTGAGTAATTTTAATTTTTAATAAGAAATATAAGAAAAATAAAATCAACACTCAGTTCAGCTTAAATAAGCTGAACAGTCGAAATAAGCACTTGGAAATAAGCTAAAAATAAGCAAACAAAAGCCAAAAATTCTCAAGAGCTCAGGACTAGTTTATCTAACTACTGGGATCTTAAAGGAACTAAAAATGATGAAATAAGCACACAGAATAAGCAAAATAAAAGCTCAACAGATTAAGACTAGGACAGGACAAATATGGGTGATCAGCACCTTTTCAGAATCCAATTAAGCTATCAAATAAGCTCCTAAGGTGAATCCCAGATCATAGGCTAGAAGCTGCTATGTCAAACTGCTTAAAATCTGGAAATGCCCAAAAGTTATGGCTGACTACTAGCTTATTAGAACACTAGAACAGATGGTCTTAAGGACTGGTCTGCTGATGCAGCAGATTAGCAGATTTTGGGGGAAATGCAGACTTAAAAAGAAGCTATAGAATAAGCTAAAAATCCAATACCAGATCATAAACTCAAAACCTAATATG
Source organism: Artemisia tridentata subsp. tridentata (assembly GCA_021014915.2). Lineage (NCBI taxonomy): Eukaryota > Viridiplantae > Streptophyta > Magnoliopsida > Asterales > Asteraceae > Artemisia > Artemisia tridentata. The sequence goes on from CP139506.1 coordinate 223,211,682, forward strand.
CAAACTACTTGTAAACCAAAAATTAGAACCTAAGATCAAGTGGATAAGCCACAAATTAAGCTAGAAAGTGGGCTAATGGACTGTTCTGCACATGCTTTACTGATGCAGCAGTCCAGGCTATTTTTGGCGCAAAACTTGTGAAATCTAATCCAACTCTTGAACACTACTTAAAGCACTACTTTAACCATAAAAACACCAATTAATCACCAATGATCATGCTAGCTTATTAAGAGCTTAAAATGGCAGCTTATGCTATCAAATTTTGCACCAATGATCCAAAATCCTCAAATGCACATTAATATTCTTATAATCTAATAACAACAGCAGAAACCTCTCAATCAAAACTCAAACAAGTGCACATGAACAGTACTTTAAATGAGCTATAAAAATCAGTCCCTATCATAGCTAATTCTAACCAACTGCTAATACTAATCTACTTATAACAAACTGAATTAAGCCATTGACCAACCAATCTATGATTATCAAAGCTACTTAACAACTAACAAGCAATAATCTATAACCACTGAATCCAACCTATAACTACTGAATCAAACAAAACTCTACTGATGCATAAAAGGAACAAAAAATGAGATTGAAACTTACAAAGTACTTCTCCCTCAGCAAGAACAGAGGGAGTTCACTAAGCTTGCCTGTCTTTAGACAGGCTAGAGGCATCCATTTCCCCTCCTAGACCATCACTCCAATCAGCAATCATCATGGAAATTGAAACAGTTGACCACAGTTGATTTATTTTTTTTGATTTTTTTGAAAATTTTGAGGTAAAAACAGATTTGAACTACTAAAAACTCACAATAAGCTATGAAGCTTGTATGAGCTTGTATCTACACTAATGAGCTTGATTGCAAGCTGAGTTAAGATTGTTTTTGTATTTTTTTTTTCAATATTTTTCAATGTTTTTGGATTTTTGCAATATTTTGAACAACTATGAATTACAAAAGCTTAGATGAACTGAGTAAATTATGTTAAGCTACTGGAATCAATTTTAAACTAAATAAGAGAATAACAACTTAAAGAGACAGAATCATTAAAAATTAAAAGTGATCTTTCATTAACCAAACTCTTCAAATTACAAAAGGAAATTACAAACTATAATTCAGAAAATCATTTGAGCAGCATAACTATACTCTAAAAATTACATAAAACAGAAAATTACACTAAAAAAAACTAACTCCCCAATTGAGGAGGAAACCACCCTATTTATAGACCCGAATTGAAGCTTCTAGGCTGACAAGCTGGCGATCCGCGTGCTTCATGAGCTCATTTCCACCCTTAGATCTTCCTTGAGCACCAATCCATCAATCCTTAGCCGTTTGATCAAAATCAATGATGTGTTCCATCCAATAGCAGCGTGCCACGTAGCCATGCGTGCGTCTGACACCTCTGACATGCTTGACAGCCAATGATTGGACGCTCATGCCCTTAATTGCGGTGAAAACGTACGGTGAATGGATTAGGGTTCGTGTGAACAGTACATTTCTGGGTTAAAGGGTGAAAAGGGGGTGGGTAAAGTGTGTGTTATTTTATTTTTGTTTGACCTATTTTTATTAATTTGACCGGGTTGGACCATGGGTCGGGTTTTGGGTATAAGAGGACTGGGCTGGGTTAAGTGGTGTGGGCTAGGTTTGTGTTATTTTGGATTTGGGTTTGGATTAAATCCGGATAATGTGTTATGGTGTAAGGTTTTGGGTTTAGATAGATGAAATACTTTAAGGACTTTTTTTGAATTTTCAGGATTCTCAGGGACTGATTTTTCCAATTTTCTAAACTCGGTTCAAGGGCCATTTTTGTCTTTTGGTGAGATTCTAAGGGTAGATTTTTACTTTTGACCAAACATGTTCTTCCCGGCTTCGGCTTTGAGTCCTTTCCAAATCTCGTGCTCGTTTTCCCGGGTTTTCCGTGTCTTTTGTCCAAATTTGCAATATCCATCCCTGCACAATCAAAAACACAAAAACACAATATCTTTTGGCAATTTGGTTAGTTTTTGGTCTTTTTAGGGCCGGATTTGGTCAAGAAAAGGTATGTGAATAAGCACATACCAAAATTCCCCCAGACTAAGCTATTGACGTGTCCTCACGCAATGTTATGAAAACACGTTTTTGAAACCGAAAATTTCCAATCTCTTTTTACTAACTTTTGAGAAGTAGCAAAATTTTCAAAAGAGATCAAGAAATCTTAAGTTCTAAAAAACTCTTCGATTTTCCATTTTATTCTATTTTTGTATTTTTTTCTCATTATTCATGTGACGGCTTTGTTTGACAATCATTATCTATCGATAATTTTTAGGGTCTTCGAGCAGGAAACACGACTCATAAAGAAGTGACCATACGGATAAAATTCGTCGTTCCTGATTTTTCACGAGTCCCCAAACTAAGCTTAAAAACGAAATATTGCCAACACTACTCATAAAAGCTACTTGTGTAATTACTTCTCGTTCCCAAATTCCTATTTTCCTCTATTTATTTTATTTTTGGTGAGAAATGAATTTCTTCAAATTCACATTTCGATAATTTTTAGTCTGATAAAGATACCTAGTTTAGACGCTAAGTAGTTTCCAAACCTTCCCTCGAAAACCGTTGCATTCAAAAATGAGGTCCACATCAAGGTCTCTGATTTAACACGATTTTGAGGATATCCCTTTTATATACGACCGAAACAACTCATCTACGAGTCCAGAGACAAAAGCTTTTATTAGGATATCCCCGGAGTCGAAGTTTGGCATTATAACACTTTATCTACATATTCAAGCACATTAACGTATTTAATCATTGGCCCTTTATAACAATCACAACATCGGTTGCGAGCCGGCAAGATGTGATAGTCTATTATGACCTTGGAATTTTTCCTCTGCCTTTATTAGAAGTCTACAACATCGGCTGCAAACCGGCAAGATGTAGAAAACTTTTTAGGGCTTAGGATTATTATTATACATTATCATATTCATTAATTATTTGTGTTGCCAAACCCCAAGTCCTACGGCTTTTATAACAATCCCAACATCTGTTGCGAGCCGGCAAGATGGAATAGTCTATTACACCGTAACACTGACAGTACCTTGATGTGTACCCAACTTTCATAAGCAAGAATTCTCTAAGGAAGAAATAAAAACTAATTATCGCCAAAACCAAAATACCTTTAATTATTCCTAGATTACTATTATTGGGTGAAACAAGCTTATGGGAACAAAAAGCCACAAGTAACTTTGATGAGCTCTAAAGAGATCCAACTACTCCACGTTTAGCAATCTAACTTATAAACAACTCTATCATTTCTCGTTCTTCACAAATTTAAAATCTTAAATAATAAGATCCGCGAATGCTTAGCCAAATAATCAAGCCATGCATATATAAAGTCAATTATGGGAACTTGCAAATTCTTAAAAAGAATTCGCGTTTTCTAGCTCCTTGTATAAAAGATTAGCACGAGCTTATAGATTATAAAGGTTAAGGAGACAAGCTAGGGCTCAACACGCCCGATCAAGTCAGAATTTTATTCCTACTCTCACCAGCGGAAAGTCAACAAAATTGTCAAAATTTATTATATTTTTGCAAAAAATTTTAAATTTTTCTCATTTTTTTGGATTTTTTCAATTTTTGAGGAAAAACGGGGTTGCATGAGTAAACGGAAAAAAAAATGCAAGGCAAAAATCAAATCGCAAGATTACCCCCCCAGACTAAAATGAGACATTGTCCTCAATGTCTTAAAGGTAAGGGTATCCCTACAAAAATCTAAGGCCGTTTATTAATTATGCTAAAAGATAGATGTAAATCGATAAGATTAAGGATATCGGATGAGCAACGAATGATGAAACTCGAGTGGAGAGAAGCAAACCACGAGCACGAGAGTCTTCATCATCGGGCATTCCTGGACACACCACAGAAAACCACGAAAACACAAGATATGGAAGAGGCAGCCCCTCCTCACTTCAATTATTAGAAAATAGATAAGAAGATAGATGGATAAGCATGGGGTGCCTCCCACGAAGCGCTTGTTTAGTATCGAGTCGGAAAGCTTAGACTCGCCCCGAATTTAATTGTCCTTGGGGGAGCATGTGGAAGAAATAATCTCAATCGGACTTTCGTTCAAGATGTTTGGATAAATATTGAAGCACACGAAAGTTCCACTCCGATGAGATACACACGGCTTTAGAAGATGAAAGCGGTGATGCCGGGGTCAAAAACTTTGTCTTCGTTTCCAGCTGGAAACGATAGTAAAGTTTCAAGCAGAGATGACTCCGGGCAGAACGGGAGTTTTTGAACAGAAAGAAGCAGAGAGGAATCTCTTTTATCCAGAATTAAAAGTTCCTTAGATGAGGCAGGAAACTTTAAATCCTTATCAAGAGTTAATTTCATCAAAGGATGAATTTCACCATCATCAAGTATGCCTGGCTTAAACACTTTGTCTTCACAAGAAAACTCAGCAGGGTACTCGATGGAGGACTTAATGGAGAAAAGGAGATCATCCTCGGGAGAATGAGGAGCTAAGTCATGAGAAACAGTTGAAGCATCCTCAATTATGGTTTCAATTTTAGGGTCTTTTTCAGTAGTAGGTTTGCCATATAAAAGATTTTTCCATTCAGTTTGATCGGCCCAAAAATCGAAGAGGTCATCATCATTTTGTAAATCATTAAGCTCGGTGTAAGAATCAGATGATGGGGCATGGTATAAAAGATTTTCAACTTCTTTAATATTAGCATGAAAGTTAAAGAGATCATCATCATATGATGGAAGTGGATCGTCGTGAGCGAGTTCATCGGCGAACTCCTCGGGATAAGAATCACATTTAGACGGATCACGGTTCATCAAAAATTCCAATTCTCTTAAGTCATATTCAAAATCAAAGTTATCGTCCTCATCCCCCGGTGGGATTGGATCGATGTGAGCGAGTTCATCGGCGAACTCCTTGAGAAGAGAATCAATACTAGAAGTGGTACTGCCACTACTTTGCTCTTTTGATTTTGAATCAACAACTTGAATGGATTTAGGCGGCTTTTCTTTAACATCTTCCGGGGGAAGGGAAAATAATAGTTCATCAAATTTCATTTTTAATAACGAGACATCTTCCCCTGGATCACTATTGGTCTCAACAATTTCCGGCGAAATTGGAGCATCGTCAGACAACACCTCGAGCTCTTCCCTCGAGATATCACTTCCCTCAATCGGAGGAGAAGGATGGGAAGAGTCGGAAAAGATGGAATCAACAATCTCCACACGATAAACCGGCTCCGGAGGTGGGACAAGTGGTGTGCTCTTAGAGCTAGCAATTTCCACCACTTCCGTTGTGGTCTCCGAATCCGATTCATCATCATCAAGAATACTCTTAACATCCGCGGAACAACTTTCAAACCATTTGGTTGAACCGGGTGTTATTTTCATAGCTTTGAGTTCGGCACGTTTTTCAAACATACTCTTAACCGCAAATCTTGAGAGAATCGAATCACTTCTTTTGGAAGTAATTTCTGGATCAGATTTTTGATTAACCACAGCAACGTTGCTTTTGGTGGTTAGCGGTTTAGAGTTCTAATTGATTTGAAACGTGACTTTTTCATTATCAACCCGCAGAGTTATTTCTTCTCCATACACATCAATCAAAGCCCGCCCGGTCCTCAAAAATGATCTTCCGAGAATTAGAGGAACCCGGGGGTCAGCATCAAAATCAACTACCACAAAATCGGCGGGAAAATGGAACTTCCCCACCTTAACAAAGACATCCTCGGCTACACCTTCAGGACGGGTGATGGAACGATCCGCAAGCTCGAGAGTCATGCAAGTGGGGGTAAGTTTGGGCAGAGAAAGCTTTTGCCATACTGACAACGGCATTAGGTTGATGCTTGCACCGAGATCGGCCAAGGCGCAGCATTCAACCATTCCTGGAAATTCACAAGGAATGAGAAATTTCCCGGGATCTCCAAGCTTTTCCGGAAGCTTTTTGAGAATTACCGCTGAGCAGTTTTCATTCAGAGGAGTTTTTGCTAATTCAATTAATTTTTCCTTATTATTCAATAAACTCTTGATGGTGGAAACAAACTTAGGCATTAGCAGTAAAGCATCCGCGAAGCTTATATCGAAATGAAATTCTTGAAAGATTTGGAAGAATTTTTCCATTTGATTTGAAGCTTTATCGCGGAGCTTTTGATCATTCAATCTCGAAGGGTACGGAAGGTTTGCTTTGACGGGAATTTCTTTTGGTTCAACATTCGTTGGTTCAGATGGATGGACGACCGGAGGTTGGACGTCGTTGGTTCCTCCGTTGTTAGTAGGAAGTTCCGTGTCCTTGGTCACCTCGGTCTCACGGACGGCTACCTTGGCAGGTAGAGAAGAAGTGGTAGCCGGAGCCGTGGGTCCATCATATGAAACACCACTCCTGGTGGTGATTGCTTTCATATCACCCCTCGGGTTAGCAATTGTGTTGCTAGGAAGAGAAGATGTACCCGAGGGTGAGGGTTGGTTCATTTGGAAAAATCCACTCATCATGTGCTTAAGCTCGTTAGTTTGTCGAGAAATCGTCGTATCAATCTCCTTCCGAAAGTCAGTTCTCATATTGTTAATTTGTCCTTGCATGTTTCGTATGCTAGCATCGGTTGCTTTCATATAACTCACAAAGTCGGGAGGAAGTGCAACTTGGGGAGGAGGAGGTTGATAGACTTGTTGCGGTTGAGCTTGATAATTGTTTCCACGATTTTGGTTGAAGCTTTGATTGGTTTGAGGAAAACGGTTTTGGTTGTTTTGAATGGGTGTAAAACCGGGTGGTCCCATTTGGTTGCTAACTCGGTAGTTAACTTCACCTTGAGGTCGAAATCCTTGATTCTGATTGTAGTTTGCAGCTGCTACGGTAGCATTGCAAACTTGGCTATCGGTAGCTTGACAATCATAATACGGATGGGGACCACCACATATAGCGCAATTTTCTTGCACCGCTTTGACTTGAGCGGGTTGAGAAGATTGTTTCTTTTGTTCTGAAAGAAGGAAAGCTTCGAACATATCTGTAAGCTTGTCGATCTTAGCATCACTGCCAGAAGCTTGGGTACTTACCTTAGAAACAACCGGTTTGTTCCTTGAGGTAGGCACCTTAGATTTGTTCTCGATAATTGATAAAATTTCTTTCGGCATTCGACTCAAGATATTGCCACCGGCGGCTGCGTTGAGTGAATCCTGATCTGATTGAGTTAAAGCATTGTAGAACGTATCGATTTGATGCAATTCCGAGAAACCGTGATGTGGGCATTTCCGTAGGAGATCCTTGAATCGTTCCCATGCCTCACCGAAATTCTCATCAAATCGTTGTTGGAAATTTGTGATTTCATTCCTAGCATTGGTCATTTTAGACGGAGGAAAGAAATAGTTCACGAATTTATGGACGAGATCTTCCCAAGTATGGATTGATTGAGGGGGTTCTTTCTCGAGCCAAATTCGGGCTGCCCCCTCGATGGAAAATGGGAATAACATCAATTTGATAGTGTCGTGATGGACATCCTTATGGTAGTGTGTTGAGGTCAATTTGTTGAACCATCGGATGTGATTGTGAGGATCTTCCCGATCAAAACCATGAAATTGATTTCCCGTGACAAGTTGAATTAAACCGGTTTCGAGTTTAAAGTTTGTGTTTCGAATCGGGGGTATAACAATAGCATCTCCGTATCCCACGGTGGGACATTGGAGTAACTCTTGCATAGTGCGAAGATCGGGAGCTTGCCCTTGGTTGTGATTATCTCCCCCCATCGGCGGGTGTTGATCGTGTTGGTCCATTTCCTCAACGGTTGGGAAATTAACACGGTTGTTGTGACGAATGATTCTCTCGGGATTAGAGAGTGGTGAAAGAAGAGGGTTAGAAGAAGAACGGGTGTGCATACACCAAAAGAAATAAAAAATTAAAATTAAAAATAAAAGTTGAAAATGAAAATATTTTTGGATTTTTATTATTTTTTTTATTTTTTATTTTTTTTTTGGTACCGATCCCTCAATCAATATTCATTTCTCTTACGACTACGCGCAGAGTGGCGGAGAAGCAAAGGTCTGCCGAAGCTAATTAAAAACCCGCCTCTTTCGGTCTGCAATTTAATGTCAAGACCATCCTTAAACCACTTGTATAGGTTGTAATCGAAAAATAATCCGAAAATCAAATGATTTCACGATTGTTTTGTTGTTATTTCGGAATGGTTTACAACACTTTTGAAGAAAAGTGAGGATTTCTTTTATTTTTGTATTTTTGAAAATACTTTAGGAAAAGTGTTTTATTTTTTTATAAAACGATAACTTCCTAGGAAGGGTCTTCAAAACACGTATCGAAAAACAAAATCACAAATTCGCGTCAACCTTCCCCGGCAGCGGCGCCAAAAATTTTGATATGTGTCGAATTATAGTCCAAGGAATTGCAAAGGAAATATGCAAAACCCGAGTCGTTTGTCCCGATGAAGATTGAATGGAATATGTGATTCGGGATCGTGATTCGTGAAGTGAATGTGAAAAAGAGTGATTGGTTTTGGGTTACACTACTAAAATTAAAATAACAATCAAGATTAACAATTAAACTAAGCTAATAGAACAATTAAACTAAACATTTAAACGAAAATTGGATTTAAAACGAACGCGACGAAATTTAAAAACGTAATTTAAAAGTGAATTTCTAAATCTAAATCCTAAATTTATGAAAATAATTTTCCTAAATTCTAAATATAAAAAAGAAAATTTTTGGAAAAAGAAAAATATTTTTTTTGACTTTTTATTTAATTTTTATGAATTAAAAACTAATTTAAACTAATTAAATGATTTAATAATATTAAAACAACTTGGAAAATTCTGAAAATTTTTGAGTAATTTTAATTTTTAATAAGAAATATAAGAAAAATAAAATCAGCACTCAGTTCAGCTTAAATAAGTTGAACAGTCGAAATAAGCACTTGGAAATAAGCTAAAAATAAGCAAACAAAAGACAAAAATTCTCAAGAGCTCAGGACTAGTTTATCTAACTACTGGGATCTTAAAGGAACTAAAAATGATGAAATAAGCACACAGAATAAGCAAAATAAAAGCTCAACAGATTAAGACTAGGACAGGACAAATATGGGTGATCAGCACCTTTTCAGACTCCAATTAAGCTATCAAATAAGCTCCTAAGGTGAATCCCAGATCATAGGCTAGAAGCTGCTATGTCAAACTGCTTAAAATCTGGAAATGCCCAAAAGTTATGGCTGACTACTAGCTTATTAGAACACTAGAACAGATGGTCTTAAGGACTGGTCTGCTGATGCAGCAGATTAGCAGATTTTTGGGGAAATGCAGACTTAAAAAGAAGCTATAGAATAATCTAAAAATCCAATACCAGATCATAAACTCAAAACCTGATATGCAAACTACTTGTAAACCAAAAATTAGAACCTAAGATCAAGTGGATAAGCCACAAATTAAGCTAGAAAGTAGGCTAATGGACTGTTCTGCACATGCTTTACTGATGCAGCAGTCCAGGCTATTTTTGGCGCAAAACTTGTGAAATCTAATCCAACTCTTGAACACTACTTAAAGCACTACTTTAACCATAAAAACACCAATTAATCACCAATGATCATGCTAGCTTATTAAGAGCTTAAAATGGCAGCTTATGCTATCAAATTTTGCACTAATGATCCAAAATCCTCAAATGCACATTAATATTCTTATAATCTAATAACAACAGCAGAAACCTCTCAATCAAAACTCAAACAAGTGCACATGAACAGTACTTTAAATGAGCTATAAAAATCAGTCCCTATCATAACTAATTCTAACCAACTGCTAATACTAATCTACTTATAACAAACTGAATTAAGCCATTGACCAACCAATCTATGATTATCAAAGCTACTTAACAACTAACAAGCAATAATCTATAACCACTGAATCCAACCTATAACTACTGAATCAAACAAAACTCTACTGATGCATAAAAGGAACAAAAAATGAGATTGAAACTTACAAAGTACTTCTCCCTCAGCAAGAACAGAGGGAGTTCACTAAGCTTACCTGTCTTTAGACAGGCTAGAGGCATCCATTTCCCCTCCTAGACCATCACTCCAATCAGCAATCATCATGGAAATTGAAACAGTTGACCACAGTTGATTTTTTTTTTTTTGATTTTTTTGAAAATTTTGAGGTAAAAACAGATTTGAACTACTAAAAACTCACAATAAGCTATGAAGCTTGTATGAGCTTGTATCTACACTAATGAGCTTGATTGCAAGCTGAGTTAAGATTGTTTTTGTATTTTTTTTTCAATATTTTTCAATGTTTTTGGATTTTTGCAATATTTTGAACAACTATGAATTACAAAAGCTTAGATGAACTGAGTAAATTATGTTAAGCTACTGGAATCAATTTTAAACTAAATAAGAGAATAACAACTTAAAGAGACAGAATCATTAAAATTAAAAGTGATCTTTCATTAACCAAACTCTTCAAATTACAAAAGGAAATTACAAACTATAATTCAGAAAATCATTTGAGCAGCATAACTATACTCTAAAAATTACATAAAACAGAAAATTACACTAAAAAAAAACTAACTCCCCAATTGAGGAGGAAACCACCCTATTTATAGACCCGAATTGAAGCTTCTAGGCTGACAAGCTGGCGATCCGCGTGCTTCATGAGCTCATTTCCACCCTTAGTTCTTCCTTGAGCACCAATCCATCAATCCTTAGCCGTTTGATCAAAATCAATGATGTGTTCCATCCAATAGCAGTGTGCCACGTATCCATGCGTGCGTCTGACACCTCTGACATGCTTGACAGCCAATGATTGGACGCTTATGCCCTTAATTGCGGTGAAAACGTACGGTGAATGGATTAGGGTTCGTGTGAACAGTACATTTTTGGGTTAAAGGGTGAAAAGGGGGTGGGTAAAGTGTGTGTTATTTTATTTTTGTTTGACCTATTTTTATTAATTTGACCGGGTTGGACCATGGGTCGGGTTTTGGGTATAAGAGGACTGGGCTGGGTTAAGTGGTGTGGGCTAGGTTTGTGTTATTTTGGATTTGGGTTTGGATTAAATCCGGATAATGTGTTATGGTGTAAGGTTTTAGGTTTAGATAGATGAAATACTTTAAGGACTTTTTTTGTATTTTCAGGATTCTCAGGGACTAATTTTTCCAATTTTCTAAACTTGGTTCAAGGGCCATTTTTGTCTTTTGGTGATATTCTAAGGGTAGATTTTGACTTTTGACCAAACATGTTCTTCCCGGCTTTGGTTTTGAGTCCTTTCCAAATCGCGTGCTCGTTTTCTCGGGTTTTCCGTGTCTTTTGTCCAAATTTGCAATATCCATCCCTACACAATCAAAAACACAAAAACACAATATCTTTTGGCAATTTGGTTAGTTTTTGGTCTTTTTGGGGCCGGTTTTGGTCAAGAAAAGGTATGTGAATAAGCACATACCATTACTATGTTTCAAACGGTCTACAGTCATGGAGTGATAATTCGATATACTTCAGTGGCTCACCTGAATTGTAGGTATACTTCGGTATATCTGTTGTAAGCCTTTTTGAGGGTATCCAATTCAGGAACAACCATTGTAAGGATTAGAGAGGGTTTTCACACTATGCTATTAATTATCTCGAAGTCTGAACCTGTAAGTGCTGGAAATCCTGCCAAGGAGATTCCTTTCAAGAATCGATTCCTTAAGACGTGGGTCTCTACTTGGATTTTATCCATAGTATTGATAACTGTCCCTCAACGGGATTCGGATGGCTGATGTGCCCGAACAAGGTGAATGGAATCAAGACATTCATCAGTAAAACAATCGTAGTGGTCTATTCTCTAAGAAAAGTCCACGATGATCGATTGGTGATTTCAACTAACATTTTTATGCAGGTACTGATGATAGTCCCTTGAAGGATATGCCGTTTACCAGCATCATTTCATTCATCAACATCTTCACCTCCACATACTCATACTTATGAAGTTCATCCTCAACAAGCTCAAGTGAAGAACGTTCAGAACAAAAAGATCAAGTTTAAGACAAAGAGTTATGTCAAAATCAAAGAGCTAATCAAGAAGTCAAGAACAAGTTCATGAATCAAGTGAGGAAGACATAAGTACGAAGTTCAAAATATTTCCAAGAAGTATGAGTATGTTGGAGAAGACTACACAACAAATCATAAGAAGATGTTGATCAAAGGCAAGAATGATTAAAAGTCATTAATACAAGATCACAAAGCATGAAGGTACGAAGAATCAAGACTATTCTATGATGACACACAAAGTTCAAATCCAAGAAGACAAATGACCTAATCACGTGGAGCATCTTTTGAATGACCACCCCTTAGGGGGAGATTGTTAGCATTAAAGAAAAGTGATGGTCATTCTAGATTAGGAATTTTGTAAACGTGTTTTAGAATATGGAATAGAATAGTCAAAGGGCTCTAGGATTGGGCTAAGCTAATAGGTTTTTTTTTGGGTAAAGGGGAGTAATCTTGCACCCTGGTAAGTATATTAAACCGAAAAAGTTAAGTACAAATGGAATATGGCTGAAGTGCCATATTAACCTCAAGCTACAAAGGCTTGATAGATACCTAAAACTAGTGCTTATGATATGCCATAAGCACTTACAACTTTAGAAACAATAAAACTACTATGAAGACGAATTACTTCTTGCCGAGACCTTGGAGCTTGATATCATACATGTCGTAGAAGGCATCCAAGCTCCCTGGAAGATCATCAATTTGGTACGCATAGTCATCATAATCATATTCAAGGTCATTACCCCCTCCAAATAAGTTGACGGACTCATCAAAAGTGTTAACGACCTCCTCATCACTATCAGAGTCAACAATATCTCCCACCTTAGAGAAAGGGTTTACTCTTTTAGTGGCAGAAATAGATGGAGAACCAGAAGGACCAGGCTTACTAGATGCACCCTGCACCTTCTCTTGCACAACACTCACAAGCGGTACTTGTGATTCATTCACGTTTGCTTCCAATGTACTCCCATCAGCCACATCCTTAACCACTTCTTGAGTAGGAATACCCAAGTCATCAATATCATCCATATTAAGGGCATCAAACTGATCAGATGTAACAACCTTTGTTCCACTCGTACTCGCCACATCAGCAGCCTTCTTCTTAGTGACATCCACTTTCTTAGGTTCAGGAGGAGTCTTTTTGGGTTGGTATTGAAATTTCTTACCCACAACAGGTTTAGTGAACCCTCCTTGACCCAGAGCAACTGGACCACCTTGTTTACCCTTCTTCTTGTTGGCAGTTTGAAAACCATCATTTCCACTCTTAGTAGGCTGAACAGGGGGTGGAATAGATTTAGAACAATCAACAAGAGTATGACCAAAGATCTTACATATATCACATCTAGGTGGTTTCCACTCATATTCAACCCGTATCTTCTCAATGGTCGTACCCGACCCATCAAGTAGGGGTATTTCAACAGTAATATTGTCCCTAAGAACCTCATCTGCCTTGACGTCAATCAAGCATCTAGCAAAACTACTGCGGCCCCATGATTCCTTGCACATTTGACTCGTATAAGCATCTAACATTCTCGGAGTACCAATCAATGTAGCAAGAAGACTAAGCCCGTCATCAGAAAACATAGCGAGAGGAACATCATGGAATTTAACCCACACAGGGATGTTGGTCAAATCCTCTTTAAGTAAGTTGGTGTTCAAAGTCCATGGCTTAATGTAATCCAAGCCCAATCCACAAACCAAACGAAGCCCATAGCAAGCCCATTAGGGCGTTTGTGTTTGAAGTATAAAAGGCACCTTACCCTTCATTTGTAAGGTGTGCTTGAGTGTGTAAGTGTGTGTTTTGCTTAATAATATCTCTCTAGTTTCTTCCTCTCTTTCTCTCTCTAAGCATATCATACGCATCTCTCTTGTACCACTATATCGTGCCATATAAGCTTATTATTTACGTGATAAAGTCATACATCTAAGGTCCTACAATACCCCACCTTGGCTCTTGTATTCCTCACCCCTTGCAAAACATTCTTTCTCTCTAATTTCTTTTCTCTCTACCCTATAAGTCTACTACACATCTTGTGTTCTTAATCTTTCTCTCTTATCATCTTTGAAAGAACACATTCTCCGCAAGGGAAGAATCATAAGAACCTAATCCACTCTTGTGATTGTGTCGAGGGTCTTCTTCTTTATACCCTTTCTATTAGAATCGAGTCACTAGGTTAGGTTAGGGCTTGATTCAAAGAAACAACATTCTATCATTCAATTTGGTTGTAAGGGAAGCCTTGTGTCGTGGTGACCAAGCCTAGATCATTGGGGATCTAGTTGGGGTTGATACTTTCGGTTGGAAGTCTTAGTGGTCTTTGTGGAAAATCGAATCACGAGTCTTTGTGGGTTGTTTCTGAGGGCGGAATACCTTTGGGAGTAGCTCTTCTTAGTAAGCACCAATCTTTGTGCATATCGGTGGAGTAAAGTTGTATAAGGTTTGTAATCCACCATAAGGATTATACTTAGCGAATAGTATAGTGTCGTGGATTCGCAACTGGACGTACGTATGGTATAAACCCCCCATCCCGAACCAGTATATATCGTGGTGTCTCTTTACATGCTTTATATACTTTGGTTTTGATTGTGGTTGTTGTATTTGTTGTATAACCACTTATTGATCTTTGAGGCTTGAAGTCTTTAAACTTCTAAATAGCCGAAAAGACCGTATTCACCCCCCTCTACGGCTCTACAGTTTTTTGCCTATAAATAGCACCTTCTTATGCTTGCATTTCCATCACCATAAACCCATCATACACTCTCTATCTCAGCCCTTTTGTGATCATGCCACCCAGAAGAAGCTCTAGAGTTCAAGCATCTCAAGAGCAACCACTATCTCATGAAAAAATTGCTCAAGAGATCAATGAACTTCAAGATCTTTCTAACCTTATTGAAACTCATATCCAATCCACCACCAATACTCAAAACTCAACCTTTAGTTTTCCACCTTCTATTGTTCCACCACCTCCACAACCAAGAAAAACTGCTCATATAAGTGTTAGACCATGTTGCTTCACCAACCCTTTGTCTTAGAAACTTTTCACCAACGAGTGACTTCAACATTGCTCCTCCCTCTACTCCATTAGACTCACCACCAAACACAACTATAGCTCCACAAACTACCACTCTCCAAGAACTACTTTCAACTCCCAAAGTGACACCACCACCTCTTTCCACTCCACCACCGACACCAACTCAACCATCAAAACAATCACCACCAATAGGAACCAACATCAAACCCCTTGAGCTCATCTTCTTAACAACCCCCCCCCCCCCCCCAACTTCACCTCATCCATTCTTTGATGATCTAGAAGATTTACCTCCTAGGTTTGACAATCCACCTCCTCTACCATCCATAGCCTCACTTGAAAACTTGGCAAATCAACCACCACCTATACCCGACATCATGGTTGTTGATACACCATTATCACCTCTTCCCCCATGCCTTCCGCCAATCAATGAACCCACATGGATCAATGATCCTTTACCTCCCCTTCCACATTATCTCTTTTGTGAACATTGTCAAAGCTCAAGAACCGTTGCTCATGAAGTGTGAGATGAGATGTGCTTCATTCTTAATCACATCCTCGAACGCCTCAACATCATCACCCACCAAAACTACCCTTAGAAAGGATATGCAAGCATATAGGACTAGGGGTGTTATCGGGTCCTACCGGGTAGGGTGAGTCGAGTTTTGATTTCTATAAACTCACCCATAACCCGACCTGATAAGGAATCGGATTGCCGGGTTCGGGTGGTATTCGGGTAGGGTTATGTCGGGTCGGGTGATTCGAGTTATCGGATGATGTTATTCTTTCACAAGTGACGAAACAATGAGAATGAGAATGACGCTTGCATAACTAGAGCTCTTAGATAACATCATTGATTATAAACTGGTGATCACCAATTACTCGTACATATTTACTTCAAATCAGACTTCATACTCAAATATCCAAACTGTAACAAACCAAGGCACAACCTGTTGAATACTTCGGACTAGTATTCAAATGCTCACAAGCTATATCTGCGTACATTCACTTTCTTGGCATACCTACAAAAATCTATGTGTTGGATAAATATTACCTTGTTACAATATATCTTGGCAGACAGCATTTACACAGAATCATTTGATATAGTTAAACTTCTACTAATAAGCCCATAAACATAGATCAAACTGATTTAACCATGAAAATACACTGTTGTCGTATGTTCAATTATCATTCTACTTTATTCTTAACGGTTCTCATACTAATATATCATGGAACTTTATTGTATCATGTAAAAAGTAATAACTAAAAAATCAAAAAGTGATTGTCGGGTCCTATCGGGTTGACCCGATAACCCGATAGCATTATTTATTTAACCATAACCCGACCCGATAACACTATCGGGTTATCAGGTTCGGGGTCAAAACAACCCGACAATATTTTTTGACCCGATTTAACCTAATCCGATGAAGCCTTATCGGGTTCGGGTTGGGTCAACCCGACCCTACTAACACCCCTATGGACTATAATATTTTCTTATTTACTTTGTATTTTTTATTTCTTCGTTTATTTTTACTTGGTTTTCCGTATTTTTATTTTTAAGAACAAATCCTTGTTCTTATTTTTTACATTTTGTATGCAGTTAAATGACCACTACATTTTGTTCTTATTTTTAAGAACAAATCCTTGTTTTATTACAAGAATTAATTTTTCCGTACTTTGTCTCTTGCATATGTGGTGTGTGATTTGATTTATATACTCTTTAGATATTTATACTCTCCTAACTAATGGATCTATTATTGTTTATCACTAACCATATTTTTTGTAGGTTTTCGATTCCATTTACTTGACGTCCTCATTAAGGGGGAGCTATCGTCAAGGGGGTATTGCATTTGGAATATCTATTCCACAATAATGTCTCTTCGACACTCTTTTTGTTTCGACAAAAATGGGAAGAAGAGAGTAGAACAGAAAATTCAAAATTTTCAGCTATTAAAAACATCTTGAACTTAAGTTTTACTCACAATAATTTTACGTTTTGTCATCAACAAAAAGGGGGAGATTGTTAATACAAATAAGCCTTAAAAACGTTTATTTATATTTCCCGATCTCTCTATGTTTTGTTGATAACAATCGTAAAATTATCTTAAGTATAAATCTAAGATCACATGCTTTTAAACTAGTCATCATAATTATTTTGTTACTAAACTACACATTATTTACTAGTTACATTATACATTTGTTTTTAATTAAATACTTAAGTAAATATATTATTTACCTCATGCATGACATCACATGGGAATATCTTACAAGATTTATTGGGTATTTTTGACCCAAAACCCGAAACCCATGACCCAAAACCCGGAGTATGTAACCCAAAATCGGGACTGGTTAACCCAGACAGCTGGATCCCTCGGGTTACGCTGGTTGGATCCCTTCTGAAAGGGATCCGCTGGATCCCGCGGGTCAGAGATAGATTTTGCCTAGAAATAGCAAGCCATTTCTTCATTGTTTCTCACCTCTTTCTTACATAACTCTTCTTATATTCTTATATCTCTCTAACCTCAGATCTCAGATCATTCTTGTAGTTTTCTTTTGGTGATACTCTAAGTTCTTCATAAAAGACGAGATCACGATTTTGCATACAAGACTCACAAGCTTCAAGAGAAGTATTGTTAGCCTTCATCATTATTACAAGATCACTGATTTGATACTTGTATTTCATTCATCACATTGTACCATAAACTTGTAGTGTAAGTTTGTGTTGTTGGGTTAGTTCTTCCGTTGTAAAGAACTCGGTATTTAGCTTTGTACCGGATAAAGTGTAAGCGACCTTGTGAGGTTTCTCCACCGGATAAGGAGCTTGTTAACATAGTGTTTACGAACTCTCAAGTTAGGTACTCGGGGAGTGGAGTAGGGGAAGGAAGGTGTCCTTGTAGCCGAACCATTATAAATCCTTGTGTCACGGTTCTATCTCTTCTTTACTTTACTTTATCGTATTTATTTCATTTCTTATACTCTTGCATTATCAATACCTCACTATCCAAAAGGTTTCACATATACTTGATCTAATTGTTTTTGAAACTAAATTTTAATCGGTAAAACTATTCAACCCCCTTCTAATTTTCCACGCGGTTGTTGAATTGGAGAAAATGTAGGAATATTGTAAAGTAAGTCTCTTCTCTTCATATCTTCTTTGATTTCATTCACTTAACTTGGTTGTGCTTCAAGAGATTTAAAACTTTGTTAATATCCTGAACTTCAAGATCCTGATTCTGCCGAATAGCAATAGTAAACCTCCTCCATTCTGGTTGTAAGTTGGTGAGAAACATAGTGATGTGCTCAATGTTGGCTCTCTTCAAGTTTGACAATTCATTTCATTGATAAGTTTGGTGAAACGAATGTATGCCATTTCAATAGTTTCATCCGGTAGTTGCTTGAAAGACTGGTAGTTCCACAACGCAAGTGTCTTTTGAGTTTGAGTACCCACATTTGCACCTTGCAATTAGCCTCTCTAAAGCTTTCTATAGATCGTGACCAAATTGATTGATATCAATTGCATTCTGAATTTCATTACTCAGCCCATAAAAGATCAGATCCTTAAGCCTGATGTCAGCTTCATACTGGTTCATCTCATCTGAAAACAAATCATCTTCAGTTTGAAGCCTTGTGCTATCTCCATCTTGAATCATCCTAAAAACATATGGACTATGCTTAATGAATGCATCAATTGCTTAAGTTCCTTGAAACCCATTAGCATATTCAAAAACCGAGGACCACTTAATGTAGTTTCCAATGATACAACATAGGAGGCCTTGCATCACTACCCGCAGCCAAAGCATCTTGTTGAGTATTTATATTCATTGTAAAGTTTGGATCTTTGATGTGTTTGATTAAGGAAGTGATTGTTGTTTGTGTTTATGGTTTGGTATGAGACGTTGTCCTAAATTATGAATATGAAATATTTTAGAAGATTAACATGTTATATTTTAAATTCTATAAAACATGATCCATAACTTTATAGTTTTTTAGCTTACGGTTCGTGAAAAGTAATATCTGGTCGGATTAGATATTTAGCTACTATTGTCAAGATCGAGATCTTATAAGAATGTAAGTTTGCTAAGATCCTACATAGGATCTATATTGTGTTTGCTTTATAGTAACGTAAAATTGTAAGATTTTAAGACCACGATAGGAAATTGATGAGGTGTAAAAACATGCGTTTTTAAGGGCTCGTTTAGCCTTTAAACTCGTACATATTTGATCATTTATTACCCTAAATCGTTTCTATTTGAGTTTTAGGTACTTGGGAAGCAAATGCTGGAAATTGACGTGTTTTTAGCTCAATTGGAAGAGAAAACAAAGAAAATGACCAAGTCACGAAAACGTCCCGGAAAAGGAATTGGGACGGCATTACAGCTACAATGTGATGCCGTTACTTGAAGAGTTACGAAGATGACCCATTTATAAAATTTACATGTGACGCTTCAGAGGATAGTGACGGTCTAGAGCTGACAGCGTCATAACCAGAAAAGTGAAGCGTGACGGCGTCACAACCCTTAAGGTGATGTCGTCACAACTAAGTTGGTGCAGTTCTCGAAACCTAATGACGGCGAGCTGACGACGTCACACTTGTAAAGTGACGCCCTCACATTTGTATTCCTATATATATTTTCATTATAAGTGTAAGATCTTGGAGAGACCATTGGTGAAGAAATTGTCAGCTATTGTGTAAGGGTTTTCAACCCCAAAAACTCCATGTTTTATTGAAGATAAGTTATTCAATCTTTAATCATTACAATATGTCTATGTGTTGTGTGATTATTTGTTTATCTTCTCTTCTCTTTAACATGCTAGGGAAAATTTATTAGTGTTTGTTTAGGATTGAATTAAACTTAGTTATTGATTATTGATTGCCGTCTCTTGTTTAATTAGTTGTTATCGCGTTAGGAGTTGAAAAACTGGCTAGATCTTAGGAAGACTGCTAGAATGTCCGACTAAACGCTCCATTATAGTGCAATAGATGGTTTGTTCGTTGTATTTATTGCGTGAATTGCGATCGCTGACATTAAGGGTCTTAACGAGTTCTACATATTCCATTGTTGGGAATTGCAATCGTTGACATTAAGATTCTTAACGAGTTCTATACATTCATAGAGTTAGGGAATTTGGCAACACCCTACGACTGATAATAAGGAATACAACGCGGTAATTAAAACAAGGACGTGACAATTCGACTAATCAATAGGATATAACTATGGAGTAGTAAGATTCTAAGTAAACACCTTTATCTATCATACGAGTTCTTACCAATTTACTTTTCCGCATATTTAAATTTAATTTAGTTAATTAGGAGTTATAAAACCAAACTCTTTAAACCCCGAGATTTTTACTTGCTTTCTAAAAAATATAAAAATACAAAAATAATCATCCTTTAAGCCTTAGACTTAATTCATCATACTCGAGCCTTCACAACACTATTCCCCTATCAATCACCTAGTCTTACCTATATTACACTACAACGGTTAGTTACACCGGCTAAAGTATTGCAAAACTTCTTGTGTTTACAATTATAACTATTCTCTAAATATAGTAGTAAATAAAAAAAATTCTTTTTTTTGAACGGAAAATAAATAAAGAATTGGGCGAAATAGGTTTTGTTATAAATCAGACCAACCCACCCAGCCATTTATTCGAAACCACCAAATCCCTAAGAACCCTCTATTCTCCTCTCCTCGTCTTGAGAAGAGAAAATCAAAATCAAGAAAAGATGGTGTGCATCCGGAAAGCAACAATGGACGACCTCCTTGCAATGCAAGCGTGCAACTTGTTCTGTCTCCCTGAAAACTACCAGATGAAATACTATTTTTATCATATCCTATCATGGCCTCATCTTCTTTATGTTGCAGATGATTATGGTGGTAAGATTGTTGGTTATGTTTTAGCTAAGATGGAAGAAGAAACTACAGAGTGTCATGGTCATATTACTTCTCTTGCTGTTTTAAGGACTCATAGGAAGTTGGGTCTTGCTACTAAACTCATGACTGCTGCTCAGAATGCTATGGAACAGGTCTTTTTTCTTTTTTGGATTTTATTATGTTTTTTTTTTTTGGAATTAGAGTATTGGGTTTTCTGCTTATAAGAGTGTTTGGGACAGTTTGTAGAAAGTGCTTATTAGCTGATTGTTACTCTAATATAAGCTAACACTTTATTCTGTCTTTTGTTTGCTTAGTTTGCCTTAATATAAGGAAACCTGAGAAACGATTTGTGCTGGAAAACAATAAGCTTATGTCTCTATGCTTTTTAGGATTGGAATATTGGGATTTTCGGTGTAGTGAGTGTTTGGGGAAAGAAAAGCTGCCTAGAAACTATTTATGTGTCAAAACGTAAAATTTTTATGTCTTCATGTGTTTTTTAGGATTGGAGTATTGGTTCTTGTGTTTAGGGAAAAAAAAGCTTTTCCTTTGCTTATTCTGGTCTAATTTAAGCAAATCCTGGAAACGGTTTTGTGTCAAAACACAAAAAGTTGATGTCTTGATGTTTTTTTTTTTTTTCTAAAGATTGTTGGGTGTTTTGGAAAGGGATTGGGATTGGTTAGTTTTTCTACTTGAAATTAAGGAGTTAGAAAATCGTATTTGGGCATGCTTATTTTGTGAAAAATGTGTTTGTAATGGATAATAATTTGTTCAAGACTTTTAATTGAATCCATTTACAGAAGAATTTAGGCTGAATTTGCTGTTGAAAAATAAATTACTGTATAATTTCATCTATAATTAGCACGTCTGCACATTGAAATTAGTAGCTCCCTATATGCTTAGGAGAACCTTCTTAAATAAATAGATTAGCAAATGCAGTTTGGATGGCACAAAACAGCTTCCGCTTGCATATAAGATAAAAGCAATCCTAAGCAGGTCTTTCCATAACTTTATGTCTTTATGTTTGATTTTATAGAAGTGGAATGTTGGGCTTTTTCTTTTTTTTTTTCTTGGTTTAGGGAGTGTTTGGTTATCCTTTTTGAGGTTCTTGTATTCTTAGAAAGCAATAAGGAGTTATCCAGATACGGACTGACTAGACGGTTATTAGCTTTTGAAGGGTTAAAAATTAAAAAGCGTGTTTCAAAAATGTAAGCTAAATTGCTAAAAACTTTATAAATCAGTTTACTAGCTTATGTGCTCTCAACATGCAATGCTGTATCAGCTTACTTAAACATCTTAAGTATGCTATTTAAATAAGATTGTGGCATATAGGGTTGTTGGGATTGTGTTTTGAAGAACATTATCTGATTATTGCGTTTGTAAATGCGCATAATGAAAATTGAGTGTGTGGCAATTAAAGTGATTATCAAAATCATAGCCTCTTCTACAAATTCACTTTCAAACACAGGGTCCTTGTGATTGCGGTTGCAACTGCATTTTATTTGTAAAAAGATGTAGATAATCTCTTTTAACAAATTGTTTCTGATCTGTGTTTGCGAAGGCAATAATCAGATAATCATCACCCCTATATTAGAAAAAGTTTATGTATGTCAATTCACTGTGCATAAGCATGTTGAAACAGCTTAAGTAGGCTGCTAAGACCAAATTCAAGCACTCCAACATGCTTATTAGCTTAATCTAAATGCATTAAGCTTATAAGTTGTAAATATAAAGCTTACCTTTTGACACCATTAATTGTATGAAGTTATTATAACACAAATTGTTATTAAAGAGTAACCAAGGCGAATGGGACTACAGAATACCTAACGGTGTCAAGGTGAATTGAAGTGGCTCCTCAACCACTTGGTTGAGGGTTGAAGTCCCAATTTGAACAAAAGTGTAGATTAGCTGTCGACCTTTGGTTATGAGTGTGCTGTTTCATCATTGTTCCACTTAGGAATAAGATTCACTAAATAAGGCTCGATGTTGTTGTAATGCTGTTAAAATCTGTAAAAAGATGCTCAATGGAAGTCCCAAATTGTATAAACGTTATGATGTGGATGCTCATTGAGTGCCTAGTTGACCGGATGTCAGCTTTATAGATTTGGGGCGTCGTGTCAGCATTAGCTTAATAGATGTTGTAGTCAATTTTAAAAAAAAACTGAGTAGTGTTGGAAGAAAATTGAAACTGAATGCTCATACAATTTAGATGAAAGTTTACCCATTTGTTATTAACTAACTAATTATCATTAAATTGTATGTAAAATACCTAAATGCTGTCTGGTTGTATACTCGTATGTAACATTGTTACATTACGTGCGGAAAAGTTAGATTATGTTGTATTTTAGTGTTATTACTTTATGTAAAATTACATAAACTTATAGTTCTAAACAATGGAAAAAATGTGAAAGCATGTTACATTGATGTGTCGTTCCTAATTTGACAAGCAGAAATGGGTTCGATCATACTTGCTTATTTGCATTTGTAGTCTAGTGAAAAGCATTAATCACAATTTGCTCTTTTCTATTATTGAGAAAGGAAAATGATATATGTAGGTTAGAGGCATTCAATTCAATTAGGTAAAATTAATGTCTGATTAGGTTTTCTATTGGCACTTAAATGAACTGTGTTTTGTTGGCTAATTATAGTATTAGAAACTCTATTTTTCTAATACCGCAATTGGCATAAAAGGGTTTCCTAAATTTGGTCTAATTTCCAATATCCAACTTTTTTCCCAGGTAAAGGTATCGAACTTTTTTATTGTTCAAACTTGGGACATTTTAAGATTATTCCATATGTATTGCCATGCCAATCTATCTATGCACTTATATATAATGAGAATGGGGTCAAAATTAGGGCTTAATTGGTTTTTTATTGAGACCTAATGAAAGTTGAAAAAAGAGAACGCCAATTTGAAGCATGATTTAATCTGATTCTCGTTATATAAATGCATAAATAAGGTTGACGTGGCAATACATGTGTCAAGTTAACATCTAAATGTTTAAATCTTGACGGAAAATTCTAATTGCCTTAATTTTAGACATAAATAAAATTCGTACCTTTAATTGTGAAAAAAAAAAAAAAAAAAGGCTGGGTATCTTGATTGAAAATTGTATCTAACTTGTATGCCTTTTTATTCCTTTTTATTCTATTTGCCCTTTCTAAAAGATAACCTAACATTAAAAAAATAAGAATCAACAGTTCGGGAATTAGTATTTCATGGAAAATAAATGTTATGGGGTGTCTAATTGTAATAAAGTACTGATTTTCACCAATGTGTTTCGAATTACAACTTAAAAAGGTAGTCGTATACAGATAAGTATCAATATAATCCTACTTTCTAGAATCATAAGTGTTATTGTCACAAGTACAAGCAGTGGCTACATATGAGGGTGTTAATGCAAATAGCTTACTTTGTTTTTGATAGTCAAAAGCACTTTAGTAGTGTTTGGATTGGTAAGTGCGTATTGGTATATTTGTTTATACTTTGATGATGTAAGTATTTCAAAATAACCACATTGGGAAGTGCTTATAAGCCATAAGCATGAGCCTAAACTATGCAATCTAAACTCCCCTTAAGACTGCCTTTGTTTTCGGCCTCTGTAATTGTGAGAAACAATAAGCTTGTTATGATATACCCTTGTCAAATGATGTTTTTGTTTTTCTGTAATTGTAAATAAAGACTACAGGTGGTAGAAATGGGTTGGTTGGGTATAACATGGTCAAAACAAGTAAGCTTTTGTACGGTTGATTTGACCCAAAACCCTTATTTGTTTATAAGTAGGTAGTGTGGTAAATGTGATTATTAGAACTATATTATTTCAAGACTAACCGTAGTTTTTAATCAACTGATTTAGGAGACTATGCATTTGTATACACTTCCAGCAACTTTCAACCCATTTGACCCATTTTTTTTTATTAGAGTAAATTGCAAAAATCGTTCTTGTGGTTTGGCCAAATTGCAGGTTTCGTACCTAACCTTTCAAAAGTACAGGCACCGTCCCTGTGGGGAGCTTTGGGTTACAGTTTCGTCCCTGTCCAAAGTAAAATGACTAAAATGCCCTTGTCAAAAACTGCAACCCAAAGTTCCCCACAGTCCCACAGGGACGGTGCCTGCACTTTCGAAAGGTTAGGGGCGAAACCTGAATTTGGCCAAGCCATGAGGACGATTTTTACAATTTACTCTTTATTATAATTTATTAATTGGTCCATCAAACCCATAAGATATAGCCAAAATGATATACTTTATCTGATCTTGTGAAGGGACATATATGTGTTTCATTACAGTTACAAGTAGTATATTCTTGTTAACAATACTTATATCATATTGTGGTTTGAATTTTATAAACGATTACTAGGTTTTTGGTGCTGAGTATGTGTCACTACATGTGAGAAAGAGCAACCGTGCAGCATTCAATCTGTATACTGTGACACTGGGATACAAGATCAATGACATAGAGGCGAAATATTATGCGGATGGAGAGGATGCATATGATATGAGGAAGCAGTTGAAGGGAAAGCCTCAACCTCAGCATCACCACCACCATCACCATCACCATCACGCTGGTGGTTGCTGTTCTGGAGACGCAAAAGCTCATTGAAAAGAGTAAGATTTAGTTATGGAAGGATGATTTTCATCATTGTTTGTTGGTTTTATTGTAGTGCAACTTGTTCTGTATACTTGGTCTTTGAGACAAACAGGTCATCAGTATTCAGATGTTTAACTTTTTGATAATGTGCATCTCATTGGTTGTGTTTTGTGGTGCCTATGTTTTGTTCTATTTCTGTTCAATAAAAAGCAGAATGTACTTTGTTTCCTGCCTATATTTTGGTGGTTTGAGTATCCGAATTGGGATTTGAAGTACTAAATCTGGACCTTTTTTTTCCTTACAAAATTCAGGTGCTGGAAGAAAAAAATCTTTACACAAGAATATGACAAGTTCTTACGTTCTTTGAGTTGGACATGAATTTCATTCTTATAAAAAGTTCGTGGTGAATGGGAAAGTTGAATCGTGCGAAACTTGCCTGTTTCAATTTGATGTAATTAAATAAACATTTGCAGTTAATGTTTTGGTGAAGTAAACGTTAGGTTTGTTTGGTTGTTGGGCATCAATTCCTTGGCTCCCCAAAGAATTGGAGCCATGGACGCAGCTTATTAGGGGCAAGAAGGGGTTGTGGTATTCACTATACCTGCATAATTAAATCTTCAACCCATCAGATAAAAAAACTTTGGAGTATTCATTATATAAATTGTAATAAGCTATAATAAGCCCATCGGATAAAATGTGGAAGAGGGATTTTTTTTTTTCAGCCGTTTTTTTTTTTTTTTTTTTTTTTGGATGCAAAGATGGGACCTTTGTGGGATCAGTAGTGAGAAGAGAAAATATAATAAGAAGAATGAAAAATAATTTTAGCCACACATTTTAAATGAATAAGGAGGAATTCATGGGAGTTGCATCTTTTATTGTAGATGCATCTGAAATGTGCGGTTATGATTACTTCTCATTATTCTCATTTTACTTTTATTTCTCATTTGATCCTCTGGAGGATGAAACCGAAGTGTTTGGTGGAAGTTTTGGCTCAGGGATTTTATCCCGGTAATTAGTTTTAAGAAAGGGTAAATTGCAAATTTAGTCCCTAAAATAACCCAAATACGCAAAAAAAACACCGAGACAAAAAGTTTTGCAAAAACGACATTAATGTTCCCTTTTTTTGCAAAGCAGCCACCGAGAGATAACTTTCGTTATTTCGATCGTTAAATGCCATATCACTGAAGGTACTATTGTCATTTCACTTTTCCTTTCTACTATGTATACGTGTCATATCACTGTAGCTATAAGGACTAAATTTGCAATCGAAGTTTTTACCAGAATTAAATATGACCGTTTAATCACACTATTCCACACAACTTTTTTTACATACTTTGCACTATCCAGTAAAAAAACAATGGTCGTTATTTGTGACTGTGGGAAACAAGCAACAATCAAAATAAGCTGGACAAACAAGAACCCAGGCCGACGGTTCTACTGTTGTCCGTCATGTGGGTTTATTGGATGGACGGATCCTCCAATGTGTTGCCGAGCAGTCGATGTGATTCCTGGCCTCCTGAGGGCAAGGAGTGACCTTGAAGAAGACTTGGAGGAGCAGATGATGTTGATGAGGGAGAAGGATCAGAAGTTGAAGAAGCTCAACAAGTTTCTTCTTTTAAGTTGGGTGTTTTTTATTATTATTATTATTGTCTTTAAGTTGGTTTAGGTTGGTATGGAGGTCTTGTGTTATGTTTCTGGGTTGTATCATTACAGGGAATAAGGTCATCCCTGGTTTGTATTGACCGTATAATGTTAATAAAAAGTT
This sequence comes from Artemisia tridentata subsp. tridentata, assembly GCA_021014915.2. Taxonomy (NCBI): domain Eukaryota; kingdom Viridiplantae; phylum Streptophyta; class Magnoliopsida; order Asterales; family Asteraceae; genus Artemisia; species Artemisia tridentata. The sequence goes on from CP139506.1 coordinate 223,238,939, forward strand.
GTTGTTTTGCCATTATAGTGGGATCATCGTAGTTGCTTGTTGTTATTTTAAAAAGACCAATGTAGTCAATAATGTTCCTTTTAGTTGCTGAATCACTATGCAGCAAACTTGGTTTTTGGTTGCTTATCAACTTTGACTTAAAAAAGTCAAAACTAATTTGGGTCATTCAATATATTTAACTTCTATGAAGTTGGGTCATTCAATATATTTAACTTCTATGAAGTATATGATGATGTCAAACCACAACGTCTTTGAATTGTGCAGCATTATGCAGCAAATTACTGTTTTGGTTGCATAATCAATATGCACCAAATTGGCCCTTTGCTTAATCTTTATGCATCAACTTTGACTTGTGCAGCAAATAGTCAATAAATTTGCATGAACACCATGGTAAACCAATGATTGGTTGATCTCTGCCGTCCACCAACTTGCTATTGAAAGATTCACATAAGTTGTTAAGAAGGATGTCACATTTAGCTCTCCCTGTATGTAACATATCAATATCAACATCAGTTTTAAGCTTATTAATGTTACAGATGAAAGTCATAATATATGTATATTATACCTGAAAAATGTGACCTTGACAATGATGATGGTCGTATCTTTCTTAACCAGTCATAAGCTTTAGAGTCCGCTGATTTGAGCTCATCCATTCCTCTATTAAACTGAACCACTGTTGATGCTGTAGCACACTTCCAAAGAAGATCCTTGATCTTCTGTCCCTTGAATAACTGTTTCATGTTGTCATATATGTGTCACACACAGAATCTGTGTTCAGCAGCAGCAGGAAACAGTTCTGCAATGGCTGGTAATATCCCCTGTCACATTAAACATAAGATAATATATGAATGATGATTGAATTGGGTTGAATTGGGTTGCAAATAAATGAATAAGATAAACCATGTTTATACCTTTTGTCTGTCTGAGATAAAGGTGTAGTTTGAATTAGGTTGAAAATCAAGATCATCTCCTAGATTGCTAAGGAACCATAACCATGAACTCTTAGACCCAGCTTCAACTACCGCATAAGCAACTGGATACAGCCCATTATTGATATCAACACCAACAGCAGTTAAGATTTGACCAGTATATGGTCCTTTGATAAAAGCCCCATCCAAACTTAGTATTTCCCTTCTTCCTGCTCTATTTTCAAGGCACCAATACAAACATAGATCCGTCTGAAAACCTTGAATCCTCGATTGAATCAGTGTTTGCTTCAACTTGAATCTTCACAGTTGTATCCTTGTTTTTTTTCCTTCAATTCCAAAGCGTAATCCCTAAGATTGGCATATTGTTCTTCATGGTCACCCAAAAGCCGTTTCATTGCAATATTTCTTGCTCTGAATACCTTTGTCTCAGGGAAGTCGATCTGAAATTTTTGATTTAATTCAATTGTCAGTGCAGCGGTTGGGATTTTCCGGTTGTTAACAAGAAATTTAGCAACCTCGGATGAAATGAATCTTGCAGTCAACAATTTAATTTTTCTTGTTTGGAGGCATTTATGTTCATCTTTTAATGTTTTGACACTCCAACAAGGTTCATCATCGACTTTTGACACATGTAGGGACCACGGGCACATGGGCTTGCCCTTTTTGTTATAGGTTTTGGATGTCGCAAACTTGCCCTTTGACTATGAACAAGAAGCTGTTGTTTGACAACTTGCAGAATCATTTCTGCCATCACTATCTGCATGTTTCCTCTTACCATAACCCACAACAGTCCCATTACAATAAGCTCTAACCCTTTCTTGATCACACTTATCAATCCTAATATCTCTTCTACACTCCAAAGCATACATTCTTACCTTCTGTTTGATTTCCTTCGGTGTCGGAAATTTTTCTGTTACAAAAAAATCACCCTTTTTAACATTTTCTCTACCCTGATACTCCCTCCTAATTTCTTTCAACCTTTTCTTTCTTATGTTCACAATTCTTGGAGCACGGGTATCTTCCCCACTATAAAACTCATCAAAGTCATAGGGACCATTTTTACAATTTACCCTTTAAAAAATATGTTAAAATCATTGATTAGGAATTATTCAAAGAAATGTGCCAGGTGTGAGGTGTCTTTTTCTTTTGGTGAAGAAATAGTAGGCAAAAGCATGCTTTATATAGGTGTAGATGTTCATCATAACTCATTAAAACCCAAAACCCATCACTAAACTGAACCTATCTTTGTCATGAACACATCGACATCATAAATCAATCACCACCGTGAACCGATCATTACAGTGAACTCATCACTACCGTGATACCATCATTACTGTGAAGCCATCACTGCCATGAACCCATCTTCGTCGTGAACCATCGCCGTCTACGCATATTTAATTCTGGTCGATTTTAAAGTGTTTTTATTGGTATGGTGTTTAAAAGGTGGTTGGGAGAAAAAAAGACTAGAATGAAGAAAGACCAAAATATGTTGAATCAGTTTGTTATGTTTGGTAAATTCAGTTAAAACTATGCGAATCAAATATTTTATATTGATTTCATTGACTAGTTTGACATAAAGGTCAATACTTTAAAAAGAAACAAGGTATTCGCGTTTAAAACAAAAGCTCCCAACGAAATCTTTTAGTTCTGATAATCTTAAACATAGTCGTCGAAGGTTTTTGTTACGATGGTAGTTATACTTATTCATTTTGAAAGAAGAATCTTTCATAGATCACCGGAGAAAATGGTGTTGCCGGGAATTTTGCTGAAGAAGGCGATCAAGTCAGTAAGAAAACACACTTGGATGCCACATAGATGCCACATCATCGGTAACCTAAATGAACCAGTCACATTATGTATTTTGAGACAAAATTTGAATGCTTGTTATGCATATCAGTAATAAAATTAGTACGTTATGCATTTCGATACACCAAAGTCACCATGTTATGCATTTTTTTTGGACTTTTCTCTCAAAGATATGCCTTGTACAAATTCCAAATGGGATTGTGCTCATTCACCTGAAGAACGCTCGGACACCTACTGTGGTGCTCCCCGACAAAAACCTATATCTTGTTTTACCTCAGCGAATCACAAAATTGAGGGTAATCGCATTGACATGGCCCTTTCCTTACCTGCAGAAACAAATGGAAATAATCATGATAACTTTTGACATGGCACTTTCATATCCTTCAGCTGCAACAAAAGCCTAAGGATACAAGTACCTCTTCTTTTAACCTATGTGTTAAGACTTTTATTTCCATTCCACAAACATTTGTACTTCTCTCTCTTGCTTTTAAGAAAATGTCCATATTAGTGATTTTTTTTAATTTCCTCTATGACTAGAACTTTTTCTAACACTCGTATAAGTTTTTATCCATATTCGAAGCATTTTTACAATCCTTTTTCTCAAACTTTGTAATCCAAAAATTTTATACTTGTTCACATAATCAATTTACAAGCACAAATCCAAACACCTCGTATAAGTATTATATGAGTCTTTTTCTTTTGAAAGCCATAAAATTGGATGATGTACGATATATAGTAGAAGAATGTGTTACACGGAAAACAATGCATCAGCAAATCACATACCTTGCGAAATGTAAACGATACTCTTCTTGAACCCCTTCTAATTATAGTGTCCTTCACTATATCAATCTATGAAAAATATTTAATAAGTAACTCGATAGACAAAACTTTTCAACAATTAAAGTTTCAATCAACTATGAAAATCAACAATTTAATGACCAAATAGATATGGTTATGCTATAAAAATACTAAGAAGTGAAGCATGCAAAATGTACCTTATGGTGTGGAATATAATGTTGCCAGGCATATCTTCCCTCTCCAGAAAGCAAAAGCATTGATCGAGGTGGAAGATAAATGGCCTTTCTTATACAATTTGAGCTATTATCACAACTCTCTGCATCTCTATCACCAAAACAAGCGTTCATGTTTGAGTACCTTCGAAACTCCATAATGCAAGGCCCTGATAATGAAAGGCTGTAAATTGAGCCCTCAAATGCTGAATGGGTATCTATATGCGGGGATAAACCCACACCTGATGGATATTCATTAACCTGTACCAAAATGATAGATAATATCTTAGTTTAATAACAAAATATGGAAATAGAAGGGCTTAATACACATTGTTTGGCTTATCAAGCAACCATATTTCCAAATTACATAAGAAATTCATCGACTTAAAGAAAATCATTCAGCCTGTTTTAAGAAAAAAATTAATAAAAAATACAAACTATGATCTAAGATAGCATTTAATCGCCCCATGACTTAAGACTATGTGCAGTAAGCTCGATCGAGGGGTAGTCGATCGAGTGGTGATCGATTTGGAGGATCGATTCTCTTATTGCAGAAGTCGGTCGACCCACTCGATCGGCTACAACTTGGTCACAGGGACGATCGAGTTGCAAATGAAATATACCCGTTTTTTTTTTAAACGTTGCTTCTTGAATTCAAAAAAAAAAAAAAAAAAAATTCCTTTCAAAAACACTATAAATACACACACATATTTAACACAATTCACTACACCAAACTCTCTCAATTCTCTTAATCAAAATCTCACACATCAATCCTTAATTCAACATGTCTAAGAAAACACCACAATCAAAAGGCCGAAAATCCCGATTGCCTCAAAACATGCCGCAATTAACACCGGATCCGAATTTCCGGTTAACCGGTATGTCACCAAACATTAATTTCCGAGCTCCTAGTTTTGATTATCAATCGAAACTTCCTCAACAACAACAAACTGAAAATCCATTTCATGTAAATCGTCCATTTATTCCACCATATCAACAACCACCTCCACAGCAACGACAACAACCACCTCCACAACAACGACAACAACCACCTCCACAACAGTACGGCTCACCCGAATCCGTGTATCGTCCAACGATGGACTCGTCAAACTCTTCATATTCAGGTTATCAAGAATATTCTCCGGTTAACCGTATGAATTTTAATGCTTGTGATTTTGATGATCAATTATATAACAATCCTGACTTTTATATGGGAACCGGTTCGGGTTATCCGACTCAAGAGTATCACGGTTCCGGTCAAGGTTCGGGTTATGGTTCGGGTCATGGATCGGTTCCAAATGAAGATGCTATTTCAGAAGAGACTTCGCCGGTGAAACCAAAAAAACGAGCGACGAAGGGTAAGAAGCCGGCTATGGAGAAGGAAACAAAGAATGATTATTTGCTTTGGTCACGCGAAGAAGAGGTCGCATTGTGCAGAGCTTGGTGCGATGTGTCCGAGAATAGCATTGTCGGAAACAGCCAAAATGCCAAAGGATTTTGGCAGAAAGTGATTAAGTACTTTCAAAATGAGGTTGGTGCAGAAAGATCTTACAACTCGATAGTTACCAAATGGAAAAATAGGATTCGTCCTAGAGTTGGTCAGTTTTGTGCCATTTACGATAATTCATTTAAGAATTTTGGAAGTGGTGGGAATGACCTCACTGTTTACAAACGAGCGTGTGAAGAATACCTATTAATGTATGAACATGCGTTCTTATTGGAGCATTGTTGGGAAATTCTGAAGGACCATGAGGTTTGGAAAGACAATGAGATGCCGGCTTTTTTAAGCCAAGATGTGGGTCGAAAGAAGGCAAGGACTTCCGAAACGGGTTCCGATGTGCCTGATGATGAAGAAGTAGTCATTCGAAAACAGCGACCAATTGGCCGAGACGCCGCTAAGAAAAATAAGAAGAAGTCCTCAGAGAGTTCTTCCAAGTCTTCTTATATGGCAGATGTATCCGAGAAATGGCAGTACTTTCAGGATGTTGCTTTGGAAAAGAGGCAGGAAATGGCAGACGGCTACTACGAACTGAAGAAAAAAGCGTTGGAAATAGAGGCAACTAAAGTTCAAGTCGAAAGAGAAAGACTTGAATTTGACCGGCTAAAGAAACGGGATAAAGACATCCTATTCTATGTAACACCAATCGACCCGGCTTTGCCAGAAAGTGTCAAAGAAAGGATGCAAGAAATTAAGAACGAAATCAAGGAACGACACAACCTTAATTATTAGTTTTTAATAAGTATCGTAATGTTTTAGTGTGATTTCAATTTTATTGTAATGTTTTTATTTTGTTTGAATTATTATGTAATGTTTTAATTATTAAATAAAATTTGAGTTTGTGTTTAAAAATGTGTAAAAAAAAAAAAAAAATGTGTAAAAAAAAAAAAAAAAAAAAAAAAATTGAACTTGGTCGCCCTTACTGGGGCACCTAATCGCCTGTAGGTCGCTGGAGAGAGAAAGCTGACGTGGCAGAGAAAAATGGGAGAACTTGGTCGCCTTACTGCAAGCAGCCTAATATTTCCAAATGAAAATTGCAGAAAACATATTCCTTCTTAGGCAAATCGCATTTTACCCTAGCCTACAAATTTATAAGAAACTCGTTTGGCCAAAAATGCAGTGTGTTTGTATTTATATTCGATACCCGTATACTTTATAGAGTTCTAAGGCTGACGGATGAATGAGAGAGGGGTTGCGAATGTGCCATAGAAATTTGTATAAACTATAAGTACGGAACCAATACTTCCACATGCTCCATTAATTGTGCGGGATTCAAGAAATGCTATATTCCCAGGCATGTATGTCATCAATATATCATGTAAATAAATAAATTTTACCGTCAGCTGGTCCAGTGATACATCTGCAGCCTCATCCAGCTTTTGAAAAACAGGGACTTTATCAAGTATGCAAGCAACAAATGATGGAAGTTCACCCAGTCGCTGCTGTGTGTCAACATTTCTTATCTGCACCACCGAAGAAGAAACAAATGCTATAATAAATACTTGATCTTTCAAGCTTCTATCAGACGTGTAAGAAAGCAATCAAAGAAGCATTCCCTGTCCTTCGTTTCATATATAAGAAAATAATATAAGAACAGTATGATACGATCCTGCATTCTATACCTACTATTATTATTATTACTATTACTATTACTATTACTATTACTATTAGTATTATTATTATTATTACTATTATTATTATTATTTATTATTATTAATTAGTTTATTTAGTTTTCTTTTATTATATTTTCTTAGGGACCAAGTTAAGTCTAGGGTATCTTTTCTTATATATAGGGTATTACGGTTGTAATGGATTTTATGCTGAATTATATGAATGGATTAGTGATTTAATATCATTATTGGGAGAGCTTATTCGACCTCTCGAACATCGATTACTCTATCTTTGTTCTTTATTTATCGTTATACCTCATTATCGATTCAGGTTCGTATCACAGTAACCTACAAATGTTTATGAAATTGACAATGATTTATTGTTAGGAGATTATATGCACACGCTAACATTATACTTTAGACCAATATCCATATGCAGCTTTCCTTCTCTAGTAATATAGCAACATACTGCAATTTCTATCCAATTTAGGACCATATTATTGTCCGATTGTGGCTAAGGCAGAGCCATTATAAGTGGTTCAGGGGGTATTTGTGATTGCTTGTACACGTATAGTGTTTTTTTTTAGCAGATAAGCAGTTTTGAGTGCTGGAAAGAACCTACTTATCTACTTATTTCAAAGTAAATAAGCACCGTCATATAAGTATGTTGGTACCTTTGTATTTCCAAAGAAGATAAACATGTTAAAATGTGCAATCCAAATCACCCTCTTCACCGTTTGATTGTGATATAAGATTTACGGTAGGTTGCTATTTTGCATAAAATGATGCAAGTAGATTGCCTATGAAATGATATTATCTTGCTATTATGCATAAAGAAGTACATTGCCTTAAATGAGGAGAGGCCTAAAGCAAGTTGCTATTGCATGCATTTGACCCATTGTTAAATTTCAACCACACATACGTTACTGGTGTCATTTAATGCGTGAGAAATAAATCAGAAAGATGAAAAATTTTAATCAGCTGAAGATCATCAAACAAAGTTTTGGTGTAAAATTCTACATACTGCAGTTGAGTTGTACCATTAAGAGCTTACATTATAGCAAAATTCATAACCGTAGTGTTGAACCCTTCTCTTTGCAAGATTATGCCAAGGCCTTGCATCAACTGCAGCAAGCAGTTGCTGAAAATGTCAAAATGAAAATGACGATATGGTCTCTAGTTTAAACACATTAAAAGCCAAAAACATTCAGGATGCAGAATCTTAAATTAGAATGCAGTATAATATATGACACAGAGATCTGTTACCTCCTCTTCTAGAGCTGAAATAAAGTCATGAATTAGGTGCACGCCAGGAATATTCATTTCTGAGGCCTCTAAAGACACCTGAACTGAATCAGCAGCTACGACCTATCAGCATTAGAGTCCATATTTTAGAAAACATACATTACCAAAAGAGCTAGTTCCAATTAACCAAATATGCGCATATGTTGAATCTAGTTTCAAGGTTAAAGGGAGAGAAGCCTATAACTGTCTATGACACATGACTTGTTAATACCTGAGACAGTGGTCGTTGAACTGAATAACGAATGTGCAAAGAACGACCTCCAAGATCAGAACATGGTTTTCGGTCCAATGCCTTAAGTGCTGTTTGTGCAGAACTCTCATCATCGTACGAAACAATAACACGACAACCGCTCTCATCAGCAGGATATACTCCTTTTACTGTTCCATATAGGCTAAACGCTGATGCAATAGAATCTAAAGTAAGTCCAACAGCTGGACCGCAATTAGCTACATAAAGGTTAGAACTTAACTCTTCGTGACCCCCTTTAGGGCGTGTAAACTTTGGCAAACCCATTATCTATATTCTACTGCAACTCTGCAACCAATTTAGAACGAAAAAAAAGTTACTTTTCCAAAAACTGAAATAGTATCTATACTATCGAAGCAGATAGATATAGGGCAATCCGTAGTTGATATACGAACAATATCATCATTTGAGCTAAAAAAAATTCATGCGTTGTCTTAAAATTCAGAAAGCATCAGTGGGTTTAGTTTTCTTCTGCCTCCAGAGACCGATTCACCAAATATTTATTGTATGTCGTTTTTTATTATGTTTTTGGTATAGTATTTTATTTTATTTTTTCTGGGTAACCATGGTTTCCAACCTTTTGGCCGACTAATCCCACCACCACACAGACTCAAATCCCTAGGTTGGCTCGCGTAAAAAGCAATGGACTTGGGGGGGACTTAAAAGTGCATATCTATCTAGTTTGTCTACCATAACTAGATTTAATTTGTGCATAGATTAATAATAAAGGCAGTTGCAAGTTGAAAAACAAAAAAGAATCAAGAACCTGAAGAGATGTTATATACTGCCGCCGGTATCTCAGCCCCTTCCGATTTCAAGATGAAGACTGTTTGTTTTTTTAAGACTTTAGTATTTATTTATTTCAACCCAAACACCCCCATGACATTTATTTACGGAGTACTTTTTTTCTCTCACTTTTAGAAGTGCTGGGAACCTTTTTTTTTTTTTTTTCTTTTTTTCTTAGAGTAAATTACAGTACAATAGTACATAGAGTTATATTATAATTTCACATTTAGGGTGTGCTTGTTCAAACTCGTGAAAGAGAAAATGAAAGACAATGATAATGGTGGGGAAAGAGAAAGGGAAAGAAAAACATTCCCCCAATTTATTGGGTAATAGGTAATTGCATTATACTCTATCAATCACTTTTTTTCATTATATTTCTCATTCCACACCGCCATAACCTCTTACCAAGCATGCCCTTAGTCTTTTAAGGGTGTGTGATGACGTATAGTCTACACCCAGGTCACGAACCCGATTAGTAAACAATACTAATAATTAAGCCCACCACGTATGGGCCGCAACTGGACTACCAGTTATGCGGCTTGGGCCGACAAGGCCCAAGCCCAAAGTTATTTCCGGATAGGATATCGAGTATCTCCTAAATAAAGGGGATATATACTAAATATCCGATGTCGGCTAACACGCCGAGGAGTAGGGAACACGAAACCTACTAGGGTTTCATGCATATATAAAGGGCACCCAAGCCCTCGGTAAAGGTACGATCTACTGAAAACCCTAACTCTTCGCTAAAACCCTAAATTCGATTACTTACTCTCACGCCGGAGGATAATCGGGGGAGACAATCCCTCGATAAGCCTAACGGTGTTTGTTCTTTTTCTTAGTGCGCAGGTTCCATCAAGCATTAAGAGTTAATTGGTACGAGAATAGAAGTCCTCACAAGGAACGCCCAACTTTTGTATCAACAAGTGGCGCCATCCGTGGGACCCTACACTAAGAGTTTTGCCAAGAACTAGAATGACGAAACACGGAAGTCACAAGAGTCCGCATGGGAAGAAAGCGCATGATGACCCACTAGGGAAGAAGCATCAAACCGATGCGCCCCCTCAGCAGGCCCCTGGGACAACCAGCACGCCTAGAAGCTTAGGAGCGTATTCAGATCTGGTCTTTCCTACAGTGGAATCACTTACCAAAACTACCCCCGTTGTTACAACAAGTACTAGCGCGGTAGAACTGGAGCGCACTCCTCTTAACATGCCAGAGGTGAACTTCACTGAACCTCCCAATGCGCCTATCCGAAACAAGGATCCTACCTTGGAAACAGACTCCATCGTGCTAGAGGGAGTCACTTCCGAATTGGCGCCAAGCGACTTTGTATCCCAAAACTACGAAGCCTTGACTGCGCTCATGCGAGAGGAGGCAAAGAAGAGGTCAAGCCAAAGTCTGCACGCCAGGCTCAACTTCGACCCTGAGCATGAGGCGTCCCCAACGCGCTACCGAAAGGAAAGACACGAGAAGGATAGCCGCAAACAACCAGTGTTTACCAGGATTGGAAGGAGGATTATGGATGATGAAGCAGCCGATCTTCAACATCTGGAAGAGCCTGAAGAGGGGGAGCGGCGCGCCAATGTCCACGCTAGGCTTGGCAGTCGCAGGATCCAAGATAGGCTTGGGCGACGATGCTCCCCAAGTGAAAGCCCTTCAAGCTCTGATTCTGAGGGTAGTCGGCGCAAGCGCCGCAGAGGAGCCAGCTCAGACTCTGATGATAGTCGACGCAAGCGTCACAAAAGAGTTCGCTCATCTTCAAGAGATTCCTCAGACAGCGAGACTGGACACTGGAAATCAAGAGGAAAATACCGCGACCAGGAAGACGAAGACATGTCTCTTCCCTGGCGTCGCCAAAAGGTTGATGCGTTCACTAGGCGCATCAGCGATTTTTCGGAGAATAAGAAAAGGCGCATGCCTGCTAACGTAAAAACATATGATGGGACAGGTGATCCTGATGATCACCTAAAAATTTTCGAATCAGCAGCTACTATCGAAAATTGGCCACAACCTGTGTGGTGCCATATGTTCAACTCTACATTAGTAGGGAATGCGCGCAACTGGTTTAGCAAGCTTCCACGTAGAAGCATCGATGGGTTTGAGGAGTTGCGCAAGGCGTTTCGCTTAAACTTTACTCAAAGGAAGAAGTGCGCCAAAAAACCCTGTCGAACTTGCTAGGGTTAAACAGCGACAAGGGGAACCCACAAGTGCTTTTATGGAACGCTTCAAGGACGAATGCATGAAAGTCAAGGCGTGTCCAGAGATACTAAAAATATCGGGTTTTATGAATGCGATCAATAACCCAGATTTAATAAAAAAAGTTAAACGACAAGGTTCCCTTAACTTTCGACGAACTCATGAAGCGCACAAGGTCTTTCGTCCAAGGAGAAGAAGCCGCTGCGGATAGCAAGAAAGGCTATTCGAACCATAGGCCACAAGAAGAGTCAAGGAGACAATCCAATGACCAGGGCGGCAATCGTAATAGGAGTTATCGCACTCAAGGCGGTGGAAGGGGAAACGACAAGTACACCCCATTAACAAAAACTCCAAAAGAAATATTCGCGACGGAAGAGCTAACTTCCCGAAACCACCACCAATGCGCACCCCAGAGGATCGGCGCACAGGGAATGGCTATTGCGAATACCATGGACAGAAAGGCCACACAACCAACGAGTGCGTCCAACTGCGCCAATTGATTGACAAATTGGTAAAGGAAGGAAAGATGGACCACCTCGTAAAAAATATCAGAGAAGGGAAAGACAAACCAAAACCAGGGGCCAAGAAGGAGACATCAAAAGAAAAGGCAGATATCATCTACATGATACACCCATGGCAGCGCGCGACAAGACAGAAGGTCAGTCAACGGTTTTCTAAGGAAAACGAGATTTCTTTCCCCTCCCTGACTGCGAACAACGCAGTAGTGGACCCACTTACCATTGAAATACATACGGGGGGTCACGACATCCGTCGCATGTATATAGATGGAGGTGCATCCGCTAATATTATATATGAACACTGTTTCAAGAAACTGCGACCTGAGACACAGAGTCAGTTGATCCCAGCCACAGCACCGCTCACTGGCTTCACAGGGGAGAAGATATGGCCCATGGGGCAATTGCGTCTATTTGTAGAAGTTGGTGACAAACCACACTCTACAGTCACCTGGATGGACTTCATGGTAATCAGATCCCCCTCTCCGTACAATGGCATCATCGGGAGACCTGGAATATCATCTATCCGCGCCGTGCCATCCACAGCGCACGGGATGCTAAAGTTCCCAGTGGAAGGAGGTATTGTCACTCTTTACAATACCACCATACCACCCAAAGAATGCAACGCAGTGACAAACGACGTAAGCGATGCTCCAGAACAGCGCGCAATCAAAGTCCCAAACCTAAAGGTCGCCATCCACCTTGACTACCCGGATCAACAAGTATCTATTGGCGGGTCTCTGTCTGACAAAGGCAAATCAGCTATATGCGCACTCTTGCAAAATAACTTAGATATTTTTGCATGGGAGCCAAAGCACATGACAGGAGTGCCACGTTCTATCACGGAACACAAGCTACAAATCCGACAAGGATATCCTCCAATACGACAGAAAAAGCGCAGGCAAGCCCCAGACCGCGCAAAAGCCATCCTGGAAGAAGTACACAAACTAGTAAACGCAGGCATCATGCGGGAAGTGTACTACCATGACTGGCTCTCTAACCCAGTAATGGTAAAGAAGAGCGATGGCAGTTGGAGAATGTGCGTAGACTTCACAGACCTCAATAAAGCATGTCCACAGGACTGTTACCCGCTACCGGAGATAGACTGGAAGATTGAATCTCTGTGTGGATATCCCTTCAAATGCTTCCTGGACGCATACAAGGGATACCACCAAATTCAAATGGCGGAGGAAGATGAAGAAAAAACGGCCTTCCACACAAGTCAAGGGGTCTATTGCTATACAAAGATGCCCTTTGGCCTAAAGAACGCAGGAGCAACATACCAACGATTGGTAGACACTGCGTTCGAGAAACAAGTAGGCCGCAACTTGGAAGTATACGTTGATGACCTCGTCATCAAAAGCCATACTGAGGAAGAACTAGTGCGCGACATGGAGGAAACGTTCAAAACACTGAGGAGAATCAACATGAAATTGAATCCCAAGAAGTGTACATTTGGCGCTATAGAAGGCATGTTTCTCGGTTATCTAATAGAACCCGATGGGATCAAGCCTTGCCCAGAAAAGACCCAAGCAGTCATTGACCTCCCCTCACCGCGCACACTGAAGGAGGTCCAGTCCCTAAATGGCAAACTAGCCGGACTGAACCGATTCTTATCTAAATCAGCGGACAAGTCACCTCCCTTATTCAAAACACTCAAGAACTGTACAAAAAAGGGAGACTTCAGGTGGACCGCGGAAGCAGAAGAAGCCTTCCAACAGCTCAAACAACACATAGCAGCCCTACCAAAGCTTTTCGCGCCCCGACCAGGGGAAGAGCTGATCATGTACCTATCTGCGACTCAGGGAGCAGTCAGCGCAGTACTACTGACTGACAGGAACTCTGTCCAAACACCCATCTATTTTGTTAGCAAGGCGCTCAAGAAGACGGAGATTAACTACACTGCAATGGAAAAGTTGGTCCTAGCTTTAGTATTTGCAGCAAAAAGACTGCGCAGGTATTTCCAGGCGCACCCAGTAGCTGTTATCACAGACCAACCCATCAAACAAGTTATCTCGAAACCCGACGCATCGGGACGCCTACAAAAATGGAGCGTTTTACTGGGTGAGCATAACATATCATATAGACCGCGCACTGTAATTAAAGGGCAGATATTGGCCGACTTCATCATCGAGAAGCCAGATACTGACACTACACCTGCGACAAGCAAGGGGGAACCTCAAGACCCATGGATCCTATTCACTGATGGATCCTCATGCGTAGATGGATCAGGAGGTGGCCTTATTCTCACTAACCCAGAAGGAGCTGAATTCACATATGCTCTGCGCTTTGAATTCACAGCCACGAACAACGAGGCAGAATACGAAGCACTCCTGGCTGGGTTACGCATCGCAATTCGAATGGGTGCACGCAACTTAGAAGCAAACGTCGATTCACGGCTAGTTGCTAACCACGTGTTAGGCGAGTATGTAGCAAAGGAGGAACACATGATCCAATACCTCGAAAAAACCAAATCTCTGATCCAGAACTTCGATAGGTTTACCATCAAGCAGGTTCCCAGGGGTGAAAACAGGAAAGCAGATGCGCTGAGCAAGATTGCATCCACCAGTTTCGCACATTTATCGAAACAAGTATTGGTGGAAACCTTGAAAAATAAGTCAATCGAAGAGATGGAAATATCCACAGTGATAGAAGAAGAAGGCCCTACGTGGATGACACCAATCATTGACTTCATTAGTAAGGGCATACTCCCCCAAGAACAGAAGGAAGCTAGAAGAATCCGGCGCACAGCGCAGCGATTCGAGCTTAGAGATAACGTCTTATATAGACGCTCATTCCTACAACCATGGCTCAGGTGCGTTGGACCTCTCCAGGCAGACTATGTACTTCGAGAGATCCACGCAGGTTCATGCAGCATGCACTCAGGACCACGGTCCATTGTAGCGCCGCGCACTAAGGTCTGGATACTATTGGCCAACTATGCACCGTGACTCGCGAGACTTGGTACGGAAGTGCAGTGATTGCCAAGTTCACAGACCCATTCCGCGCCGACCAAGCATGAACTAACGCCTATTACATCGCCATGGCCATTCCACAAATGGGGTATCGACATCGCTGGACCTTTCCCTATTGCCGCAGGTGGATTGAAATTCCTTATTGTGGCAATAGACTACTTTACTAAGTGGATCGAAGCAAAGGCAGTAGCGACCATAACAGGTAACCAGATAAAACGATTCGTGTGGGACAACATAGTATGTCGCTTTGGATTACCTGGTGAAATTATCTCAGATAACGGAAAACAATTCCGTGATAACCCGTTCAAAGATTGGTGCGAACAGCTGAACATCACGCAACACTTTGCGTCAGTAACTCATCCACAAACTAATGGTCTGGTTGAACGCGCAAATAGAAGCCTAGGCGAAGGAATCAAAGCGCGCCTGGACAGACATCACATGTTCTCTGGGCGCACCGAACAACCATCAAGGTTAGTAACGGGGACACTCCCTTCTCTTTGGTCTATGGGACAGAAGCTGTAATACCAGCTGAAATTGGAATGCCAACCATCCGCACTGCGGAAGTTAATGTGGCAACCAATGATGATGAGCGGCGCATAGACTTAGATCTATTGGAAGAGCGACGTGAACGCGCAGCAATACGCGAAGAGAAAGCCAAGTCAAGAATGAAAGGATACTATGATGCCAAAGTACGCAGCACGTCATTCAGACCAGGTGACTTCGTATACCGCGAAAACGACTCAAGCCGCGCAGAAGACACTGGTAAGCTAGGACCAAAGTGGGAAGGACCTTACGAGGTCATAGAAGCACTTGGCAATGGAGCGTACAAGCTACGCGACAAGGAAGGACATGAGCTACAGCGAACGTGGAACGTCCGCAACCTAAAGCGGTGCTATCTTTAAAGCAGGCTACGGCCCAACATGGACACTCACGCACTTTAGAAAGTGCCCCAATAAAGATCCATGTAATTTTATTTTTTAAGTATTATCTAGATAAGTATTCTCTTTTAAAACTTGCAAGTATTAATAAAACGTTATGGTTTCTAGCTAACTCCATAACACATTTAACTCTATTGTTTGCATCTTTCATTATCGTGTTTCAATATTGTTATAATTTTGCCTACATGGCGTGCATGCACACACTAAGACCCACGATGGCAGAAAGGATGAGTAAACCTAATAAACAACTCGTTGAGTAAGAGGGTTGCAAACCCATCAACTTTGGATCACGAATCCTTGTTAAACACCTTGCGCTCAAGACGTTGGCGCAAGTCCCTTACGCATCCCACGACGGATGCGCACTAGGGCACACTGTGTGCGTTTAACAACTCAGGAAATCAAGACTCTTGAAATCCCTAAAGTACAATACGATAAGTAAACTTACAAAAATACATAGACAACTATGACTCTCTCCTTTTCATTAAGTTGGAAAAATTTAATACACGACTACGGTCCTTATTTAAGAAAATTCATACATAATGATAATTTTTCTTTTCTAAGCACGCTTAGGTAATTAAAGATATCTTCACGCAAAGATACATACGAACTACGAGTTCAAAAGCATAAGTATTTGGAAGTTGTAAAACACTAAGTACAAATGCAAAATTTTTATATATAGAAATACGTTTCTACAAAAGACTTGTACAAAAAAGCTAAATGCTATATGTACGCCTTAGCTGGCTAGAGCCCCCACTCATAGCCACTTCCTTCGCATCCTCGAGCCGCTTTAACAACCCTGCATCATCAAGGGAAACAGTGGCCACGGAAACAGGCACCCCATCGGATCTAGGCTGATGCGCAGCGCCTATGCCGCATAGAATGGCCTTCCCTTTCACGCCTTTCTTTCTTGCGACCCTGGAAGCATGAGCATTTAGCGACCTTTGCAAAGAAATCTCTTTCTCAATACGGAAAGGATTCAGAATGTCACGAGGCTGAGCAAAAATGGGTACCTTCAACTGCGCTACATCAGGCTTCAAGTAGAAGTCCACTTGCTGATCCGCACCATCCTGCAGATGCCTGGGAAGGGTGAGCCCCGCCATGATCACGCTGATAGGCTGATCCTGATCACGCTCCAAACGAGCGATATGCGGAAGCTCAAGCTTTTTTAAATCTTCCATAGCAGCAACAAGCTCAGCTCGGGCATCCGCCTTGTACCCAGGGACCTCCGCAAGCGGCACGGTCAACAACTTGGCCTCAGCAAGTTTGTCTGCGGCCAAGGTCTCACCATGTGCAATAGCGCATTCCACAACCTTGCCAAAGGACGTGGTCACCTCGGGATGCTCCAGCGTACACATGGCGGTATAGCTCCTCATCATATTCGATGCTGAGCTTGCGGAGCTTCTCTTCTTGCATCTTCAGCGCAAGCTCCACTCGGCTACGGAACTCTTCAATATTGGCAAAGTGCTTGCTCCTATTCTGTTGCAAGTACTTCAGCGCCCATAAAGAATTTCGCTTCTGAAGGTCCGCAGCAGCACGCTCCTGCTCCAGCTCAGCCATCACCAACATCTTCCCCTCCCCCAACCTTTGCGCAGACGCTTCTGCGCGCTCCAGTTTAGCCTTGGAGCTCAGCTGCTCAGCTTTAGAGCTTGCTAACTCAGCCTGCACAGACGCTAGCTGCGCCTGCAGCCTGGAAACTTCCTCATTCTGGTGCATCCTGGCTTGCGCCACCAGCTCAGATTGGCGCACAGCAATGGAGGCTAGCTCCTCCATCGCAGAGTCAAATGGACTTAACTCCTCTCCCATATCCCTAGGAGAAGGCGCCTTATCCAAAGAGGAAGTCGCCTTGGGAGGCGCACTTCCATCTACAACGCCAGCGTCCTCCACAGGCTGTTCACTGCACAAAAGATCAAGACGCAAGGTTAGCGCACGAATAACAGTCAAGTATACGCAAAATCCTAAGAGATCGCTAAAAAATACTTACATGGGGGAAGGAGACGAGGACACGTCCTTCTCCATCTCAGCCGTGGACGTACCTCCACCAGACTTCTCAGCATCCACACTGAAGACACGAAGGAACAAAAGTTAGAATAAAGCATAACTTGACAAAAGTTCATAACTAATAACTACGACACTTACTCCATCTGCACTTCAGTAAAAGATGGGCTCTTCTCAACCTCAGTGCGCGGCCTCTTGGAAGAACTTTCACCACCACTACTAAGCGCCCTCTTGCGCGTCAGTTGGGAGGACTCCTCCACCTCACTGTCAGTCTCCTCTAAATGAATAAGCGTTTTGCTGGGAGGAGACTGCGCAGTGTCAGGACCCTGCTGCACAGGAGGAGCCACCTCTTGCAGCGGCTCAGCTACCACCACATTAGGGGAGCCCTCAGACTCTGGGATAACCAAGTCCACGACACGCCCTGCCGTTGCCTCCAGAATGGTCTGCTCACCATCCCCCAGAGGACGCACCCCCACTGCTACGGCACGCGGATTCTCCAAGTTAACAACCGCAAAAAGATCCATCTCTGCGCAATAAAGTAGACAAAGAAAAGCAAGTTACATAAAGTATGGAAAACGAAGAAACGCTTACATTAATAACGACAGAAGGAGCACCCACCCGTGCCATCCGCATTCAAGAATGTGGGAACCTCTGTCTCATGCTCGAAGAAGTTGCGACTGATGCCCATATGCACCAGGAACGCTTCCGGATACGGTTTGATGGGAATACGGTTCTCATCAATGAGCGCCGCATGATCGACGTTATACCACGTCTCCGGGGGGCGCTCATCCTTGGGCAGAGTGGCACGGGTGTAAAATGGAAAGTGGGAAGGAAAGACGGCGGCGTCAATCCAGAAGAATTTCTCCCTCCAGTCCTTGAGTTTATCCACCTTCTTCACATAGCATTGTAACTTACCTACGCGCTTCGCGAAAGTAACCCACCCATTTGACCACGTCGCGTGATAGAACGCGCGGAATAATTGGAGGGTCGGGTGAATCGCTAATAAGCGACAGTTCAGCTCAAAATTGGCGATTTTCCCAGCACCAATACAGTGCAATTGGGAGATGTGGAGCTCGTAATAATTGAGTATATCACTCAAGAGCACGGAAATGGGTACGCGCTGATTCGCCCACTCGAAAAAGCGCGTATATAGCCCCACCTTCCCATCGGGGAAATTCGCAATGGTGTCATTTGGACCTGGCACCTCTGGGTGCAGATCATAAGGGATAAAATAATCCGAGGTGAACTGATTCAGTTCATCTTCGGTTATGTCAGAAGTAAAATCCTGAAGTTGCATAACCATTTTGTGATTCAGAATATGTGCGCACGCGCTATTACCTTTGAATTATCGTTCTCGAAAGCGGATTTGAAGATGTAAAAATGGTGGAATTGTGATTTTTTAACTGTGGACAACACAGTGAATGGAGGCGGAAGTTTATATAGTTTCCCCATCCACCACAGATGATTGACACGTGTATCCCACTATCTCAAATCGTGTGGATAGGATATATGACGGTACAAGACAAGTGGGCAACCTCTCCACTTCCCGAGGTACCCAAATTGCACTTTTTTGGACTAGATACATAATACGTGTATTTTTTTTTAGGCGGTATATTTTTGAAACCTTCCCGCGTACGCGTGGGGAATAATTTCGACACGGGTTTAGTCTAGCATCCGCAGGTTTTACCCTGCGCACACTAGACTGGGGGGACATGATGACGTATAGTCTACACCCGGGTCACGAACCCGATTAGTAAACAATACTAATAATTAAGCCCACCACGTATGGGCCGCAACTGGACTACCAGTTATGCGGCTTGGGCCGACAAGGCCCAAGCCCAAAGTTATTTCCGGATAGGATATCGAGTATCTCCTAAATAAAGGGGATATATACTAAATATCCGATGTCGGCTAACACGCCGAGGAGTAGGGAACACGAAACCTACTAGGGTTTCATGCATATATAAAGGGCACCCAAGCCCTCGGTAAAGGTACGATCTACTGAAAACCCTAACTCTTCGCTAAAACCCTAAATTCGATTACTTACTCTCACGCCGGAGGATAATCGGGGGAGACAATCCCTCGATAAGCCTAACGGTGTTTGTTCTTTTTCTTAGTGCGCAGGTTCCATCAAGCATTAAGAGTTAATTGGTACGAGAATAGAAGTCCTCACAAGGAACGCCCAACTTTTGTATCAACAGTGTGCGTTTGGTATACCAGAATCAAAATCATGGAATGGTTTTACTCCTCATAAAGGTGTTTGTTACACAAATTTTGGTTTGCGAAATGAAAAGCATATCTAGATAGGCAAAAGTTCCGTATAGATCTTAGTTTTACCAAAGAACCCAAGAGTTCATCTCATCCGTCCATTCCTTTTACCATCGACGCTCCACATAAATCCACATTCCTTTTTTTTATTGATGTAGGGGTATAGTGGTCAATTCACTCATTACTAATAACACACATATCCCACATACCTGAGGTGAAAAACAATACGATCCTCTCCAATCCAACTACCTTCAACAATCTCCGATCATAACCACCACTACACTGCCGGATCACCGCCGTTCAAACTACCGCTGTTCAAACCACCACTACACCGCCTAATCGAACAACCACTACACCGCCACAAATATAGCTCTCACTGAATCACCATCCCTTCCAATCTCCACCGACCACAACAACAAAAACCGCCATTGGAGTACCAATCGCCTTTCTATCACTAATATTGATCATCTCCTTGAGCGCATAGTTGCCATTGGAGGTTATTAGGTTAAAATTTGCTATTCAGAAGGTTAAATTCTTACACTTTCATCATCATTCACATGTTTGTAATCGGTGTTCAGTTTGACGATTGCTTGTAATAGTTGTTCATTTAATACTTTTATTGCTATCATTGCATCAAATTGATTCAAGTTTATAATGCATGTCAACTGTTTGATGAAATGCCTGAACCAATATCATATGTGAATTTTATTTGTTGATTCATTGTTTAGTAGTCGTGATAGTACTTATGGTTATGCTTTCTTAACTAAAGATTTAGTTTTTGCTCGACAAAGGTATAGGTGAATGACTTCAATAAGCACATTTACAACTACAAGTATTATAAGATGTGTGAAGAACCTGTGAAAATATACTCTTGTAGCTTTTTAAGGTGCTTATTTTGTTGCTTATTTGGTAGATTTTCCTTATTTTGTTGATAATAAGTATTGTAGTTGTTAGATGTTTTTAGATAATAAGTAGTTTTATTCATGTTGATAATAAGTAGTTGTTATGATAATAAGTAGTTGTATTTTGTTGATAATAAGTAGTTTCAGCTTTTTTTGGATAACCGATTAGTAGTTTTAGCTTTTTTTTGGGACATGAATAGGGTATATCTAAATGCTTGTCAATATCCCTGTCGAATTCGGTGTCTGAGATTTTATGAGTGATGTACTGATGTAAGAGTATTGTATGTGATTTTGTTATTAAGTGAGATTTTTGTTAGGAATCATATATGATTCCATAGAATCTATATATGATTATAGATTGTGTTAGATTATTTTATGGTTATTAACATTTAAAATTTTTATGCAGGTCGATCAAAAACTGTTGCACATAAGCCTAAAGAGAAGATAACAAAGGAATCATCTAAGAAGGCTACGACTTCTGATAAACCAAAGTCAAAAGTTGTCAAACCTCAACCTCCTCCTATAAAACAGAAACCTCAACCTCCTCCTGTAAATCAAGGACAGGGCTGATCGTGATCCAGAAAAAGACGTTCGTAAAGAAAATGTGCTTAAGTGATTGTGTACTAGTTAACTGATGTATTTTGGTAAAATCTGATGGTAGTGTTAACTGATGTATTTTGGTAAAATCTGTTGATAAATAGATGTAGTTAACTGATGTATTTGGTATTGAACAAGTTCTGATGGTAAACTGATGGTATTTTGATGTATGTTTTAATTTTTCTGATGGGTAGTATATGTTTTAATTTTATCATATATTAATCATATATGTGAATCATATATGATTCTATGTGAATCATATATTAAAAGTAAACATACTAATCCTTACATATATTCGTAATCACATATATTCAGAATCACTTGTCAAATAACAAAAAAATTTCAATTAACATAGTTGAATTAAGATCCTCATTAACACTTTTTGCAACAGTGCAATAATAATAAATAAATTTAAAGAAATTGTTATTCAAGAAGCGTTAGTCGCTTGTTCAACTGCGACATTTCTCGTTGCTTGTTCACTTGCATCAGTTCCATCCTTTTGTGCCGATTTTTTAACTTCAAATCCTGCTACTTCAGCATATTAAACTTTTTTCCCTCAACAGGTAAATAAATATCATCAACAACAGGTTCCCAATTAACAGATCCCCCGGGAATTTCTTCATGTGCGTATAAAGTCAGCCTTGGTGTCGTCACAGATGCTGAAATATAGTATTTTCATTAGAATCATATATGATTTCACATGAATCATATATGATTCTACAAGAATCATATATGATTTTTTTCTTTTTTGATTTACAGAATGTATAAAACAGAATATATGATAAACAGGTTCCCAATAATAAGCTTAAAAAGCAAAAAAATAAGCTGAATCACATATGATTTACCTTGAATAACAACAATATTTTCTTCTTGCACATCTACAAGAATCATATATGATTCTACAAGAATCATATATGATTCTACAATTATCATATATGATTTACAGAATGTATAAAACAGTATATATGATAAACAGGTTCCCAATAATCATATATGATAAAATAGAATCTATTAATAAGTTTACGCTTGGATTTTCTTTTTTGCTTGACATATCTATGAAGAATCACTAATAAGAGCGTAAAACCTAAATATTAGGGGAAAACTAACAGAGAATCAAAATAACCAAAATTAGGTCAAAATCATCAAAATGGGGGATTTCTCAAAACCTAACGAAAATCAAATTAAATCATATCATTGTGTGCGCAATGATAAGATGAATCGAATGATGGTTTTGGATTTGAAATTCGTTAAGAAATGAGACGAGAAATTAAGGAAATGATGAGTTTAAGTAATGGCGGAAATGATGAGTTTCTGGGCGGTGAAGGTGTTACGACGGTGATGAAGGTTTTCTGGTGATGAAGGTGGCGGTGGTGATGAAGGTTTTCCAGTGAATGTGGTGGTGGTGAAGGTGGCGGTGATTGGGGTTGTGTGTGTGTGTGTGTGTTTTGCCCTAATTTGTTTTAGGGAAATAATGAAGGTATTGATTTTTTTTTTTATGTAATTGTCTTTTTTGCCCCTCAAGTGTAAATATTAGATTTATTCTGAGCCATTGGATCAAATTGTATTGTATGGTTAGGATTTTTTGATTGGTTCTATGGCATGTATGGGTTCTTCGTGGATCTCAACTCTATCTAGATATTTGTCATATTTGAAAGGCACCAAAGAGATGAGGATTAATAGATAATTCCCGGGCTCATGTTTTTCCCGCCTTTTATCTCATGTGCCTTTTATATTTTTATGCACCTCCTCGTCGTCTAATCTGCTCCTACTCTGTTGTCGTTGATAAAAAAAAGTACTACGTGAATCATTATCCAATGTCACTGTTATGTACATGTGTTCCTGGTTTATCTTCATCCTGATATTATGAAAACATGCAAAAATTTACTTTGAGGTCTATGATTAATATATATGTTGGATTTTGTTTCTGGAAGAACATATGTCGGCATTGATATCTTTGATTTTGTCAATGATTTTTTTTTAATAGAAATCAATATATTATGAAAATAGTTTGAGATGTATATACATGATTAGGTGTTCACAAGAAAATAGGATGTAATGGTTGTGATTATTCAAAAGTTTGATACCAAAGCCAATTTTCAAACCGAACAATAGTGTATTTTACCTCGTATTCATTCATAATCCATCCTCCTATGGTCCCTAAGTCTTATAGGTTCTCAAATCTACACATCTATGGTCCCTAACGCTATTAATATTCTCTAAATGAAAATAATGCCCTTCATTTCTTTTTAACCAAACACCTTCTTAGGTTAAACATTCATTTCTCTACATTACTCGTAAAACCAAACACCCATTTCTTCACACTCACCATGATTTAAAATATCTTAACTAAATTTAGATAGTAGAAATACCCTAAATCATTAAAATAAGCAAAATCAAAATCATAAATATCCAACAAATCAAATAAGTTATAAAATTTAAAATCACACAAATATACTTGTATGAATCGTTAAGACATGATTCAATTTTTTTTCTTTTTTTCTTTTTTACTTTGAATTTTTATTATTATATTCTTTAGCACATGAGTATACCTGAAAGGAACCAATACTACCAATTTTAATAAAAAAAACATTGATTGATTCGTATAATACTCGTAATTATCAACAATGATGTCAAACAATAGAGTTTTTATTATTATTATTATTATTATTATTATTATTATTATTATTATTATTATTATTATTATTATTATTATTATTATTATTATTATTATTATTATTATTGTGGTTGAATAAGAAATTGAAGAATAGAGATGTTTGGATTTATGTATAGTAGAATGATATTTAAATTGTTAAATTCTAGAAGATAGCACATTGTAAGCCTATTTATACCCTCCTAGACTTTCATAAGAGGGTGAGGTAGTTCTTGTTTTAATGCATTCACCTTCTTAATCTACCTAGTTCATTTCTCTCGTTAAAAACTAACCATGGTTTTCTAATACACGATCACCCAAATATATGGATCTTGATATGTTGGAGGCCTTACAAGTGGTATCAGAGCCTACATATGTTTTGTGTGGTTAGTTTGTTTTGAATATCGTCCAAAAAAATGCGTTTTTGTGTGTGTTCTTCAAAAAACGTTTACTTTCTTTCTTATAAATGTGTTCTTAATGTTTAAATCTTGAAAGCTTTCATTTTTATGATGTCTTAAGTATTTTTAGAAGGAATATATGCAAAAAAAAAAAAAAAAAAAAAAAAAAAAAAAAAAAAAAAGAAAAAGCCAATTTTGGGTTGTTTTTGGTGAAAAACTCGTATACAAGCTTTTACCGAGTTTCAGTCTTCAAGTTTACCGAGTTTCTCATCTTCGAATTTACCGAGTTTGTTTGAAATTCAAATTTACCGAGTTTAAGAGTCTTGATATACCTAGTTTCTATATGTAACACCCCCAAAAATGTGGTATTGCGGAAGCATTCGGGTCCTGGGGTGCTACGAAATCAATATACATCGTAGAGTGATATAGTGCAACACCATAATTTAAATTTAAAGAAATAGTACATTAATACAACATTGTTTTAGCCAACAACGACCATTTGAAACACATAAGTTTGTTTCCAAAAGATAATATTTTATTTCATCCAACTAAACATGATAAACGAAGACTCTTTAATGCTAATGTCTTCTTAAAATACACTTACTGGCGATCACCTGAAATGCATGAGAAAATGGGTCAACTATGAAAATAGTTGGTGAGTATACAGGTTTTGTTCAAAAGAAGTCCAAGGTCTTTGAAAAAGGTCCAAATGGTAGAGCCAGTGTCAAACCATTCAGTTAGAAGTCCTGCCCATACAAGACTTGTAACCTATGGTTTCACAACCATTATATAGAAAATTTGTACATCTTATAGTCAAACACACATGCTCATTAAGTTCACATTAAAGTACTAAGTATATAATAATGTATGCGGCAAAGCCCCTAAAATAAATAATATGCATTCCGTAGACAGGGGAATGAGAGGTTGGCCGACCTCTAATAGCGCTATCCATACTACCTACTGCTCCGCACAAGGGAGCCGTACGAACGGTACGTCTAAATTGGAGTGCGAACGGCAAACCAATCGGGGACTAACAATGCGAATGTACGAACGGTACATCATACCAACTATTATATACTAATTAAATCAAGCCTGTTCCATAGACAAGGGAGACTAAAATTTAAGTGCGTACGGCACGTCAACAGTTCAAAACAAGTCATAAGCTCAAACAATATTTTAAAGTTCAAAGCCAATTTCCAAAGAGTTCAGGTAAAAATATATGTCGTAAGTTCAAATAAAAATGTAAGTCATGCATTCCACCCCAAACAAGTAAAGCGGTAAAAAGGGAGATGTAAATACTCACCTCGGCAAATAGTAGTCAGATAATACGATAGTTCAGATAAAGTTCAACACCAACACGCGACCTAGATTAGTAAGGTTTGTTTTAGTTCACAGTTTAAATTCAAGAATTCCAATTGTTTTAAAGAGTTCATGTTGGTGTTGCTGGTGTAGCAGCATTTAAGTTAAAACATGTTTTTAACATTTGTAGTTATTGGCTCATCGGAGTGTACAAATGTACCAAAGAATAGGAATAGTGATTCTTTGAATTGACAAAGATCGGAAAACTACGCACGAAGGATAATAACTATTGAATGTCAACGTGAATGACATATAGGATTGTTGGCGTTTAAATGAATGTACGTGTGTATATACATGTGATCCTTGTGAAAATGTGAAGTTGAATATATATACGTTGTCAATAGTAAAAAAAATTGATGTATTTCTATTTTAAATATTTTCACGTCATATATACATATATATATACATATCGTTTAAAAGTTAAGGGTTTGAAACCAAATGTCTCGCAAATGTTTTCGTTTTAAAAGTTCATGTCGTGTTTCCATTTTTATTCGTAAGATATGTAGTAATTATTAAAACTTCAAGTTATGATATTTATTTCTTATTGTCGAGACCTTTTTAATATGTAGTCAACTTATATATATATGAATGATCACCAAATAAACAAAAGTTGTCGTGTTTTACTAGATGGCATGTGTGTCGAGGAGGGGGAATAGGTGCTGTGGCTAGGGGTGTAATCGAGCGAGTCGAGTCGAGTATTGACATGCTCGAGCTCGGCTCGTTTAAATCGAGTCGAGTCGAGTATTTTTCGAGTCGATCTCGAGTTGTTCGCGAGTTATCTCGGCTCGATTACACCCCTATATAATATATATATATATATATATTATATATATATTATATATATATGTGTTGTGTGTGTGTGTGTGTACCTATATATATATATATATATATATATATATATATATATATATATATATATATATATATATATATATATATATATATATATATATATATATATATATATATATAGGGGTTTAAATGTGTAATCGAGTCGAGTCGAGTAGCTCGCGAGTTGTCTCGGCTCGTTTAAAATCGAGTCGAATCGAGTATTTTTCGAGTCGATCTCGAGTTGCTCGCGAGCTGTCTCGGCTCGTTTACACCCCTAGCTGTGGCCCACGCGTTACAGTGAAACAGGCTAGTGATTTTCGGCTTTTAGTGTTCATGGGCTGCGGCTTGTTTGAAGGACAGAAGGGAGTCCAACAGTTTTTAACAACTCAAGTTGTAGTTGGGCTTTGGCCCAGATTCCTACTGTCCAAGTTTTGGTTGTGAATTAGAGTCCAACTCTTTCTCATTTGTTTTGCTCCCATTTCCCACGCTGGAAATAATTTCCAGTAGACAACAAAAATGGTTTTTAGCACTAGTATTGGAAGGTCTATTTGCTCACAATATCGAGTAGATTTTTGGTGAATGTCGGGCTCGAAACAAAGTTTTGACAAATAGTTTGAGTCGCTAGAGTGGGCGAGACTTGGTCTCGTGCTCATTATGAACTTAAACACCCAAGAATGGTGTTGCAAATCTACTAGTAAAGTCGACTCCAACACAAATGTTAACCAACTTCTAGGAGGATTTAGCAACTTGTGACTCAACTCCTAGGCTCGACATAATATTTCTTGCAAAGTTATACCAACCCAAGGTTGCTTCAATTTAGGACTTACGAGCACAACATGGAGTGGAATGGATTCTTAGAGTTCTTCAAGGTGCTTGAATGGCCTTGTTAACACTCGAGTTGAGTACTACTCGTCCCAACCCACTCTTTTTATCAATAAAATACGGGGACAAATCAAAAAGGTCAACCCCCCACCTTTACCCGCCATAGCCAAAAGCTAACCCAGCTTTTCCCTGCTCTATGTCCCCTCTACTCACTTTCCAAGCAACCCTACTTCCCCCCCCCCCATACGCAACATCCTCACAAGTACCATTGCCACGCTGGCAATCCAAGTGATACTTTTGGCGGCAAAAATCAAGATTGAAGGCTGAGATTGTACAAAGATAATCCAAAGGTTCAGAATGCACAAGAGAGGAAGCACAATTGACAGAAGACCCTCAGCTTAGCTATAAATACAGAACTCACCTCCCACACAGAGATTTGTCCAATTTTTCATGTATTAGAAGAATTTAGGCCATCATTTACTTGTTGTCTTTTTACTTACTGTCAATTAGATTAAAGCTTTGTATTTCAATTTTCAGAATTGTAATTTCCACTTTTATTAATATAATCAAGTTTTATTTTAAATTTCCTTGTTCAATTTAAGCCTTTATGTTATTGAAAACCTGTTTTTAAGCTACCATTACTGTTCCATAAGCTCATATAAGCTTTTTGATAGATTTTGTGAGCTTATTGTTAGTCTAATTCAGTTTTAATTGTTTTAATTTCAAAAGGTAAAAAAAAAAAGTCAAAAATAGTCAAATAAGCTGTAGTGGATGATAAGCCAGACCTGGAAGGGCTTATTGCTGTCACTAGCTTGTCTTTTGACAAGCTAGAGCTTGTAGAGTAGCTCCTCGAGCCTATTTTGCCTTGTTTGTGCAAGGGTGTTTGTAAGTTCTCATTTAAAGTTCCATTTTATTGCATTAGCTTATTTTCTGCTTTATTAAGTGCTTATTTGCCTTTTCTGTGCTTATTTGTTCTCATTTTGTTCATTTGATGTCATTTTGCTAGTTGGTTTAAGCTTAGTCTTCATTTTTCTTTAAAACCTTAAAAAAACCAAAAAAATTAGGATAATATAGAATTGCTTATTCTAGTGCTTATTTCTAGTGTAGAAAGGTTCTTTAGTGCTTAATTTACTTAGTTAATCTATTGTGGTTCAAAAGCATAGCTTAAATTGGTCAATATTAGCTTTAATCTCAAATCAGTCCATTTAAGGGGGTGTTTGGCACAAGGCCATAATGGGTCAATTTTGAAGTTTTACTGTTCATTTGCACTTGGGTTAAGTTTGATCTAGATTATTTTAGTTTAATTAAGTAGTTTGTAGTTCCTGTTAAGCTTATTTTAAGGATTTCATAGGTATTAAAGGTTTAGTGTTGAATTGTAGGAGTAGGCTGTTATGTATGTTTAATATAGAGATAAGTAGTTTTAAATCTTGTTTGTGCTTCTTCTGTGATCAATGTAGTGAGTATAGTAGATAATCAAGAGTTGGTAAGGTTTGTAGTTGATTTGGGTAAGATAAGATCGAAAACTGCATCAGTAACCATTTCTAGGCCTGCAACTTTTTATGATTTTGTCTCAATCAGTCTTTATTTATGAATTTTCATTTGTTCATTATAAGCCCGATTAAGCTCAAATTCAGTACAATTGCTCTTTGGTTGCCTATATAATTGTTTCACATTTTCTTGATTTTTTTAAATTAGCTTTTATTAGCTTTTCAGTAGCTTAAAATCTCCCCAGTTGGAACTGTGTTGCCCTGCTACATCAGTCCCTATTAGCTTATTTTTGTGCTTAATTGCTTACTTGTTTAGCTTTTTTAGTTCATATTGGCCTATCTAGGATTGCTTATAGTTGATTCAGCTCATTTCATTTCAGTTTAAGCTTTTAAAAGCTTATTAGCTTATCAGTCAGCAGCCTAGCTTAGTTTGCCTATTTCTCAATAATCTGATCTAAATCTGCTTTTTTCTGAGCTTATTGGAAGTTTCTAAGATTAGTTGCTTCTTAAGAAGTGCTTATTTTAGTCTGCTTATTAAGTTTTCAAAAAGAAAAAAAAAATAATAATAATTTTGCAAAAAGGAGGCCACAGGATTCGAACCCTGGACCTCCTGCACACAGCCAAGCCTCACACACACCACACTTAACCAACTGCGCCCTTGGGTCTTTTCTGCCCAAGGGGGTTGGTTAATTCCTTTTAACCACATTTTGTCCCCTTTAGCTTATCAGCCACCTTTTGCTTATTTCCAGCTTATCTGGATAAGCTGGTTCAGCCATTTTATTTTAGCTAGAATTAGAATATCTTTTAGGACTTTCCTGTAAATTTTCATAATTTTCCATTTTCATTTAGTATTTTTTATATATTATTCTTTTAAAAATAGTTTTTAATTCATAATAAAAAATAGAAAAGTCAAAAAAATATAATTCTTTTTTCTAAAATTTTCTTTTATCATTTAGGACTTAGGAAAATTAGTTTTGCTTACCTAGGGTTAGTATTTCTTAGTTTTCACTTTTTAGGCTCGGGATTAGTCCGAGCATGCTCGTTTTTGGTTTTCCTTTACGTTTTTACTTACGTGTGCTTTACATTATTGTTTTACTTGCTTATTTAGTTGTTTTTAGTTTATGTTTATAAATTTTAGCTTAAAAATCCAAAAAATCTCTCTTATTTCACTATTCACGACACATATTGTAACACCCCAACCCGGCAAGGGTAGAAGCATCACATTATGGTGACAAATCAAAGCGTACATAATACACAGCGAAAGTCTTAAAACAAAATTCATTAAAGAAGTCAAGCCAACACGGCTTAAGCCAAAATCATAAGTTCAAATGATAACGAATAATCCAAAGGAACGAACAATAGAATGAAATCCAGTCTAAACAAATGTCATAACAAAGGTGATAAACTAAGGTAGCAACTCCATCTAAGCTCTACTCTCATCCCATAGCAA
The DNA here is from genome assembly GCA_021014915.2 of Artemisia tridentata subsp. tridentata. Taxonomy (NCBI): domain Eukaryota; kingdom Viridiplantae; phylum Streptophyta; class Magnoliopsida; order Asterales; family Asteraceae; genus Artemisia; species Artemisia tridentata. The sequence goes on from CP139506.1 coordinate 223,269,513, forward strand.
AAACCCCAGCTCCTAGCTTAGATACCTGCCGCAGGAAAAGGAAATGCGGCTGAGCTTCAAAAGCTCAGTGAACAAATACATATACAAAGCAATGATAACGAAACAGATATAAGGTATGGTGCACTGGAAAATATCATAAGGTATAAACAAAGTGAGAGTATAAGGAACAAAAAAAAAGATAGTAATCCACCACGAGCCCAGAAACATATCATATAGTAACCATCATAATCTAGAGGGGATACCTCTCAAGTAACCAGATAATATGAGGGGTGTCCTCATGTATCAAATGGAGTGATCAGCTCCCAGATAAATGTGAAGGGCATGTATAGCACACACTACCAATCACCAGACATAAACAAATCATATATAGATAATCCACTAACAGAACAGATCTTGGATGCATCCATGCGCCCCCCCCCTCCCCCAAAACAAATATTGGCCATAACAAATATAATGCGCATATCATAATCAAAATGGGGACGTGGCGGAACATCACTCTACCGCCCTAGAGTCATGCCATTGGTGCATCAATGACATGGCCATGTTACCTTCATGGCTAGGAAACAGATTTTGGCTCGGGTATCAAACTAAGAGTCAGATATCATATCAAAACAGACTGTCATATCAAAAGGGGTCATATTAGATGGTTCATAACAGATGGTTCATAACAAATATATCAGATGTAATGCCAAAGGTCCAAATAAGAGTTTATCAGATCAAAGTATCCAAAGCAAAGGATCATATCAAAGGTTCACAACAAAGGGAACATAGCAATGGCTTTGGGAATCTTAAACGAATCAGAAATCAAAATCATATCAAGGGAATAAGACACCCTTACTGAAAAAGGGCAAAGTATCTGTACCTTATTACGAATGCAACAAAGACAAAACAAATACAGAACAGGGATCAGTGCCTCTCCTTCTTCACACCTAAAGGAGAAGAAGACAAAATAACTAAGGGGTTCAAGTTCAGATTACCATTTTTTTTATTATCTTTCCATTTTAAGTAACTTTCCATTTATGGCAGGTTTCCAAATTTAGCAAGTTTCCATTTATAGAAAGTTTCCTTATTTAGTAAGTTCTCATAATTAGAAAGATTAAGACATTATAAATTTGGTTAAGTCATTAGATAAGCATATTATGGGCATAGGGTATATTTTAACAAGTTTCAAAAGTTTAGGGTTAAACATAGTAACTTTTCATAATTTAGGGTTTTAAATGTAACAATACCAAAGTTAAGGGTCTAAAGTGAAAGTATTACAAATTATTAATTTAAATCTATAATTATCAAATTTAACGATTTAAAATCCTTCAAGTTTGACCATTTTACATTTTATACCCTTTAGTTTATTAATTTACAATTTAAACCCCATAAGTTCCAAAAGTTTATGGACATAGGGTATATTTTAACAAGTTTCAAAAGTTTAGGGTTAAACATAGTAACTTTCCATAATTTAGGATTTTAAATGTAACAATACCAAAGTTAAGGGTCTAAAGTGAAAGTATTACAAATTACTAATTTAAATCTATAATTATCAAAGTTAACGATTTAAAATCCTTCAAGTTTGACCATTTTACATTTTATACCCTTTAGTTTATTAATTTACAATTTAAACCCCATAAGTTCCATATTTTACGAATAACACCCCCAAGTTATATTTTATACAAGGCACCCCTGATCCATATTACCTTACAAAAATAGCCCATAAGTTTAAACAATTACAAAACATCCCCTTTCTCTTTTAAAATCAAATCGGTAACACAAATAAATCACCAAACCCTAACCCTAATTTCCCAAATCAATAGCCAATTATTATTCCATCATTATTTCATTTATTAGACCAGATCTAACCCATAGCATTAACCCTAGGTCGCTCGTTAGTGTTTTTATCCATTTACACGTTTTCTATTTAAAACCCGATTAGAACAAATAATTTGACAAGGCCATTTTAGGTTATAACAATTCGAACTAGTATTTTTCCAGAGTCATATGGGTTGTATAGGTCTCAAATAAAATAGGTGTTGCACCCAAAAAAATCGTATAGAGCATATTAGATTTTATACGCGTTTTAATCATCAATATTTATCACGATCGATCCAAGCTATAACAAATCAAACCAACATTTTTCCAGACTTATATGATGCTTATAGAACCCAGAAAAATTATGAGCATGACCCAAAAAAATCGTATATACCGATTTGTATTTTAAGTGTGTTCTCGTTATTAAAATTCCGTATGATCATTCTAGCTTGCATGATTCATTTTATACAATTTATATGAGTCGTACATGATGAAAGAAACATGAGAAAAATACCAGATCGATGATTGAATGTGTGGATCAAGCGTAATGAATTTGTACCTATCGTATGAATAACCTGACACCAAGAAAATACCACGGATCGAACCAAGCCTCCAACGACCCAAAGCTTATTTTTCCCAGCTACTTTAGACCTTGATGAACCCTAGAAAAATGCTAGAACTCCTCCAGAAGGTCGTATGAATCGTGTGTGAATTTTGTGTGTGTGTTTTTTTTTACTCGGTATGTTTTTTTTTAATAGGGTTAAATGGGTTTGTTATCTAAATAGGGTGATAAGCCGTGACTTTAGGGGGGGATTGACTCAATAAACGGCCCAAAATCAAGACCAAATCAAAAGTATTAACTTTGAATTTAAATTCCTAATTTACTTATAATTATTTGATTTTAATTGATTTTAGTTATAACATAATTAATTAATTTAAATTTTCGGTTCACAAATATGTTTTGTGTGTTCATGGTAATTTTTGGTACATTACAAAATGTTAAATGTAGTAGCAAAATTAATTTACTTCGTATCTTGATTATTTCCAGAAGTTTGGGATTCATTTGGTACTTTATAAGTTTATTAATCAAATTCAAGATTGTATGGGCATTTTGGTCTTTTTACATGTTTTAGATTTTTGGGTATTACAACTTCTTCCCCTCTAACAGAAAAATTTCGTCCTCGAAATTTGCAAAGAATCAGAAATGAAAAGGAACGGAAAACAAAACAAGGACATACCAGATCAGAATAAGAAATGTGGATAACTAGCCCGTATCGATTCCTCGGTTTCCCAGGTAGCCTCACGCTCTGGGTGGTTCTTCCAAAGAATCTTTACGAACGGAATGACTTTATTTCTCATGACTCGCTCCTGACGATCCAGAACCGCTTCCGGCTCTTAGACAAAGACATATCAGGCTGAATTTGATCAAGCGGATAAGATACCACATGCAAAGGATGATAATTGTATCCCCTCAGAAGAGATACATGGAAGACATCATGAACATGCGATAACTGAGGAGGTAGAGCCAACCGATAAGAAACCTCTCCAATACGCTCCAGAATCTCAAATGGTCCGATAAATCGAGGACTAAGCTTGCCCTTGATTCCAAAACGTTTAACCCCACGAAACGGCGATACTTTAAGCAACACACGATCTCCAACACGAAACTCCAAGTCACGACGATGCTTATCAGCATAACTCTTCTGACGAGCACGAGCCTCCTTCAACTTTTCCCTAGCAACAGCCACCTTTTCGTTAGTGATCTGAACCAACTCAGGACCCTCAATAATATGCTCACCCACTTCATTCCAACAAACCGGCGCTCTACACTTACGCCCATACAACATCTCGAATGGAGCCATTCGGATACTAGCATGCCAACTGTTATTATACGCAAACTCCACTAAACATAAATACTCATCCCAACTACCGGTCCATTCCAAAGCACAAGACCGTAACATATCCTCCAAAGTCTGAATAGTCCTCTCTGACTGGCCATCAGTTTGGGGATGGAATGCAGTACTAAACTTAAGGCGAGCGCCCCAAGATTTATGGAGTCCTTTCCAGAAACGCGAAGTGAAACGAGGATCTCTATCAGAAAAAATAGACGAAGGAGTACCATGCAATCTAACAATCTCCTGCTGAAAGATCTCCGCCAATTTACTGATACTATAGGTCATACGGATAGGTAAGAAATGAGCAGATTTAGTTAGCCGATCAACGACCACCCAAATCGCATCTTGTCTTTTACGAGTCACAGGCAGACCAGTGACAAAGTCCATGGAAATCTAATCCCACTTCCAAGTCGGAATCTCTAATGGCTGCAACAAACCACTAGCCCTCTGATGCTCGATCTTGACTTGCTGACAAGTCATACACTTAGATACAAAAGAAGCCACATCATGCTTCATACCATTCCACCAGAAATGCTGCTTAAGATCCCTGTACATCTTGGTGGAACCCGGATGAATAGTGAATGGGGAACTATTAGCCTCATATAGAATAGCCTCACGAAGCTCGGGCTCATTAGGAACACAAAGACGATCCTCAAACCATACCACACCAAAATCATCCACCCTAAACTCTGTCTGCTTACCTTCCTCAATATTCTGCACAATAGACCAGAGCTCACCATCATCCCTCTGAGCTTCCTTAACCCGCAGGATGAGATTGGACTCAACCTTCAGGCTGGACCAATATCCAACATCACGCCGCATACACAACTCAACATCCAACCGCTCCAAATCCCTAAGAACACGAGGATCAACCTCCAAACTAGCAATCATACCCGACTTCCGGCTAAGAGCATCGGCAACCACATTAGCCTTACCCGGATGATACTGGATGTTCATGTCATAGTCCTTCAGAAGTTCCAACCACCGTCTCTGTCTCATATTAAGCTCCTTCTGAGTGAAGATATACTTGAGACTCTTGTGGTCAGTGAAGATATCACATGACTCGCCATACAGATAATGCCGCCAGATTTTTAAAGGGAAAACAACAGCAGCCAACTCTAAATCATGAGTCGGATAATTCTCCTCATAAGGTTTCAATTGCCTCGAGGCATAGGCAATAACCTTTCCATGCTGCATAAGAACACAACCCAGACCCTTCTTTGATGCGTCGCTATAGATCTGGTAACCACCCGAACCAGATGGAAGAGTCAATATAGGAGCAGACACCAAACGCTTCTTCAGCTCCTCAAAACTATTTTCCCGCTCCTCAGTCCAAACAAACTTCTCCCCTTTCCTCATCAATTGCGTTAATGGCAAAGCCAAACGCGAGAAACCCTCAACAAAACGTCTGTAGTAACCAGCAAGCCCCAGAAAACTCCTCACTTCAGTCACAGTGGTAGGTCTCGGCCACTTGGTGATAGCCTCAACCTTCGATGGATCCATGGTGATACCATCAGCAGATACAATGTGACCAAGGAAAGCCACCTGACTCAACCAGAACTCGCACTTAGAAAATTTGGCATACAACTTCTGTTGCCTAAGAATCTCCAAAACAATCCGAAGATGCTGCTCATGCTCCTCCTCAGATTTCGAATACACAAGGATGTCATCAATGAAAACAATAACGAACTTATCGAGATACTCGTGGAATACTCGGTTCATAAGGTCCATAAAAACAGCAGGAGCGTTGGTCAAACCGAAAGGCATAACCAGAAATTCATAATGAAAATAACGAGTACGAAAAGCGGTTTTGGGAACATCTTGCTCCCTCACACGAAGCTGGTGATAACCGGACCTCAAATCAATTTTCGAGAAATACTTCGCTCCTTGCAACTGATCAAACAAGTCGTCGATACGTGGAAGAGGATAACGATTGCGGATCGTGATACGGTTAAGCTCACGGTAGTCGATACAGAGACGCATGCTTCCATCCTTCTTCTTAACAAACAAAACAGGTGCGCCCCAAGGAGAAACACTGGGTCGGATGAAACCATTCTCCAAAAGTTCCTGCAACTGTTCTTTCAACTCTTTTAATTCAATGGGCGCCATACGATAAGGAGCTTTTGAGATAGGTTCGTCACCCGGAATAAGATCAATGCCAAACTCCACTTCTCTAGCAGGAGGAATACCAGGAAGTTCATCGGGAAACACATCAGCAAAATCACGTACAATAGGGAGAATATCAATGCTCGGACCTTCCAAAGAGGTATCCTTAATGGATGCCAGAAAACCAAGACAACCATTAGAAATCAGAGTTCTGGCTTTCATAGCCGAGATGATCTTAACAGACTTAAGAGGTTGCGAACCATGATAAACAAAGTCAGGATGATGAACATTGCCAAAGATCACATTTCTGGCATGACAATCAATGGTAGCCCTATGAGAAGCCAACCAATCCATGCCCAGTATCACATCAAAGTTTAATCATATCAATGGGAAGCAGATTTGCCGGACGAACACAATCATCAAAACGTAGAGGGCAATTCACATATTCACGATCAATAATCACTTGGGTTTTCATTGGGGTTGCGATGGATATACGATTAGTTAATGGTGTTGGTTTCAGATTAAGTTTCTTAGCAAAGTTTACAGATATAATAGAATGAGTAGCACCAGTGTCAAACAATACGAAAGTCGTACGATCTCCAATATAAAGTATGCCAGTAATGGTACCTGATGTGTTGGCCGCCTGATCTCGAGTAGTAGCATAAACTCGACCCATAGTGGGAGTTGGCCTAGTCGAGTTCACTGGTACAATAGGGTTCCTCTTGGGACAGTCCTTGATCCTATGATGAGTAGAGCCACACGAAAAACAACCACCAGTAGCTTTAAAGCAAGGACCCGGATGAGCCTTTCCGCAAGTAGTACATATAGGTGGAGGAGGTAGAGCCTCACCAGACCCTCTCTGACCTGAAGAACCCGAATGATGACTCTGCTGAGAACCCCGACGCGGGTTGTTACCACCATGACCCTGCCGGTCATTCCCATACCTACCAGAATCCCGCCGATCCTGACTCCTGTGCTCCTGACGCCTCTGATCATATCCCCGGTCCTGACGACCCCTCTGATCATATCCCTGGTCCTGACGACCCCTATAATCCTGCCTCTGGTCCTGACGACCCTGTCCTCTGAAGTCCACACGATTACCGTCCCTGTCTCTCTTATTCGAACCCCCATCAGCATGCAACAATTCAATGTTACGGGCAGCATCCGCAACGGCAGCAACATCATCGAACTCGGTGTTCACTATACGATCCAACACCCACTTCTTTAATGCCCATTTAAAATGTCGAGCCTGACGATGAGCGTTACCAGTAACCTCTGGCCCAACAAAACTAGCCAATCGCAAGAACCTCTGCATGAACTCCCCAGACGACTCCTGGTCCAACTGACGAATAGTCCCATACTCACGTTCGTACCTCTGCTGCTCAGACAACGGAATATACTGTCTATAAAATACATCACAGAAATCCTCCCAAGAACAAGTATCAGTGAAATCATCTCCCTTTGCCTGAACATATGCTGTCCACCAGCTCAGTGCGTCACCCTCCAGTTTGAAAGTGGCCAAACGAGTCTTGAACTCGTCAGCACATCCCAAAACCCTAAACAGCTTCTCAACATGAGTGATCCAGTCCTCTACCTCAGTGGGAGTGGCAGCAGACCTGAAAGAGAGAGGCTTGAGCTTATTGAACCTTTCGATCCAAACATGAATACCAGCAGGCGGAGCACCGCCACCGACACCACCTGATGAACCCGCACCATTACCTCCTGATGAACCAGCACCATTTCTGATATCATTGGTGATTTGGGTCACCAACTGAGGAAGAGCATTAGCCAAAGCAGCGGCTATCATGGCCTCGAAGTCAGGGCCATCCTCTCCATTTCAGTATTCGGTATTACGCGTATTCACCATCTGAGCGATCATTAAAACGATTAGCAAAATAGGGAAGAATAGGCACGAAAGGAAAGACGAAACAGAAACCTATGTCTACCCAAATCCTCACCGGTCAAGTCTCAAGTCTTAAAGATCAAATCCTAGGGTCCATATGATTCACTGGCCATGGCTTATGTACTACAGGTCGCAGCCTGGGCTCTGATACCATAATTGTAACACCCCAACCCGGCAAGGGTAGAAGCATCACATTATGGTGACAAATCAAAGCGTACATAATACACAGCGGAAGTCTTAAAACAAAATTCATTAAAGAAGTCAAGCCAACACGGCTTAAGCCAAAATCATAAGTTCAAATGATAACGAATAATCCAAAGGAATGAACAATAGAATGAAATCCAGTCTAAACAAATGTCATAACAAAGGTGATAAACTAAGGTAGCAACTCCATCTAAGCTCTACTCTCATCCCATAGCAAAAACCCCAGCTCCTAGCTTAGATACCTGCCGCAGGAAAAGGAAATGCGGCTGAGCTTCAAAAGCTCAGTGAACAGATACATATACAAAGCAATGATAACGAAACAGATATAAGGTATGGTGCACTGGAAAATATCATAAGGTATAAACAAAGTGAGAGTATAAGGAACAAAAAAAAAGATAGTAATCCACCACGAGCCCAGAAACATATCATATAGTAACCATCATAATCTAGAGGGGATACCTCTCAAGTAACCAGATAATATGAGGGGTGTCCTCATGTATCAAATGGAGTGATCAGCTCCCAGATAAATGTGAAGGGCATGTATAGCACACAGTACCAATCACCAGACATAAACAAATCATATATAGATAATCCACTAACAGAATAGATCTAGGATGCATCCATGCACCCCCCCCCAAACAAATATTGGCCATAACAAATATAATGCGCATATCATAATCAAAATGGGGACATGGTGGAACATCACTCTACCGCCCTAGAGTCATGCCATTGGTGCATCAATGACATGGCCATGTTACCTTCATGGCTAGGAAACAGATTTTGGCTCGGGTATCAAACTAAGAGTCGGATATCATATCAAAACAGACTGTCATATCAAAAGGGGTCATATCAGATGGTTCATAACAGATGGTTCATAACAGATATATCAGATGTAATGCCAAAGGTCCAAATCAGAGTTTATCAGATCAAAGTATCCAAAGCAAAGGATCATATCAAAGGTTCATAACAAAGAGAACATAGCAATGGCTTTGGGAATCTTAAACGAATCAGAAATCAAAATCATATCAAGGGAATAAGACACCCTTACTGAAAAAGGGCAGAGTATCTGTACCTTATTACGAATGCAACAAAGACAAAACAAATACAGAACAGGGATAAGTGCCTCTCCTTCTTCACACCTAAAGGAGAAGAAGACAAAATTACTAAGGGGTTCAAGTTCAGATTACCATTTTTTTTATTATCTTTCCATTTTAAGTAACTTTCCATTTATGGCAGGTTTCCAAATTTAGCAAGTTTCCATTTATAGAAAGTTTCCTTATTTAGTAAGTTCTCATAATTAGAAAGATTAAGGCATTATAAATTCGGTTAAGTCATTAGATAAGCATATTATGGACATAGGGTATATTTTAACAAGTTTCAAAAGTTTAGGGTTAAACATAGTAACTTTTCATAATTTAGGGTTTTAAATGTAACAATACCAAAGTTAAGGGTCTAAAGTGAAAGTATTACAAATTATTAATTTAAATCTATAATTATCAAAGTTAACGATTTAAAATCCTTCAAGTTTGACCATTTTACATTTTATACCCTTTAGTTTATTAATTTACAATTTAAACCCCATAAGTTCCATATTTTACGAATAACACCCCCAAGTTATATTTTATACAAGGCACCCCTGATCCATATTACCTTACAAAAATAGCCCATAAGTTTAAACAATTACAAAACATCCCCTTTCTCTTTTAAAATCAAATCGGTAACACAAATAAATCACCAAACCCTAACCCTAATTTCCCAAATCAATAGCCAATTATTATTCCATCATTATTTCATTTATTAGACTAGATCTAACCCATAGCATTAACCCTAGGTCGCTCGTTAGTGTTTTTATACATTTACACGTTTTCTATTTAAAACCCGATTAGAACAAATAATTCGAAAAGGCCATTTTAGGTTATAACAATTCGAACTAGTATTTTTCCAGAGTCATATGGGTCGTATAGGTCTCAAATAAAATAGGTGTTGTACCCAGAAAAATCGTATAGAGTATATTAGATTTTATACGCGTTTTAATCATCAATATTTATCACGATCGATCCAAGCTATAACAAATCAAACCAACATTTTTCCAGACTTATATGATGCTTATGGAACCCATAAAAATTATGAGCATGACCCAGAAAAATCGTATATACCGATTTGTATTTTAAGTGTGTTCTCGTTATTAAAATTCCGTATGATCATTCTAGCTTGCATGATTCGTTTTATACAATTTATATGAGTCGTACATGATGAAAGAAACATGAGAAAAATACCAGATCGATGATTGAACGTGTGGATCAAGCGTAACGAATTTGTACCTATCGTATGAATAACCCAACACCAAGAAAATACCACGGATCGAACCAAGCCTCCAACGACCCAAAGCTTATTTTCCCAGCTACTTTAGACCTTGATGAACCCCAGAAAAATGCTAGAACTCCTCCAAAAGGTCGTATGAATCGTGTGTGAATTTTGTGTGTGTGTTTTTTTTTACTCGGTATGTTTTTTTTAATAGGGTTAAATGGGTTTGTTATCTAAATAGGGTGATAAGCCGTGACTTTAGGGGGGGGGGGGGGATTGACTCAATAAACGACCCAAAATCAAGACCAAATCAAAAGTATTAACGTTGAATTTAAATTCCTAATTTACTTATAATTATTTGATTTTAATTGATTTTAGTTAAAACATAATTAATTAATTTAAATTTTCGGTACACAAATATGTTTTGTGTGTTCATGGTAATTTTTGGTACATTACAAAATGTTAAATGTAGTAGCAAAATTAATTTACTTCGTATCTTGATCATTCCAGAAGTTTGGGATTCATTTGGTACTTTATAAGTTTATTAATCAAATTCAAGATTGTAGGGGCATTTTGGTCTTTTTACATGTTTTAGATTTTTGGGTATTACACATATCACGACTCGAATTCACAAAATTCCATTCATTCATTCGTTGGGAAAACGACTCGGGTTTACATAATTTCCTTTGTAAATCCTTGGAAATATTTATATATTGATTTCAACCAATCAATTTTTGGCGCCGCTGCCGGGGAGGGTTTGAAGTGAATTTTTGATTCCCGTTCGATGATGAGTGTTTTGAAGATCCTTCCCTGTGAAGTTATCATTTTCTCTTGTAAATATTTTCTTATTATTTTTATAAAAACCCAAAAATATTTTCCTTTTTAAATTTTGTTTTTCTTTTAAAACTTTGTTTTTCTCCTATCTTAGTTTGTTTTCCCATTTTAAAAATCCAAAAATATTCTTCTTATTCCTCTTATTCGTTTAATTCTTTATCTCTCACCCTCTATCCGTTTAATTCTTCTTTATGTCTTCATCTTACCATTATGGTTGTGAATGGTGTGGGGGTCCTCTGAACGATGGAAATTGCCCCGGTTGTAACATTGTAAATCGTGAAACGGGTTTGTCTATGACCAAAATCCCTACAATGAAACAACCAATTTCTTTAACCAACCCCCACACCATGAGATGGAAACATATTTTTGTGAATTCTGTGGAGGTCCTCACCAAGGTTTTGATTGTCAAACAGGGAACACGCTTGTCTATGAGCAGGTTCCGTGTAACAATCAAAATTTTGGTTATGACCAATATCCATATACTTCACTGAATCAATCACAACAATTATATTGTTGTGAGTACTGTGGAGGTCCGCATTATAACTCCGATTGTCAAAAGAGGAACCCGCTTGTCTATGAGCGTGGCCCTTGTAACAATTATGACTATTCTTATCATGACCAACCTCCCCAGTACCAAATGATTCAAACACAACCTCAGCCATCTCCTCAAGAATTATTCCAAGAAATTCAAGCTGCAATGAATGAACTTAAGGATTTGGCTATTAAACATACCCAAGAAGATCTTCATCAAAAAACTTGTAGAGAACTTCTAGCCGAAGAACAAGCAGCGGAAAGGCGTTCCAAATTTCTCAAGGCTTCCATTCTCGATGACGAGGATGAGGATACTATTCAAATTGGGGAGTTTTACAAAAATTCATCAGCTGCAATCACACCCGTCTAGAAAAAGCAGGAAGACAAGGGTATTGCAGAATTGCTAGCAGAAGAGCAAATGGAACGTATAAAAGCTATTTATGCTAGCAACAATGATGAGGAGGACGACGAGGAGAGTGCTATTCCTTTGAACGATATCATTTCTCAACTCCCTCAGTCTATAGCAATCTCGTCCATCTTACCGACTATGGACTCCGAGGACTCTCTCATTATGGGGGATGAGCATCTTAACACTATTCCTGAAAAGGAATCGGACGAATTCATAAAGTCTAGTGTTGAGAACCTTTTCCCAATCCCATGTGAGTCTGAGGATATATCCGACAGTGAATGTGATTGGTCTTTTTGTGGTAATTATCCTCTTGACACTTCGTAGGATTCTTCCAGGATTTTCTCTAACCCTCTTTTCAATTCCAACGATGATTTTTCCTCTAGTGATGACGAATCACTTTCGGATGAGGACGTTCCTAATGAAAGTATCAAAGTCTATTCGAACTCTCTTTTTGAATTTGATGACGAGTACTTTTCTAGCAACGTAAATCCTCTTTTTGATGAAGTGTTAGAGAACGATAAGGTCAAGGACTCTATTATTTCTAAACTTGATGATATGACCTCAATTCTTAATCCTGAGATTCAAAAGGACATTGTTGGGAATTACAGATTTGAATATTACAAAACTCACAAGCAAGAATGAAGAAAGAAGAAACAATGAGGACCTAATATGTAATAGTTAGCTTTATTAGTAAGCTAGGGTTTTGTAACCTCCCTCTATTATATAAAGAGGGTAGGCGTCTAGGTTACAAGAACTCAATTAATAGAAACAGTCGAACTCTTCAATGAGAGTCGATTGAAACGTGTTTACGCGTTTGTTAGTAGTAGTAGGTTTTATTTATGTTTAATAGAGAAAACCTTGTTAGTAATGTTGATTGTGTTCTTATTCCGTTATGCATATCAATATTACTGATCCTAGATGGGCTTGATCTTGGTTTTACAATTGGTATCAGAGCGGGTGGCTCTCGATATCTAGGATTTACAAGGTTTTTATTGTCAATAAAGGAGCAAATTCGAAGCAGTGATGAAGCAGATTCGTTAAAAAAAAAAAAGGCGCAGAAGCAGATCTGGTGAGGTAATTATTTTATTTGGTATCGATCTTTTGTGACATTAGAATGAATTCAATCATTTATTTTGTCGTCTGATGTTGATTATTCGTTACCTCGTACTATCAATTAATTGGTCTGCATCATTAATTCGCATTTAATATCGACTTGTATATATGGAGTATTGGATCTGGTTGTCGTATGTGGTTCACGTGGGGCTGTTATTATTCGAATTGGGGATAAATTATATCTTCAAAATGTGCCTCGTATTATTTTAATTCGTTGTGGGGTACGATAAAATAATAGATCCTCATACTGGTTCGGCTGCTTTAATGGTGATTAAATGGTCAAATATTTAATGGGTTCGTACCGTATTATTTGTCATACTGATATGATGAAATTAATGTGGGACCGATGTGTATAACGCTGATGGATAATATCTGATTGGATGCTGCTGTTGATGTTACCTCGTACAGTACTATTATTTTCTTTGTCACTTGTGATTATGGTTTGTCGTGTACTGTGGTCATAAGAACCAGACTTGCAAGTGGGATTGTGGGGCTGAATTAATGTGTACTGCTGCTGCTGCTGTTGACTCTTTTTGTACAGTATTGGTCTGATGGGTATTCGTTAATTCTGTTCACTATAATGATACTGCTGCTACGCTATTTTGATACTGCTGCTACGCTTGAATTGTTTCTGCTGCTCGGATTCTGCTGCTCTTGGTTAAGTCTATTTATTAGTAAAAAAAAAAAAAGTATTGATCGGTTCCTGCTGGTTGCTTTGGTTTCTGTTGGTGGTTCCTGCTGGTGGTTTCTGCTGCTAGTGATGGTGGGTTCAGTTGGTACTGCTTTCGTTTTATTTGCTATAGTAGGTCCACAGATGCCCTTGGATCTTGATCAATGATGATGTGTATGGTTCGTTTTAGAGATTCAGTTCATGATATAATTCTTGATTGGAACAGTTACACGCTCTTTACAAATATTTTGGGGGGCATATGATACCATACAGTTCATGATATGATTATTAAAAAGGAATAATCATAAGCATTGAGTGGTTTCTGGTTGATCCGTCTGAGCTCACTGAGACTATCGACCATTTCATGTGATCGCCATGCATATATTGACTACAAGAATTATCCAAAGACATTTTATTACATGATGTCTTTTTCGCACTGAAGGAAGAAATGATCTATGCTACTGAGTTCATGATTCAAGCAGATGGTTAGTATATTTTTAAGGGGAAGCTTATTGTTCAAAAATACTTAACCATCTACATGCATCACTTGAGGGGAAGCATTTTACGAGATGCACAAGACCCTTATTTGGATGATTACAAAAAAGGGAAGAAGATTTATGATGTGCAGCTTATTATTTGTGATGACATGTTTTAGCATTGTTTCTTTATGCAGATTGTTTTGTAATATCAAATAGGGGAAGATTGTTGGGAATTACAGATTTGAAGATTACAAAACTCACAAGCAAGAATGAAGAAAGAAGAAACAATGAGGACCTAATATATAATAGATAGCTTTATTAGTAAGCTAGGATTTTTGTAACCTCCCTCTATTATATAAAGAGGGTAGGTGTCTAGGTTACAAAAACTCAATTAATAAAAACAGTCGAACTCTTCAATGAGAGTCGATTGAAACGTGTTTACGCGTTCGTTAGTAGTAGTAGGTTTTATTTATGTTTAATAAAGAAAACCTTGTTAGTAATGTTGATTGTGTTCTTATTCCGCTATGCATATCAATATTACTGATCCTAGATGGGCTTGATCTTGGTTTTACAGACATTCTTTCTCCGACATATGTGACATTTCCCTTTGAGGATCGCCATTATATTGACTTCACATATGTCGTTCGAGTTTTTCTACCTTTCTTCACTTATACGGTGACTTGTCATTTCCTTCTCTCCTTTGGGAGTGAAGACACCATTTTTGACCCTGCCATCTCCATTTATCATTCTTTTGAGCCGGGTGTATCTCATCGGTGTGGAACTTTCATTAAAATTCAATGATTATCTTAACATCTTGAATGAAAGTCCGATGAAGATTTTCTCTTCCACTTGCTTCCCCATGGACCAATGAATTCGGGGTCGAGTCAAGCTAGTGACTCGGTTAGCAAAAACATTAGCACTTTATGGGTGACAACCCATGTTTCTGTTTTCTTTCTATTTTCTAACACTAAGTGTGGGGGAATTCCTCTACTGTGCTTTGCTTTTGTGTGTTTGCTCTTATTTTCAGGTTTCCCGTAGATCATGATGATTGATGCGCCTATTTTCAATCCAGCCGCCCAATATCCGATCTTTTTGCTAACGATTATCTAAGGATATCTTATTAATCCTGTTTGTGAAAAAAGATTTATTTCCCACACTTGGCTAGTAGTATTACCTTTTTACGTTCTAAGTGTCGGCATAATAGCCGGTACTTTAAATATTGAGAGCAATATTCAATTCTAAGTGTGGGGGGGAATTCTAGCGAATTTGATCACATGTGTACTTTCTAGTGCCCTAGTACCCCCGTTTTGACCAAAATTTTTAAATTTTTTTTCGTTTTTAAATAAGAAATTGCATGAAAAAGAAGTGCTTTGCACATAAAAAAAAGTGTTTAGTCTTGATTAGGTTAGAACAAAGGGAATCCCAACTCTGCCAGAGTGTTGATCTGGCTGCTTCTTTAACGATTAGACTAAGGTTTTACAAATTGTGCAAATGAAAATGCTAAGCGTAGAGTAGTTGGTTCTCTTTAGAGCTTATATAAGTAATCTATGGCTTTTCCTCCCAGGAGCTCCTAATCTGACTAAATAAGTGCTGTTTTCAAACTTTTGAACGTTAAAATCATTTTGTTATGCAAAACAAATTTTTATACAATTTTGATATAGAGTCCAAGTTGAACTTTTTATTTAAATATTGGAGAAAGCATGCTTTCTTAAAAAAAAATGGAATGATATTGCAAAATGAAATAAGTTATAATGTTGCAAAAGTAAAGATGTAAGTATGACATAAAAAAAATGAAAATATATGTTGTTTATATAAATAAATGTAGGAAACTTGCTTTTTCTTAAATTTAAATCGGGAGTTGAGCTAGTATTCGTCATTTTTGTCATAAAGGTTAAACGGTAATTTGGTAGATTGTTGATTTCAAAGGTTCCGTGAGCTCCGGTACTATTCTCTGTGGGGTGTCAAAAGCCTGGTCACCTAAAACCAACTGGTTTGGGATGCGCCGAGAAGAAAGCCGTTACATGGAGTGATCTCTCCTTTGAGTCTCTAATCTCTAAATGATCGTTTGTTGTTATTTATTTAAGTATTTAATACTAACTTAGTGGGAATATCTAAAATCTTTGAAATCGAAATCCCGCTGATTCCGGTACTATTCTCTGTGGGGTGTCAAAAGCCTGGTCACCTAAAACCAACTGGTTTGGGATGTGCCGAGAAGAAAGCCGCTACATGGAAAAGGCCCGTTTTGATCCTTAGATTTTCGAGGTTCCCGGTAAATTAGTATTTGACTTAAACAAGTAACATAGCATAATAAATGTCGATTTTTGCGGTCAAAATTTTGAAAATGAGCACACTCACCTAACTTGAATAATTGTGGGGATGAAAAGTTAAGTTTCGGCTTACATAGATTATTAGTATAAGTAGTGTTAGCATTTTACATAAACATTTGCACAATGAGTTTAAGCTTAGTTGGGAGTATTAAAAAGAGGATGACGATTACAATTCCCTGGAGACACCCATTTTGTGTGAATCCCGTTCCACGATGCCATTTTTGAAAATCAAGCATGTTATTTATTTTTGTCCTAGTTTAAATTTCTTGCATTAAATAAAAAATCAAAACGGGGTATCCTTGGTATTCATTTGATCCTTTCATTACTTTATATGATCGGATTGCTAGGCACTAGAAATTGATAGTGTGGGGGGATGATGAGTGCCTATTTACTCATCATTTTATGCCCATATAATACATAAAAATAACTAAAAACGGTCAAATATACCAATTTATACTGCAGATTTCCTTGGTTTGTGTTTTTATGTATTCCAGGTACAAAGGATTGAAAATAGAGCGAAAACGGACATTTTTGGATCGTCTCGACAATATTTGTGCATTTGATCAAGTGAAGACGAAGTCAAAGTCAACCCCGGGATTTAGCCTTAGAATGAGCATGGAGAAACAAACCCAAAACCATTTTTCATGGGCCAACCCGACCCAATTTAGTGGGCCAAGTCAGCCCATTTAAATTACACTAAACCAAACCTTTTTATCCCAAATCCAAAACAAATAATAAACCCATTTCCCTAAATCCTAAAGCCCAACCCAATCCAGTATCCAACCCGGATCCACAAAACCCAACCTACTCTTCTTATCAATAAAATACGGGGTCAAATCAAAAAGGTCAACCCCCCACCTTTACCCGCCATAGCCAAAAGCTAACCCAGCTTTTCCCTGCTCCATGTCCCCTCTGCTCACTCTCCAAGTCACCCTACTTCCCCCCCCCCATGCGCAACATCCTCACAAGTACCATTGCCACGCTGGCAATCCAAGTGATACTTTTGGCGCCAAAAATCAAGATTGAAGGCTGAGATTGTACAAAGATAATCCAAAGGTTCAGAATGCACAAGAGAGGAAGCACAATTGACAGAAGACCCTCAGCTTAGCTATAAATACATAACTCACCTCCCACACAGAGATTTGTCCAATTTTTCATGTATTAGAAGAATTTAGGCCATCATTTACTTGTTGTCTTTTTACTTACTGTCAATTAGATTAAAGCTTTGTATTTCAATTTTCAGAATTGTAATTTCCACTTTTATTAATATAATCAAGTTTTATTTTAAATTTCCTTGTTCAATTTAAGCCTTTATGTTATTGAAAACCTGTTTTTAAGCTACCATTACTGTTCCATAAGCTCATATAAGCTTTTTGATAGATTTTGTGAGCTTATTGTTAGTCTAATTCAGTTTTAATTGTTTTAATTTCAAAAAGTAAAAAAAAAAGTCAAAAATAGTCAAATAAAGTCAAATAAGCTGTTGTGGATGATAAGCCAGACCTGGAAGGGCTTATTGCTGTCACTAGCTTGTCTTTTGACAAGCTAGAGCTTGTAGAGTAGCTCCTCGAGCCTATTTTGCCCTGTTTGTGCAAGGGTGTTTGTAAGTTCTCATTTAAAGTTCCATTTTATTGCATTAGCTTATTTTCTGCTTTATTAAGTGCTTATTTGCCTTTTCTGTGCTTATTAGTTCTCATTTTGTTCATTTGATGTCATTTTGCTAGTTGGTTTAAGCTTAGTCTTCATTTTTCTTTAAAACCTTAAAAAAACCAAAAAAATTAGGATAATATAGAATTGCTTATTCTAGTGCTTATTTCTAGTGTAGAAAGGTTCTTTAGTGCTTAATTTACTTAGTTAATCTATTGTGGTTCAAAAGCATAGCTTAAATTGGTCAATATTAGCTTTAATCTCAAATCAGTCCATTTAAGGGGGTGTTTGGCACAAGGCCATAATGGGTCAATTTTGAAGTTTTACTGTTCATTTGCACTTGGGTTAAGTTTGATCTAGATTATTTTAGTTTAATTAAGTAGTTTGTAGTTCCGGTTAAGCTTATTTTAAGGATTTCATAGGTATTAAAGGTTTAGTGTTGAATTGTAGGAGTAGACTGGTATGTATGCTTAATATAGAGATAAGTAGTTTTAAATCTTGTTTGTGCTTCTTCTGTGATCAATGTAGTGAGTATAGTAGATAATCAAGAGTTGGTAAGGTTTGTAGTTGATTTGGGTAAGATAAGATCGAAAACTGCATCAGTAACCATTTCTAGGCCTGCAACTTTTTATGATTTTGTCTCAATCAGTCTTTATTTATGAATTTTCATTTGTTCATTATAAGCCCGATTAAGCTCAAATTCAGTACAATTGCTCTTTGGTTGCCTATATAATTGTTTCACATTTTCTTGATTTTTTTAAATTAGCTTTTATTAGCTTTTCAGTAGCTTAAAATCTCCCCAGTTGGAACTGTGTTGCCCTGCTACATCAGTCCCTATTAGCTTATTTTTGTGCTTAATTGCTTTAGGGGTGTTCAAAAAATCCGAAAAAACCGATGAACCGAGCCGAACCGCTCAATCCGAAACCGAAAAAACCCGAAACCGAAGAAACCGAAACCGAAAAAAAAACCAAAACCGAAAAAACCCGCTTGTCACGGTTTGGTTTCGGTTTTTATTTTTTGATATCCGCGGTTAACCGAACCGAACCGTGCTTAATACATGAAGGTTTTTTAACTAAATATTCAAATAATTGTATAAGTATAAATTATATTATTACACTAATTTTATTGTATAATACCTTTTTTCTCCTAATGTAAACATTTCTAAACATTTTTGAGTGAAAGTTGATAAATGTGATCGTAATCTATAAACATCAAAATAACTATTATTCTGTTAATTGATTATGTATGATATTTGAATGAAATTATTCTAACGATATAACTTTTATATGACTATTATCTATTAAATGTTATTTAATTTTACTAAAATGACATTTTACGTTCTAGAACATGTTTTTTGTTTATACGGTTAAACTCCATTAAACATCTAAAATGGTTAACCGTGACCCGAACCGCGGGTAACCGCTCATTTCGGGTACCCGCGTGTCCGGTTACCCGCCTAGCACGGTTCGGTTTCGGGTAGTAAAATTAATTACCCGCCCCGCGATGGATAGTTTAAATCTTTCAACTAACCGAACCGAACCGCCCCGCGAACACCCCTAAATTGCTTACTTGTTTAGCTTTTTTAGTTCATATTGGCCTATCTAGGATTGCTTATAGTTGATTCAGCTCATTTCATTTCAGTTTAAGCTTTTAAAAGCTTATTAGCTTATCAGTCAGCAGCCTAGCTTAGTTTGCCTATTTCTCAATAATCTGATCTAAATCTGCTTTTTTCTGAGCTTATTGGAAGTTTCTAAGATTAGTTGCTTCTTAAGAATATTTTAGTCTGCTTATTAAGTTTTCAAAAAGAAAAAAAAAAAAAAAAATTGCAAAGAGGAGGCCACAGGATTCGAACCCTGGACCTCCTGCACACAGCCAAGCCTCACACACACCACACTTAACCAACTGCGTCCTTGGGTCTTTTCTGCCCAAGGGAGTTGGTTAATTCCTTTTAACCACATTTTGTCCCCTTTAGCTTATCAGCCACCTTTTGCTTATTTCCAGCTTATCTGGATATGCTGGTTTGACCATTTTATTTTTCCTAGAATTTGAATATCTTTTAGGACTTTCCTGTAAATTTTCATAATTTTCCATTTTCATTTAGTATTTTTTATATATTTTTCTTTTAAAAATAGTTTTTAATTCATAATAAAAAATAGAAAAGTCAAAAAAATATAATTCTTTTTTCTAAAATTTTCTTTTATCATTTAGGACTTAGGAAAATTAGTTTTGCTTACCTAGGGTTAGTATTTCTTAGTTTTCACTTTTTAGGCTCGGGATTAGTCCGAGCGTGCTCGTTTTTGGTTTTCCTTTACGTTTTTACTTACGTGTGCTTTACATTATTGTTTTACTTGCTTATTTAGTTGTTTTTAGTTTATGTTTATAAATTTTAGCTTAAAAATCCAAAAATCTCTCTTATTTCACTATTTACGACACATATCACGACTCGAATTCACAAAATTCCATTCATTCCTTCGTTGGGAAAACGACTCGGGTTTACATAATTTCCTTTGTAAATCCTTGGAAATATTTATATATTGATTTCAACCAATCAATTTTTGGCGCCGCTGCCGGGGAGGGTTTGAAGTGAATTTTTGATTCCCGTTCGATGATGAGTGTTTTGAAGATCCTTCCCTGTGAAGTTATCATTTTCTCTTGTAAATATTTTCTTATTATTTTTATAAAAACCCAAAAATATTTTCCTTTTTAAATTTTGTTTTTCTTTTAAAACTTTGTTTTTCTCCTATCTTAGTTTGTTTTCCCATTTTAAAAATCCAAAAATATTCTTCTTATTCCTCTTATTCGTTTAATTCTTTATCTCTCACCCTCTATCCGTTTAATTCTTCTTTATGTCTTCATCTTACCATTATGGTTGTGAATGGTGTGGGGGTCCTCCGAACGGTGGAAATTGCCCCGGTTGTAGCATTGTAAATTCGGGAAACAGGTTTGTCTATGACCAAAATCCCTACAATGAAATTGCCCCGGTTGTAGCATCGTAACTCATCAAACAAGAACTGTCGCTAGATCAAGCTGGAATCAAGTTGTTAGAAGGGAAGATTTTAACATCTTAGTTGAAGGCCTCTTGAAGGTTTGGCTCAAGTTTGGAATTGTCTAAGCTAAATCAAATCAACGAATAGTGATAATTTAGGTTAGCAAGAAGGCTAGAAGTTCAATTAAGGCTTATGACGTTAGGTCTCACATTAATCATTGTCATAACTTGATAGGGAGGCAGAAGTAATTCATAAACTAGCACCAAATAATACGCAGTTAAAGTAGCAGTTCAAAAGGATATACCCGTTATGATGGCTGGGTCCTAGCGGGTTTCCTTGTTGCCTAGAAGGTACACTCGACCCCGAGCTGGGCTGATATTGCCTCCACGGTTTGGGTTATCTTCACCAATCGCTACAGCGAGAGTTGGGTTATTCTGCGCTGGCCTCTGTGCCCTATTCAACTTAGGACATACATTCCGGAGGTGATCCGGACTCCCACACTCGTAGCATGTCCGCTTTCGCTCTTGGTTTCCTTCTCTGTTTGGGCAATTCCGACTAAGATGGCTCGTCTGTCGGCATCCGTGGCACCTTGGGCAGTCTCCTGAGTGATGGAGGTTACATCGTGTGCATTTAGGATGTGGGCCTGCATACCCTCTGCTTTCCTGCATTGTTGCTCCATAGTTCCTGGCTACTCGCTGCCGCTTATCCTGCTGGTCCTGGTCTCGGATTCCCTGCTGATCCTCCCATCGCTTTTGTCCATTGTCGTTTCCTTTTATTAACCCACCAGATCTGATCACATCATTTGTCAAGCTGTATGCCATGCCTACAGCGTCTTGGAGCGTGGTTGGTTTGGATGAAGTGACATCTCTCCTGATTTTAGGGATTAAACCCCAAATATATCGATCAATCAGCTTCTCCACAATGGAGACCATGTGAGGGACCATTCTGGTCAGCTTGTGGAAACAGGCCGTGTATTTGTCAACTTCTACTCCCACCATCAAATGGTTCCAAAACTCTACTTCCAAATTCTGCATTTCATCTTTTCTGCAGTACTCATCGGTTAGTAATTTCTTGAATTCTTCCCAAGATAACCCATTTGCAGCTTCTCTCCCTCTGGTCTGTAGCTGGTTGTTCCACCAAGTCAATGCTCGACCTTGGAGTAGACCGGATGAGAACTCCACCTTATCCCCCTCAGCACATTTAGTGATGCTGAGTTTCGACTCGACATTCTCAAACCATGATAGCAGGCCAATGGCACCCTCGGTGCCATAAAATTCCTTTGGCTTTCATGCCATAAAAGTCTTATAGCTGCATCCATGGCCGTTGGTCGAGGTACCAGCTCCTTCATTGGTTCGTCCTGCATCAATGTGTGCAACGATCTGAGTTAGAAGCTCCACCAATCCAGCAGCACTGTCTCTTGGGGTTTCATTGTTGATGCTTCCTGAACGAGTGTTCCTTGTAGTCATGATTCTACAATAGGCCAAAAACATTGAGTTATACGTGGACGATGGCGGAGGGTGTTGCGGGACAATGACATTTTTTGAGACGTAGTGATTGTGATATGACGGGAACAAGAACGTGCTTAGTCTATCAAGTCATAATGTAGCGAGGAAGAAGGCACATATATGAATATATCTATATAAAGTACAGTAACATAGACGGGGTTGTTCGAACATGATATGCATACACATACGACTAATGCAACTTCGGGTGATCAGACTCTTAAGACCCAACCAAAACATGATCCTAGATTTCCAATCCCATCACTGCATGATTCTTCCCGAATTAGGCATAGGTGATCAGGCTATGCATAATTGAGGAGTAATGATGCAATGCTCGGACTAGTCAACTCGTATGATGTTCGGTGTTTAAGAAAACTTTATTCTGGTTATAGTTGTGATTTTTATTTTTGAAAAACCGGCATTCTCTATAACAACCTGTCTTTGATACCAATCTATAACACCCCCAAAAATTTGGTATTGCGGAAGCATTCGCATATACATCGCAGAGTGATATAGTGCAACACCATAATTTAAATTTAAAGAAATAGTACATTTATACAACTTTGTTTTAGCCAACAACGGCCATTTGAAACATATAAGTTTGTTTCCAAAAGATAATATTTTATTTCATCCAACTAAACAGGATAAACGAAGACTCCTTAATGCTAATGTCTTCTTAAAATACACTTACTGGCGATCACCTGAAATGCATGAGAAAACGGGTCAACTATGAAAATAGTTGGTGAGTATACAGGTTTTGTTCAAAAGAAGTCTAAGGTCTTTGAAAAAGGTCCAAATGGTAGAGCCAGTGTCAAACCATTCAGTTAGAAGTCCTGCCCATACAAGACTTGTAACCTATGGTTTCACAACCATTATATAGAAAATTTGTACGTCTTATAGTCAAACACACATGCTCATTAAGTTCACATAAAAGGACTAAGTATATAATAATGTATGCGGCAAAGCCCCTAAAATAAATAATATGCATTCCGTAGACAGGGGAATGAGAGGTTGGCCGACCTCTAATAGCGCTATCCATACTACCTACTGCTCCACATAAGGGAGCCGTATGAACGGTACGTCTAAATTGGAGTGCGAACGACAAACCAATCGGGGACTAACAATGCGAATGTACGAACGATACATCATACCAACTATTATATACTAATTAAATCAAGCCTGCTTCGTAGACAAGGGAGACTAAAATTTAAGTGCGTACGGCACGTCAACAGTTCAAAACAAGTCATAAGCTCAAACAATATTTTAAAGTTCAAAGTCAATTTCCAAAGAGTTCAGGTAAAAATATATGTCGTAAGTTCAAATAAAAATGTAAGTCATGCATTCCACCCCAAACAAGTAAAGCGGTAAAAAGGGGGATGTGAATACTCACCTCGGCAAATAGCAGTCAGATAATACGATAGTTCAGATAAAGTTCAACACCAACACGCGACCTAGATTAGTAAGGTTTGTTTTAGTTCACAGTTTAAATTCAAGAATTCCAATTGTTTTAAAGAGTTCATGTTGGTGTTGCTGGTGTGGCAGCATTTAAGTTAAAACATGTTTTTAACATTTGTAGTTATTGGCTCATCGGAGTGTACAAACGTACCAAAGAATAGGAATAGTGATTCTTTGAATTGACAAAGATCGGAAAACTACGCACGAAGGATAATAACTATTGAATGTCGACGTGAACGACATATAGGATTGTTGGCGTTTAAATGAATGTACGTGTGTATATACATGTGATCCTTGTGAAAATGTGAAGTTGAATATATATACGTTGTCAATAGTAAAAAAAATTGATGTATTTCTATTTTAAATATTTTCACGTCATATATACATATATATATACATATCGTTTAAAAGTTAAGGGTTTGAAACCAAATGTCTCGCAAATGTTTTCGTTTTAAAAGTTCATGTCGTGTTTCCATTTTTATTCGTAAGATATGTAGTAATTATTAAAACTTCAAGTTATGATATTTATTTCTTATTGTCGAGACCTTTTTAATATGTAGTCGACTTATATATATATATATATATATATATATATATATATATATATATATATATATATATATATATATGAATGATCACCAAATAAACAAAAGTTGTCGTGTTTTACTAGATGGCATGTGTGTCGAGGAGGGGGAAAATAGGGCTGTGGCCCACGCGTTACAGTGAAACAGGCTAGCGATTTTGGGCTTTTAGTGTTCATGGGCTGCGGCTTGTTTGAAGGACAGAAGGGAGTCCAACAGTTTTTAACAACTCAAGTTGTAGTTGGGCTTTGGCCCAGATTCCTACTGTCCAAGTTTTGGTTGTGAATTAGAGTCCAACTCTTTCCCATTTGTTGTGCTCCCATTTCCCACGCTGGAAATAATTTCCAGTAGACAACAAAAGTGGTTTTTAGCACTAGTATTGGAAGGTCTATTTGCTCACAATATCGAGTAGAGTTTTGGTGAATGTCGAGCTCGAAACAAGGTTTTGACAAATAGTTTGAGTCGCTAGAGTGGGCGAGACTTGGTCTCGTGCACATTATGAACTTAAACACCTAAGAATGGTGTTGCAAATCGACTTGTAACACCCCCAAATTACCGCAGCGGAAACAGTAGAATCAAGGGGGTATTACTTCATAATACAGATCAAGGTATAGAAAACAACCTCTAAATGAGACGTTTTGAAAAGTTATCATTCGATTTATTAAAATCAGAGTTATGACAATAAGTTCCAAAGTAAAGATTACATAAAAGTTTTCAAAGTGTATCGAATGATAAAGATAGATATGAGCCTTCAAAGTATGCCAATGACTCTAAAATCCATGCATCCACTATTGCCTTAAAACCTGAGATAAACATGCTAAAAAGTGTCAACCAACGGTTGGTGAGTTCATAGAGTTTAGTTTAAAAGTAAAGCATTTCAATAAAGATGTTTAAAGGTAAAGTGTTTAAATATAGATTTTTCCAGCAAAGGCATTGTAAATCCACTCAGTTCCAAGCCCCGCCCATACAAGACTTGCAACCTGTGTGTTTACAACCCACTGCTAACATAGTATGTCTATCAAGTATATTTGAATAAAGATTTCACAGCAAAGGCCTTGAAAATCCACTCAGTTCCAAGTCCCGCCCATACAAGACTTGCAACCTGTGTGTTTACAATCCACTGCTATCACAGTAAGAATAGAATAGATTACTTGCATACCAATGCACAATATAATAGATTACTTGCATACCAATGCAAACTATATTAGATGACTTGCATACCAATGCATCATAAGATTACTGGGTGTCTTTTCCCAAAGGATTACTGGGAGTCTTTTCCCAAAGGATTACTGGGAGCCTACTTCCCAAAGACAAGTATAAAAGCATATTGTATAAAAGTATAAATATTTGAGTAATTGCATAAATCATGTATTTGATAATTGAGCAAAATAATTTAAGCATGTATCTCCCCCAAAAGTAGTTTCAAAAGTATAAAAATAGGGGCTATGAAACTCACGGTAAACAGTGAAAGTTTCTAAAGTATTTGTATAAATAAAATTAATTAGTTTTGAGCATGTATCTCCCCCAAAAAGTATAAAACAAAATGTATGAAAAAGAGGGGCTATGAAATCTCACGGTAAACCGTGAAAGTTTCTAAAGTATTTGTTTAAATAAATAAATCAGTTTTGAGCATGTATCTCCCCCAAAAAGTAAATAAAACGAGTAGTGAAAAAGAGGGGCTATGAAATCTCACGGTAAACCGTGAAAGTTTCTAAAGTATTTGTTTAAATAAATAAATCAGTTTTGAGCATGTATCTCCCCCAAAAAGTAAATAAAACGAGTAGTGAAAAAGAGGGGCTATGAAATCTCACGGTAAACCGTGAAAGTTTCTAAAGTATTTGTTTAAATAAATAAATCAGTTTTGAGCATGTATCTCCCCCAAAAAGTAAATAAAACGAGTAGTGAAAAAGAGGGGCTATGAAATCTCACCTTAGTGTAGTAGTAGAAATAGAATCAAATGGTGTGTAGTAACTCCAACGCGTGACCTAGATAGTATGGCATTACTTAGTTTGCATTTCTGATTAAGATTTGATAAACGTAAAATAGTTTATATATTTTCAAAACATTCATGTTATTGTTGCACGTGTTAATTATTTAGTTTACGGCGTAATTATTATGAACGGCGCATAACAATTTTAGTGTTTTGGTTATTCGTTTTTGTCACGATTTTAATAGTTACTAGTCGACTTGTTGTTAGCCCGGGTTTTTATTAAACGTTGACATATAAAAAAAAAAAATGAAACGATCTCCTTTTTAAATTGTATAACCAACGCACCATTTAGTTTTCATATAACCTTATATGGGCTGCGGCCCAATTGAAATAGATACCAAGTTTTTGTGGCCTGGTGCAAATTATAAAGGTTTCCTATTAAGTCTCATATTGGGCTTCGGCCCAGTACCATATTAGACTCATTTTTATTGTAAAAGAAATGTGCAGGAGTTAGTTTCTGCACTTGTGGGTTGCCTGGTAACTCAGTTTGGAAGAAAAGAAAACATCATTCGCAGGTTTCTAAAAGGGACTGTCTCGAATAAGACTTCGACAGAAAAAAGTCGTATGTTACTACGGTCGAGCTATGGTCTCGCTAATGGTCGTTCTATCCTCGAAATGGCATTACAACGATTGTACAATTCGACTACTCTTGGACTATCACATTCCCAATTCCTTTTAAATTCTTAATAATCTCTAATCTGCAACCAAAACTTAACTAAACCATGACTTTAAAAGTCAACCCCAATTGACCCGTTTTATAACTAAACCACATTCGACTATTCTTAAACTTTACTTAACGCAAATCATTCCCAGTCTCTTATCCATGTTACTAACATCATAAACTTAACCCATAACTTAAACATTAACTATTAATTTCTTATTGTACCACACAATGACTCTCGACAAAACACAATATTGACAATGAAATTTATGATACTTATGATTTAAATCCCGAGATAGTTTCATTAATTTACCAGGAACATAAGATTATTCGAAAGTTTCAACAAACCAAACAAGTACTACAAGATCGAATTTTTGAAGGTCCTTACAATGATTTCCTTTTAAGGATGAATTCGAATGAATCTTCCCAGAAATCCGAGCACCCAGCTACTCCAAACCGAATCACCACCTCTTCAACTCTTATCCCTTCCTTGAGTGGTTACTCAGATTTTTTTGAGTGTTGTATTGAGATGTGATTCGATTTTTACTTGGAGAGTCGGATTAAATAACCGATTTTTGAGAGTAGATTCATGGATCCTTTCGAATTTGGGGAAGCAATACTACCTCTTAAGTGATACTTCTACATCCATGGTCTCTTATCCTAGGTGGTCTTGTGACTTAAGAATGGGACAAAGCTCCTAATTAATTTGTGATAGGGAGGGTTCGGTTCCTGGGTTTCTTTGGGGCAGACAGCCATAGCGACAAGTCAAGAAGGCGGTGATGCTTTTGAGGATGGTGGTTTGCCGAAAAGATGATAAGGGTGAAAGGTGGAGTAGAAAGATGATGGTGTTTATGGCTAGATTTGGGTCTCGACAAAAGGAAGAGAGAAGGGAGAAGCAGCAGAAAATACTCGTATTAGAGTTTGTGGGGATACCGACAAAGCAGGAAGAGTACATAAATAAATATAGTAGTAGGTGTAGGATTTATTTTATTAGAGATAGTGTGTAATTTAAATGTAGTAGTGTTGTTTGAAAATTTTAGTAGAGTATATTTTGTGCTTTTAAATACCCGGGTCTCGCTAGGCTGTGTCGGATCTGGCTTCGTTTAAATATCTCTAGCTTGAGAGTTTTAGAGTCGTCATAAATTATTTGTTTACTTTCGAGTTCGTATTTACCTTCGTGATTCTTATCCCATACTATCACGGTGTCGGTACGCATGCGGTTCGTTCCATCGAATAATAATAACATAACAATGTTTATTTAGGAATGTAATAACAAAAGGTTCAAATTGGCTCGTAAAAATGGTTAAGTGAACAGTAACGACGTGTTAATAATAGATTAGCGTTCACTAATGACTAGGAAATTCTACGGGTTGCTACAGTATCCACCCCTAATTTTTGAATCTCGTCCCGAGATTCAGTCGGCGTTATCTCTTAAAAGATGCTTGTGAAAATCGATGTGTAAAGTTTAAAGAAATCAGGCAAAACTTAGACATCTAAGGTTCTCCTCTGGTTAGGTACGTTATCGTGACTATCATGACTAAGGATAATTTCTCTTATGGCTAGGTTTTTAGTGAGACAAGCTTTCCTATTATTGAGCATAATCCTTAAAAGACCTTTAGGCGACCAATTTTTACTTAATCCCACAACTCATCAAACAAGAACTGTCGTGGGATTAGGCTAAACCGGTTTAAGGCATAACTTAATTAACATTTTCACAAAACCCCATTACTAGCTGTTATCCTAAAAGGGGTCAATGCCGATTAACGTACACATGATTACATATGTCAACGTTTGTTGTGATGCACTTATAATTATGTTGGCCACCATAATTATACTTGCCTCCTTTCACACGTGTACATATCACCATGCACACATATTTCGACAAGAGTAGGGTGATTATCTCCCAGAAAAATCCTCGAGTGAACTCATCAACTTTCTGCGGCTTAGTGATAACCTTTTAGTTAACTTAATCCCATGTCTCATCAAACAAGAACTGTCACAAGATTAAGTTAAATAGCTAGTTATCACTGAGCTTTATGCTTTTGATGTCTCGATTTAGATTCTGAGATTTTTCCCTATAAGGTATCCTCAAGAGAAATCCCCTTTTTAGCAAAATCATCAAATTTCTCTGCGGCTAAGTGATAACCTTTTATTCAACTTAATCCCATGTCTCATCAAACAAGAACTGTCACAAAATTAAGTTAAATAGCTAGTTATCACTGAGCTCCGCACCTCTGATGACTCGACTAAATGTTGAGATTCCTTTCTCAGTGCAGATACTATAACACTTAACAATTAACATTTAACGGCGCGCACATAAATGGGAAGAGTTCTACGTAAGCAAAACGGTAGGGATAAGGATCTCAGGGAATATAACAGTTATAGTCTAGGCTCCTAAATGCAACCTAGTTCTCTATAACCTGGGCTCTGGTACCAATCTGTAACACCCCCAAATTACCGCAGCGGAAACAGTAGAATCAAGGGGGTATTACTTCATAATACAGATCAAGGTATAGAAAACGACCTCTAAATGAGACGTTTTGAAAAGTTATCATTCGATTTATTAAAATCAGAGTTATGACAATAAGTTCCAAAGTAAAGATTACATAAAAGTTTTCAAAGTGTATCGAATGATAAAGATAGATATGAGCCTTCAAAGTATGCCAATGACTCTAAAATCCATGCATCCACTATTGCCTTAAAACCTGAGATAAACATGCTAAAAAGTGTCAACCAACGGTTGGTGAGTTCATAGAGTTTAGTTTAAAAGTAAAGCATTTCAATAAAGATGTTTAAAGGTAAAGTGTTTAAATATAGATTTTTCCAGCAAAGGCATTGTAAATCCACTCAGTTCCAAGCCCCGCCCATACAAGACTTGCAACCTGTGTGTTTACAACCCACTGCTAACATAGTATGTCTATCAAGTATATTTGAATAAAGATTTCACAGCAAAGGCCTTGAAAATCCACTCAGTTCCAAGTCCCGCCCATACAAGACTTGCAACCTGTGTGTTTACAATCCACTGCTATCACAGTAAGAATAGAATAGATTACTTGCATACCAATGCACAATATAATAGATTACTTGCATACCAATGCAAACTATATTAGATGACTTGCATACCAATGCATCATAAGATTACTGGGTGTCTTTTCCCAAAGGATTACTGGGAGTCTTTTCCCAAAGGATTACTGGGAGCCTACTTCCCAAAGACAAGTATAAAAGCATATTGTATAAAAGTATAAATATTTGAGTAATTGCATAAATCATGTATTTGATAATTGAGCAAAATAATTTAAGCATGTATCTCCCCCAAAAGTAGTTTCAAAAGTATAAAAATAGGGGCTATGAAACTCACGGTAAACAGTGAAAGTTTCTAAAGTATTTGTATAAATAAAATTAATTAGTTTTGAGCATGTATCTCCCCCAAAAAGTATAAAACAAAATGTATGAAAAAGAGGGGCTATGAAATCTCACGGTAAACCGTGAAAGTTTCTAAAGTATTTGTTTAAATAAATAAATCAGTTTTGAGCATGTATCTCCCCCAAAAAGTAAATAAAACGAGTAGTGAAAAAGAGGGGCTATGAAATCTCACGGTAAACCGTGAAAGTTTCTAAAGTATTTGTTTAAATAAATAAATCAGTTTTGAGCATGTATCTCCCCCAAAAAGTAAATAAAACGAGTAGTGAAAAAGAGGGGCTATGAAATCTCACGGTAAACCGTGAAAGTTTCTAAAGTATTTGTTTAAATAAATAAATCAGTTTTGAGCATGTATCTCCCCCAAAAAGTAAATAAAACGAGTAGTGAAAAAGAGGGGCTATGAAATCTCACCTTAGTGTAGTAGTAGAAATAGAATCAAATGGTGTGTAGTAACTCCAACGCGTGACCTAGATAGTATGGCATTACTTAGTTTGCATTTCTGATTAAGATTTGATAAACGTAAAATAGTTTATATATTTTCAAAACATTCATGTTATTGTTGCACGTGTTAATTATTTAGTTTACGGCGTAATTATTATGAACGGCGCATAACAATTTTAGTGTTTTGGTTATTCGTTTTTGTCACGATTTTAATAGTTACTAGTCGACTTGTTGTTAGCCCGGGTTTTTATTAAACGTTGACATATAAAAAAAAAAAATGAAACGATCTCCTTTTTAAATTGTATAACCAACGCACCATTTAGTTTTCATATAACCTTATATGGGCTGCGGCCCAATTGAAATAGATACCAAGTTTTTGTGGCCTGGTGCAAATTATAAAGGTTTCCTATTAAGTCTCATATTGGGCTTCGGCCCAGTACCATATTAGACTCATTTTTATTGTAAAAGAAATGTGCAGGAGTTAGTTTCTGCACTTGTGGGTTGCCTGGTAACTCAGTTTGGAAGAAAAGAAAACATCATTCGCAGGTTTCTAAAAGGGACTGTCTCGAATAAGACTTCGACAGAAAAAAGTCGTATGTTACTACGGTCGAGCTATGGTCTCGCTAATGGTCGTTCTATCCTCGAAATGGCATTACAACGATTGTACAATTCGACTACTCTTGGACTATCACATTCCCAATTCCTTTTAAATTCTTAATAATCTCTAATCTGCAACCAAAACTTAACTAAACCATGACTTTAAAAGTCAACCCCAATTGACCCGTTTTATAACTAAACCACATTCGACTATTCTTAAACTTTACTTAACGCAAATCATTCCCAGTCTCTTATCCATGTTACTAACATCATAAACTTAACCCATAACTTAAACATTAACTATTAATTTCTTATTGTACCACACAATGACTCTCGACAAAACACAATATTGACAATGAAATTTATGATACTTATGATTTAAATCCCGAGATAGTTTCATTAATTTACCAGGAACATAAGATTATTCGAAAGTTTCAACAAACCAAACAAGTACTACAAGATCGAATTTTTGAAGGTCCTTACAATGATTTCCTTTTAAGGATGAATTCGAATGAATCTTCCCAGAAATCCGAGCACCCAGCTACTCCAAACCGAATCACCACCTCTTCAACTCTTATCCCTTCCTTGAGTGGTTACTCAGATTTTTTTGAGTGTTGTATTGAGATGTGATTCGATTTTTACTTGGAGAGTCGGATTAAATAACCGATTTTTGAGAGTAGATTCATGGATCCTTTCGAATTTGGGGAAGCAATACTACCTCTTAAGTGATACTTCTACATCCATGGTCTCTTATCCTAGGTGGTCTTGTGACTTAAGAATGGGACAAAGCTCCTAATTAATTTGTGATAGGGAGGGTTCGGTTCCTGGGTTTCTTTGGGGCAGACAGCCATAGCGACAAGTCAAGAAGGCGGTGATGCTTTTGAGGATGGTGGTTTGCCGAAAAGATGATAAGGGTGAAAGGTGGAGTAGAAAGATGATGGTGTTTATGGCTAGATTTGGGTCTCGACAAAAGGAAGAGAGAAGGGAGAAGCAGCAGAAAATACTCGTATTAGAGTTTGTGGGGATACCGACAAAGCAGGAAGAGTACATAAATAAATATAGTAGTAGGTGTAGGATTTATTTTATTAGAGATAGTGTGTAATTTAAATGTAGTAGTGTTGTTGAAAATTTTAGTAGAGTATATTTTGTGCTTTTAAATACCCGGGTCTCGCTAGGCTGTGTCGGATCTGGCTTCGTTTAAATATCTCTAGCTCGAGAGTTTTAGAGTCGTCATAAATTATTTGTTTACTTTCGAGTTCGTATTTACCTTCGTGATTCTTATCCCATACTATCACGGTGTCGGTACGCATGCGGTTCGTTCCATCGAATAATAATAACATAACAATGTTTATTTAGGAATGTAATAACAAAAGGTTCAAATTGGCTCGTAAAAATGGTTAAGTGAACAGTAACGACGTGTTAATAATAGATTAGCGTTCACTAATGACTAGGAAATTCTACGGGTTGCTACACCCAAGAATGGTGTTGCAAATCGACTAGTAAAGTCGACTCCAACACAAATGTTAACCAACTTCTAGGAGGATTTAGCAACTTGTGACTCAACTCCTAGGCTCGACATAATATTTCTTGCAAAGTTATACCAACCCAAGGTTGCTTCAGTTTAGGACTTACGAGCACAACATGGAGTAGAATGGATTCTTGGAGTTCTTCAAGGTGCTTGAATGGCCTTGCTAACACTCGAGTTGAGTACTACTCGTCCCGATACAACACCATTACAAGCATGAAATCGAGTGTATTCTTGAAATCGAACAAGACAACAAGACTTAGGACTTATGAACACTCCCTACCTCGTTTTAAAGTTGACATTTCTTTTTGGACATAATCACAAACACCTCGCGAGCATAACTTAAAACCAAAGATTTGACTAGTATAATTTCTTAAGCAAAAATCCATCTCATTCGAGCTATACAATTTACCACAGCAACAAATTTTTAAGACCAAACTTGGCTAATCTAGTTTTTGACCCATAACTGCAATCATTCGAGTACCATGATTTCCTCAGTAGCTTGTTTGGACAACTCGAAACAATTCAAAGTTCAACATGAGTTTAAGCAATCTAGACATCACTTATCCTAACGAATCTAACTTGACCACAAGATGGACAATTCGAAGGGCACAACAACAAGATTTTTGAGCCAACATTAGTTTAAAAAAAAATCATTTTCAAGCCACACCATGACCAACATAAATCGACATATATACTGATAAATTCAAAAGCCTAAAATCAAAAGATTGACTATTAATTCGAGTGATTCTAATCAAAAACAAAAATCACTTGATTTATCTATCATTCAAATGTTTCAGCAAGAAAACAAGTAATCACAAGTTTGGGTTTTTAAGAACCTTACAAAAGAATGGATGATGGGTCAGATTCAAGAGTCACCACATGATAATCCCCACTCGATTCCAAGCTTATCACACCCTTCCTTCTCCTTGATTACACTCGACTGAGACTTGTTTGAGGTGAGTTTGGAGTTTCTTGGTGTGACTTGCTTCTCTTGGAATTCGAGTTTCTTAAAGGACAATCCATGGCAAACCCTTGACTCACTTTTGATATATTAAAGATAAGGTTTCACCATTTTGGGTTATTTCTCCTTTTTATACCTTGAGTTCAATAAGATTCGACCCTGTGGAATGGTTTGGGTCTCGATGTAACTTGGGAAGGCAAGAAAGGTGCTACAGTTTACATGTTGATGGTGATGGAAGATAGGGATCATGGCAGGGAATATTGTTTGCGTGTGGTGAATATCAAATAGGAGAAGAAGATCAGGAAAAGAAGAGAAGTAGGCATCCCATGTGTTGACAAAAAAGAAGATAGTTATTTATTTGTTTTAAGTTTAATAGTGCATTGTGTATACCCCGTGTTTCGTTTAGTTGAGGTTAAATTGTGGTAACGCGGTTTCACGTAAACATGAGAAATAAAATTCTGGAGTCGTTTTCACGATACTTATGTAAAATAAATTTGTTGACTCTTAAAAATAAAATTTAAAGTTCAACCTTTACTAAAGTGGTGTCGGTACGCGTGTGGTGTCGTTTTTCCATAACCTCTCATTTTTAAATCAAAAATCGTCAGAAATTATTTAATTTGCATTATTTGATTAAAATAATAGTCTGAAAAATTGCGGGTTGTTATACTATATGTCAAGTTTCTATATGCCGAGTTTGGACTTTCGAATATATCAAGTTTAGGTGAAACAGTTTTACCGAGTTTTGTTCTATTTGAATATACCGAGTTAGGGTTTCGTTCATAATGTTTTATTAGGGTTAGTTTTACCAAGCTTGGGTGCTTTTTACCGAGTTCGATCCTCAATACCCTAAATACCTAAGTCACCACAATTCACAAAAAAACACCATGGAGATTATTGGGTATACACGATTTGTTTTTTCATGTCAAGAACTAATATATCTATTATCAAAACAAACCAACTCTCACAAACTACATATGAGATCCTTTATCAAGATCCGTTTTTGGTATAACACAACTACAATGGGAATTTGAACGTCATACAGAGTTTGTATTCTATACTACGCGATTGGAAATGAGGTTGTATTTCGCAAGTTCGTGCACTTATGTATCTTCGTTTCTTTCTTTCTACTATACAAAGATGACTTGTTTGGGCGTTTATGGTTCGTGATTAAGACTTGACTATCTAGACATTTTGTGTTTCTTTCTTCCGATATACACTAAGTAGATATCACTTTAAGGAGTTACGTTGTAGTGCTCAGTATCTCACCTAGTTGAGAATAGGTCAAATGGTTGGATACTTTTATAGGTTTGATGTTGGGGTATATAGTATACATCCTTCTGAGTCACGAGTTTAGCACAACTATGTTTAAGGGATTTGTGTAATATGCTTCATCAAGAGATCGTGGTACAAGTTTATTTCTCTAGATGTGATCACTACAGTTAGCCGTTTGGATTGATAAATTGGTTTATGAGTTGAGATTGTTCGATGGAATAGTAAAGAGAGTATTTATCGACATCTTCTCACGGGAGAGTGCTTATGGATTCACAGGTTTTCATGTTTACTTCCAGTTGATCTAGTTTTCTATGTACATAATATTATGCTGATTCCGAAAGATTAAAACCATTAGGAGGGAGAAATGTGTACATCATCGGGTATATAAGAGGTATTGAGCTTAATTGTTTACTTTCGTGTTATCATTTCAGACTTCGTATTATATTGGGGAAGAAATAGTGTACTCAAAAAGGAATTTATCTAGTATTTTAGATATTGGTTGTATGAACATTGGTCGGATAGATCTGTGCCGAGTATTATTGTTTCAAATTCTGTATGTATGGTTATTGGGAAACACTCGATGTGAGATAATGATGTTGATATTTTGTTTCCTGAACGTGCTACCATCAGTTCAATGAGTACATATTTATCTTGGAGTCAAGTTGATTGGCTGAATGTATGGCTCAAGATACGTGCTTGAATGTTTATTTCATTGAAAAAGTCAGAGAAGTTTGCTAAGTATGTATTACAGTATATACATCAGTTTTAGCTGCTACGTCAAAGTCAAAGATACAATATCTTCAACATTCTCCGATGTGCACTTAAATTCAGAAGATATGTACATAGCAAGCTTCATGTATGCTGAAGATGGGTTGTCAGTTCGGGAGGGAGTAAAAGAAATTGGCACACTAATTGGGAGGGAGTAATAACCCAATTAGAATTCTTTACAATGTTTCGTTTGCAAGTAATGAAGAAGAAGAAGCAAGCTCAAGATTCTAGAAGAACAAGCGTCGTCATGTCATCTTTGAAGATGATGTATTTAATGTTTATTTACTTGTAGGAAACGTTGTAAGCAATTCACGTATGTCATCACTTGGAGGGAGATTGTTAGCCTTAAAAGTGAAGACATTTACGTGAATTGTATTACCTATCATGTAAGCGTATAACGCAGGGACTTATATTGTTAAGTTGTAGAAGATAACACATTGTAAGCCTATATATACCCTCCTAGACTCTCCTAGGAGGGTGATCTAGTTCTTGTAGTAATTCACCTTCTTAATCTACCCAGTTCCTTTCTCTTACTAGAAACTAACCATGGTTTTCTTATGGTTTTCTAATACATAACCACCCAAATATATGGATCTAGATACGTAGTTGGAGGCCTAACATTCTTAAAGAACCTTGAAGAATCTTTGAATAACTAATAATCTCTCTTTAAAAAGTCTTAGAAGAAATAAATTTGACAATTGAAGTCCTTTGTTGAAGTTGAAATAGTCTTTTGATGATCTTCAAACTCAAACTTGCACTTTTATTCAACTCTTCAAATAAAATCAAGAGTTAACTACATTTTTGGTCCTCGTGGTTTACCAGGTGTAACGATTTTGGTCCAATAGTTTCATTTGTAATGGATCTTGTCCTATTTTCTCTGACCCGTAACGGGTTTAGTCCAATTTTAACACTCCCGTTATCTTTGACCGTTAACTCATTTATTTGACTAAAATGTGAGGGCAAATTAGTCATTCCTTATCAATCCTATTTATATACTCTTCCCTTCTCTTTTCTAAATCACTTACAATGAAACCTAAATCCAAAAACACACATAACACACAACCATGGTTCATTGTCCAAGGTGTCATTCAAGAGCAATTGTTCGAACATCGTGGACTGATATTAATCCAGGAAGGCGTTTCTATTGCTGTTCTAGAAGGGTAAGACCTTAATTATGAGATCTTTTAAATATCACATACTTTCCCTAATTTGGTGATGTTTTTTATTAGGGCACAAATTGTGGTATTATTGATTGGTACGACCCACCAATTTGTGAAAGAGCTGTTCAGATTATTCCTGGGCTTTTACGAAACATGAATGGGTTACAAGCTACTATTGCAAGATACCAAGGTGAAGCAAGAAGATTGAAGATCATGTTAGGGTTTAGTTGGTTGGCTTTTGTGTTGTATTTTCTTCTTAAATGAAGTTGGTTGTTGTTGGTTTGAAGTGACTGTAATGTCTTAGATAATGTCAGTAGGTCTTTTGTGTTTTGCCATCAAGTTAATGCAATGCTCTTTTGACTTTTCACAAGATTTGTTGTGGTTGACTTATTTAACATGTCAAATGGGTCAAATTGGTTTTGTTTGTAAAACCAACCACACAACAATGAACAAACAAGTCATAAAACAGCCACACAACAATGAACAAACAAGCCACACAACAATGAACAAACAAGTCAAATGGGTCAAATTTGTTGTAGTTGACTTATTTAACTGTAATGTCTTAGATAATGTAAAACCAGCCACACAACAATGAACAAACAAGTCATAAAACAGTCATAATACATAACCAAACATACTGCAAATAACAAACATTCTGCAAATACCATACTCATAAAACATTTCTGCAAGAACAAAAGTGATAATAGTCTTACACAAGTCATAATAGTCAACAATCATAATATATAACCAAAACACAAGTCTTAAAACACATAACCAAAATCATAATACATAACCAAAAGACAAGTCTTAAAACACATCAATCTTCAAGCAGAAAGGGGTATATTAGGATTTGGTTTGATTGTTTGCTCAATCTCTTTAGATAGAAATGAAGCTGTACACTTTGGGACAGTCCTGGATTTAAGAAAAGTATGGGTATCTTGAAATATTTTCACATACCATGTACCTTCCCCCTAGGTTTAGAACAGTGCAATAACCAAGGGCACTTTAATTCCCCACCAACTGTCTTTGACCCTTTATTTATTGTCTTTTTCACTTTGGAATCCACCCCACTTGGACCTTGACTTCCACTTGGGCCTTAACTGTTTCCTTCACCCAGCCCACCAACATTTGGCCCACTATTAGAAAACTCAGGAACAATACCTCTGCACTCTGCTCTTACCCTTACCTTATCATTTTTAGTCAAATATATTTGCCTCCTCTGCTTAACTGAAATTCTTGTCACCATTTGTTTTATCAACTCTTTGTTACCAAATGTTTGACTAACATAAAAGTTTTCAGTAAACAACTTACCATCTATAGACTTGTGAGATTTTCCCAACTTCCTCAAAGCTTTCTTCCTCTCAGCCTCATCATCATCAGAATTAATTTCACTATCAAAATCCTCAATGTCACATTCCTCATATTCCATGTCAACATCAGCATCTACTTCACTAGGATCTACCTCATCAGAACCAACCCATTCTACGCTAGGATCAATGTTTTTTCTAAACATTTCCATGTCAACATCAACATCATTAATCCTATCCTCTAGATCACACTCAAAATCACTGTCTTCACTGTCATCACTACCTTCACACCTATACCCATCATATTGAATCACTTTTATCACTACCTTCAATGTCTTCTCTAACATCAGTTGTTTCATTAGGACTAGGTCTAGGCTCACTTGATTGTCCCATTTCATTGACAGGGTAAGAAAACAGAGGATCAAACTCATCAACATTATGACTAGGTGTAGGCTCACTTGACTGCCCTAAATCAACATTATCATTCCCTAAACCAACATTGGCACTCCCTAAATCATCATTTTCCTGTGTGTCTAAACCTATATTAGCATTCTCTAAATCAACATTTTCCTGGTTTTCAAGGTCTATTTCTATAACAGTGCTATCAATAGGATGCTCAACAAATACCTCCATTAGTTTGAACTTATGCACATAGGTTATCATATCCAACACATCAACATCCTTGAATAATGGTTCAAGCCCTTTATCTAAATCTTGTGTAGGTCTTTTGAAATACACTTTCATTTTAGGATTCACATAACCTAACTCTTTTAGCATACCTGATACTTCTATAACTGAAAACCCATCTGCATCAACATCATCAAACCAGTCCGCATCACCACCTCTGTATACACGTCTGGGAGCCCTAGTTCTTTTTGGACCAGGAAAATAAGTGAAATGACCTCCATGGTTGACTTTCAGGGAAAAAAGATTAGGCTCATTCTCTGTATCAAAAAATTACAACAATTGATCATCAAACACACATTCTTTTAAACAAATAAAAAACCAAATACAATATGCAAAAGACCAAAATGACTTACTATATTTCACGTATGGATTAAATGTGGCACCTTTTTGTCTCAACTTCCAATTTGAAATGACCATTCTTGGGGGATATCAATCTCAATTAGGGTTTTGACTTATCAGTTATCAAAATTATTGATGGGAGTGAATGAGATGTAGGTGGATGGTTTTTGATGTGAGTGGGTATTAATTGGACTGATTGGGTAGCTGAGTGACTAGAGTTTATAGCGGGAAACATTAAAAGACTAATATGTCCCTGTAAATATTAGTGAATCACAAGTTTACCGTCACATGTGTGTCATGTGAGGGCAAAAGATAACGGGAGTGTTAAAATTGGACTAAACCCGTTACGGGTCAGAGAAAATAGGACAAGATCCGTTACAAATGAAACTATTGGACCAAAATCGTTACACCCGGTAAACCACGAAGACCAAAAATGTAGTTAACTCTAAAATCAACAAATCACTAAAAGAATCATAAATCAATCAACTTTAATCATATTAGTGTCAAATAAAATCATTACCTTTAGTCTCATAATAGTCCTAACACTAATTATCACTTTTTATCCGCAAATCTTCAATATTTCATCAAAACCCGCTTAATTTTCAACTAATCTTCAACTTTTTTCTAAATTCAACCAAATTTAACTTTAAAAATCATGAATTAAGCACTCTAAATCAATCCTAACACGTTTTCCCAACTATCTAAGCACTTAGATAGATCTAATTTGATTTTTTTTTTTTTTGAAAATTAGATCTAATTTGATGAATTGATGAAAATATGACTTTTGTGTGAAGTGGTGATGAAATAAGATGTGAATAAACTCTCAAATTTAAAGTAGATATGACAATAAGCACTTGTAAACTTCAAATCAGAGTTTGTGTTTGGGTAATGAGTTTCCTGATTATGAATTATTAAAGTATTACAAAATATGGCATGAGATGACTTATTTATACTTGGTGAAACTAGGTATATTTGATAAATTACAATAATAGTCCTCTGACTATTTCCCACTTATTAATTCTATCGCAATCTAGTATTATATATTTTTACATCAAAACTTTGTGCTCAAACAGGATTAGCAAACTAAAAGGTAGAATACAAATCTATGTTTCGTTACGTGTAACATACAAATGGTTTGTTGTGGTATGATAAAAATCTATGTAAATTGTGTAATTGAGTTTTCACTCACTTAGCAAGGAATTTTAGTTCTTTACAGTTTTTAGCATTAACTACCAACATATAGATTGCCCGGATCAGCTAATTAACAATATCAAGAATTACACCTGATGATTCTCTGAGCCAATGTGATATAGTTTCCTACAAAGTAAGCATAAGTTTGTAATATAATATTATGTTTATGTATATGACAAATCATTTACAGAACCCATATATGACCAAAACTAAGGTGACATTGTCCGGGGCGTAAAACAATCCTCTTTAGCTATACAACATCGAGGGCTTCGACTAGGTGTTGGTGTGACTGAATTATTACTTGTTTCGACAATTAACAATGCTGAATATGATGCCTTTTCAGCTTTTAACAAACTAAATTTCCCCTCTATGTTATCAATGAGTGTGCTTCTTGCACTTTTATTAGACATAGAAATACTCGAGATACCATAAACATTTACCCCAGGAAGGCTATTTGTTGCCAAGGGGGAATTAGGATCTGTTGATACATCTTCTTGACAAATATCCTCGATTCTGGCTAGTATATTGAATGCCAAGTTTCCAAGAACACGCGAATAAGCTTCCAAAATCGCATGTGAGATATCCTGTATGCATTTAATGAGCAGTTACATATTACTGAACCAAATATAGAATTTATCTCTAACGGGTCAAATAGAGATTTTAGCTAAATGGAAACGGGTCAATAAGGTTGAAAGTTGTCCAGAGTGTATATTTTTATTAAAATAATATAATCCTTGTAAAGTTTAAAACCTTAATAGTCTTAAAATGTAGAAACTTAAGACAAAAGTATTTCAAGTGCACAATCAGAACCATACCCAGAGTTATCGGTCTTGACCCGAACTCATAAAAAAATACATTCTTGAAAGAATCAGGTCAAATAGGCTAAAGGTCATTAAAACTGTATTTTAACGCAAAAAACCTGCTTTTTTTGTGATAATGTTTGATATTGATTATTTACTAAATTCATTTTTTCTTGATATTGGTCAAGCACAACCAGTTTAAACCACCCATTTTTCTACCTTTACAGAACGAGCTTGATAATGTATAGTTTTGATGATTTGCTCACCTTTCCGTATTGGATTTTCATGACATCAAGAAAGGTTTGAGGGAGGTTCGGGTATCTGATTCTGATTTGCTGCAAAAGAACTTCAGCTCGGTTGATTAAAAACTCAATCTTTTCGAGCACCATAGAGGGATCCTTTAAGGACCATGATGTTCTGGCTTGTGACTTAGTGCTGGATTGAATCAAGATACTTTCTTTCCATGCATATATGGCTGCTTCTAATCTGTTAATGGTATCCAAGGCACTGTGTTCGGATTGTATGTTCAGTGAATTGAGCATTCCAATATTTGAGGAGGATAGCGTATTCAGTGTCCGATAAAGATCATCACCAAGGCTTGCCTTTCCAGACTGCAATATATATAAAGAATACATTTAGATTTTTTTTCATTTCGGTAAAAGTTCAGACATGTAATGGTGAAACACGTGCGTCTCATTACAGGTTTGGCTTGAAACAGTCTTGGTCGGGTTAGGTTGACCCTCAAACTCTTTTGTTTTTGTCCTTTTCTTTTATTCTTAAATTAACCAATGTGTGATTAACTTTATTATGATTACAAAGACAATATTCTCAAATTAATATTGTTTATTGTAAAATTAAATACTATAGTATAATAGAAGATTGGATTCATTAAAATTAGACTTTGAGCAACTTAACTGCGAACCCATTTAACCTGTTCCCTGGTAGCTAATTATGGATTTGACTCGTTTATAATAAGTCACAACCCAAATCAGCAAAATCATAAGTAACTGGGTCGAGATTGCCTCCTCATTATGGAAACTCTTACTTTAGGAAGTGCTTCTCCAATGATTTTTGGTATTGGCATTTCAAGCAGGATAGTTTCGTTTATAGATTTGGCAGCCTTGAAGACTTGGTGAACCAATCTTGCCTGTTTGATCAACTTCTTTCTCTCGCCATCAGAAAGTCCACCTATGGGTACTTGTGGCGTAGGATAGTTTCCTTGTGCCTCTTCATACCAAAATTCTGTATTTGTCATTGTGTCTAGCGTTTCCTGTTGATGTATTTATGCCATATTAATGGTTTAGGCGAACAAAGCTATTCAAAGTCATCTGATGACAGTAGAAGTGGTAATATTTTTGTAGGTTATGTCAGCCTAGCCCAAAACACTTTTTGTACAAAAAATCTCAAAATTGTCTGTATATAATTAGCATGTTAAATATGATTAGCTCTTTAAAATATGATTTATGGGATTTTTAGTATTAAAATTAACTGGCTTCTCTTGGCCTGTCTTTTTTAAAAGCAAAGTGTTCTGACTTTACAGGCTAGATATAAAATGTAACCCTAAATGACTTCATAAAGGGTGAATAAAAAGTAAGTGAAGAGACCACATACAAGAAGCATAGAGTCTAACTTCCGTAGCGCCGGGAGATTCATGTGAACATCTCCACGAGGTTCTGGTTTCATGATCTGCTTCAATGTCAAATGCAATATTGAACATTCTTAAAACTTTATTACAAAAACATTGAAAGTTTCAATAAGTTTGAGTAGGGAAAGAAATAGTTGCCTCTAAATTTTGGCCGTTGGCACCATATTGCTGAGCAG
This sequence comes from Artemisia tridentata subsp. tridentata, assembly GCA_021014915.2. NCBI lineage: Eukaryota > Viridiplantae > Streptophyta > Magnoliopsida > Asterales > Asteraceae > Artemisia > Artemisia tridentata. Next base: position 223,313,200 of record CP139506.1, read on the forward strand.
CTACCAACTCAACCATATAGTTGGTAGGTGCAAGTGACCACTCCATCTCTCTTCTCCACTCGGTTTTTTTCTCCTCTGGCAAAGGTTCTAGTTTCCATAGCTCCCCAAATACTGCTCCTGTCAGTTGATACAAAGCTATGACTTATGTCATAGTTGTTTTTTGACACGTTACAAACACTATGGTAAAAAGAGAAAGGGAAAGCATACCAGCAAGCTTTGTTATGGAATTGGACAAAGCTAAAGCAGATGAGTGACCCTTACTCCCTCCTGTACTATCTTCACCCAACAATAGTTTTGCGAATTTTTCTTTCATTTCAGATATTTGTGCCGTAAGTGATGGTTTTTCTTTAATGACGAACTTTTGTGGGCTATCTGAGTTGCCCCATTCATCTGATTTCTGTACATCCGCTTTCATCATTGTCCAATGAGAAGAAAATGACCCTGAAGCGTTGCTGCTAGAAGAACAACTTGAAGTATCTTCATCAAGGGAGTCATCTCCTCTACTTGTTACACTCTCACCTTCGAAAGAGTTAGCATTGAGAATACAGCTCTGAAGCCCATTGTATGTCATAATGCCTGGAATATGTGTAGTTTTGTTTAGTTATATAAAGTATCTTTATAGAATATGACATATTGTACAAGTGGGGAATGTTTAAGGTTATAGATTCGGAAGAATGTAAATAATACACTACCAAATTATATGCTTATTGGGATCAGTTTAAAGATCAAGCACAATCACGTTATGATATGTGCAACTCATGCATTAAATATGAAGTTATATCTTGACTTGAAATTGATCAGTTGGATACTTGCCAAAAAATTATCAATAATATGATGGAAGTAGAGATGGAACAATTGACTCGTCGGATAAGTTGGGGAACGGATAGATTTTTGTTCGGGTTGGGTTGACCGGTGATAATCTTATGAAAAGTTTAAACATTCAGAGTGTCCAATATATTTTCTTAAACACTAGACGATTACCCCGCGTATAGCTGCGTCGGTTTATAGTAGCGGTATTTTAGTCTTATAACATTACTTATTTTTTAAGTTTTAAGCAAATATGCTTTCTCTTACAACATTTACACTATACCTGATAGCAAAAGATATGCTCATTTGGACCAATAACCAATTTAAGCACAATCATGTTACTAGTATAATATTTGTAACTCATGCATTATATGTGAAGTTTTCTCTTGATTTGAATTTGATCACTTTGATGCTCACATAAATAATTACCAAATGAAGAGTTTGTTTTGTGGGGTTATTTTGAAGTGGTAGTGTTAAAGTGATGTGGTACCGGTGGGGCCAAATGAAGAGTTGAGGTGCTTCACCGCACCTTTTGCTCTCGGTGTTGGTTTTCACTTTTCACTGAGCTAAATTTGGATTTGAAATAAAGGTAGAGAAAAGGTATCATGGAAGGAATCCCAGAAACTAGAGATGATCCAACTACAAAGTTTCATGTTTGATAACTTTCTAAAAGTTGGAAAATGACTAGTAAGTCCCCACCACAACTTGGGCATCTTGTAGTTATTTCTTTTGTGGTTATGGTACAACTAATCTCACAAAACAAAGTAAAAAAGAATGAAGGACCACCATCTCTATGTCGGTCATTTAAAATTTCGCAAATAAGAACCATGCAACTTTGATGGATTCTGTTATGGGTAGATATATATTCTACTCGTATACCACCATCATTTTCAACTTTTGAATTTCTTTAAGTATTTTCAGACACAAAATAGATGGTTGGTTTTTTATTTATCTGGTAAGGGTTCTTACCTGTAATTGTGTATCAGTGTGTGTATGCATTAGGTGGTACAAAACTTATCATTAGACCCTCTAAATAATCATGAGTAATTTCGAAAGGTTCGAGTTTAAGCTGAAACTGTTGAATTGTGTTAACGTGTGTAGGACTGGAATAATTCTACAATCGTAAACATTAGGCAAGTTCTCTGTTTTAAACTATGTTTTCATAACAATTTGAATCAAAATGGTGGCACATTGAATAATGCGCTTACAAGACGTTAAAAACATATTAGTTGTTGCTTTCAAACATTTGATGGCAGTGGGTAAAAAGTTCAAAGTCCATACACTATGGAGTACTAAAGACACTGGTTTATATAGTCATTAAATAGCATAAATCAAGGAAAATTTTCAAAATTAACCAGCATATTTATAGTTGTCTGCCTACAGTGTTCAACTTTGATTAGTGTATAATACACGAGATGTGAATATGTAATGCAAACACGTATAAAAAACCAAAATTAAAGAGACATATACCAGCTTTGAGAGTTGCTCAAGTTGAAGTTTTGGTCAAATAACTTAAAAGGTTTTTAATTCGAGTCCTACATATGTTGTTTATTCTGTATTTGTAGACTGCCTAGTAAAACTAACAAGAATATATTCATAATCATCAACAATACCTTATGTTTCATAAATCAATGATAAAGGATCAATGATACTTTATAACCAAACCAAAGACTGAATTATGACTTTTCACAACTAGTTTCCTTATATGCAAAGAAATAAAACTATGGGCGATAACAGATGAATTTATGAATTTATCTCAGTTTCGAACATATACTCAAATAGTTAATACGTTAGTGTAAGAGAAATAATACCGTTTGATGGTTGATCAAAGTCAATGCTATTGCTGATTTCTCTGTTCCATGTACAGCGAGCCTCCTCAACAACACGACTATTAATAATTTATATATGTACCAACGAAACTTCCCAGATGCTTTTTTGGGCGGGGAATACGAAAACTAGGAAGCAATGTCCTGTATTACAACAACCATCCATGAAAAGTATTAATTTCTTTGGTATCTCCATACTTAGACATCGACTTATTTTGGTTTTTAGCATAAAGAATTACAACAAAAATTTGAATATTTAGTGACATGGCATGGTTGTATTAGTTGACAAAAGAACAAGCTGCAGCAAGCCGTTTAAGAAAATTATTGGTAAAAGGACTTGCGATTATCACTTTTAAGATGTGTGAGATATCAAGTTCAATTCTTACTAGGTGTAAACAACCCTAAAATGGCCATGCCAACCTCATGAAAAGAGAAAGTTTTACTCGATTTTGAGTCTGTGTGGCGATGGGTTCAAACTCATATATTACTTGACTAAAAGGTCAAAAACTATGGTTAAAAAAAAAAAAAATAATAAACAATAAACAATTCTCTTGATGTATATAAGAGCAGGTTACGTTCGTTTTAATCTGGGTGGGCTTTGCTACTAATTTAAAGTTGGTCCTTTTGAAAGATAAATTGGCCCACCAAAGATAACGGCTTGTATATAAATTGAGATATGAGATTATGAGGATCATAAATGTACACAACTACGAGTATAATTTAAGTTTGATTGTAGCAAACATTTATTATGATATTTCATTTATTCCAAGTTGTAAGTACTAATTTTACAGATTATTTTATATCCTTACTTGTAAGAAAACTATTATAGGAGTATTTGTTTTGGTCTCGGATCCGGATTTTTGTGTCCTAACGTATGTGTTATCTCGGTGTTGTTTTGTGTGATCTTGCGGTAAAAGGGAACCCGTAAGGGTGCATTGTTTGTTCTTGGTTGCAACAGGAAACTCACATGGGTTTATGTCGAAGCAATTTCTTGCAATTACTTCGGACAAATAAAGGGGGCCTACCGGATGAACTCAACTAGGGTCCCTCCGGAAGGCTCAGGTGTAAGTCCCTTCGGCTATTAGGGGTCCTCCGGATATCTGCACACAATAGCACACGTTAGGCTCGCCCCGGGTGTTATCCCAGGACCCACCTCCGGTGTGAGAGTAAGTATTTGGTATTCCGGAAGGGCTATCAAATATAGTGAGAAGTATAATGCGAGTAAATCATTACCTGAGAGTAGCAAATGGGCTGAGTATTTATAGTACTCAGCCTCGATACCTGTACTGGCGGCGGCGGATATTCAGGAAACATGTCGCCGACACAATCCCGTAAATCCTGGGGAAGGCGGCGGTGGTGTCAGTAGCTGCCATCTGTCTCCTGCCTTAAACCTATACACGCCGAACGGCCTTTGTGCCTTCCGGAATATATTAGATAGCTTTGAGCCGTCCGGACGACCGAAAGACTCAGCCCGTCCGGACACATACGTCAACAGTTTACTTGGGTCGAAGCCTGGTTAGGCTTAGTTTGGTTATTGGATTTGTCAATTTTGGTTTGTTATGTTACGGCTTATTTGATCTTGAATTTAGCTCACTTAGCTTGTTGTTGTTGTTTTGCTTTGGTCTCGATTAGTAAGAAACCCACTAGGGGCGTGTCATCTAATGACCCACAAGGATCTGTTTTGGGTTACGGTTCACGACCACACCCACGAAGGGTGTTGGTCTTGTGTTTGTGTCGCAATGGTTAACAACCCAAGAGGGTGTGTATATTTGTTCTCGGTCCACATGTAACACCAAGGGGTGTGCGTATTATTGGTGTGTTTTGAGTATTTGATTAAGTGTTGCTATGTGTGTGTGTGTCAAGTGACAGTGGGCCGAAGCCCACTTAATTCAACAAAAGGGTGCGTTGGGAACAAACTTAAACAAACCAAAATTTACAAACTTTCATATACAAAATTTTAGTGATGTAAATACAAAAGGGTGTATTGAGTTGTATTTGAACAAACTAACACATAAATAAACCTTGTGGCAAACATATAAAACTTTGTGAATTAAAACAACATGATGGGTAGCGTAACATATACTCGGGTCATCATTTTAAATCGATTCACAACTACTTGTTTTCTTCCACTTATTTCATGACTCGCTCATTTACTCACTCAACTCATTTACTCCTGACACTATTTCACTAAACACATTTTTATAAAATGGATTATAAACTATAAATGAAACTTAGTCTTCGAATTATTAATTAATATTTCATATAATACTAAACAATACTCGGTTTCATAACAGCGGTTCATTATGACACTTAGTCACCACGTGTGCTTTCAACATATACATGGGTCATGACAAATCTCCTATAAACCTTTATAACTTATAAATGTATTTTAATATAAACTCTTTTAATAAAACAATTACTTAAAATATAACTTTTACACACCTATATTATATTTAGCTATATTTTTATATATATAGTTTCAAAAGACATTTTTATAGCTCGAACTCGTCTAATATACGATTACCTTCCGTACATCGCCTTTCGGTTATCGACGAACCAAAGACTTATTCATTTTTTATACTTTCTATTAGTTGTAAATGTATGCTTAAGCACTTCCGAAAGCCAATGCTAGCCAATACTTACCAAGCTATTTAAACTTAAATGCTACCACACAAGCAACAATAACATAAACACTTTAAAACCTTTGAATTAAATTAAATTTCGTTGAGTCTTAAACTTAAACTGTGAACTAAAATATGCCTTACTAATCTAGATCTCGTGTTGGTGCCGAACACTATCTGATTTATTGCATTATCTGACTGCTGTTTGCTAAGGTGAGTTTATAGCCCCACTTTTACTCTCATTACTTGTTTATTAAACCTTGAGGTGAGAAATATGCATAACTTTTATTTGGACCTGAACTGAACTCATGCTCTTATCAAACTATTACATAGAATTAGCCTAAGACACTAAATCCCACATGCCCAAACTCATGAACCGTCAATTCCTGCGGGGAAGCGCGAATGCTATAAATAGATCTATTGTGGTTGACACCACCGTTCGATTTGGCCAGGTTGACCAAATGCGAGCATATAACATGTCAAAACACGAGTGTCACGGGATAGACACTTACAAGGGCTTTATTTAACGTGCTTCTTGAACATGCACATTGTCAAGCTTCGGTTGCATGAACTTAGTGCTGACGTAATAGACTCCACTTTTGAGTGACATTATATTCATCTGATTTGCTTATGGTCCAACTACTGCTTTATATTTAAACCTATGAACTCACCAGCTTTTTGTTGACTTTTAGCATGTTTTTCTCAGGTGTTTAAGTAACTCATTATTGGCAAGGCGTGGCAAGGCGATGGTCATAAACTATTTACCAAAGTGTTTTCACACATTTTTATGACTTGTTTTATGGGACCATTAAATTTTTGGGTTTATCTGCTAAATTTAAAACTCTGATGTAAACTTGATTTAATTCAACTGAGTGTATTTTTAACGGAGTATGTATTCCGTTCTTTATTACCTTGTGTTATGATTTCCAATTCAGTAGCACCCCAGGACCCGAATGCTTCCGAAATACCAGATTTTGGGGGTGTTACACTAGGATAGGAGTCAACTTCAGCATCGTGAGTACTAGAATTATGAGAAGAATCGGAGGAAATTACAAATATTTGGAGGGGATCAGTGGAATGAAGTTGAATGCCAGTAAAAGAGCCAGATGGAATCTCTGTTTCACGCTCCGGCGTAATTGATACAGAGGAAGTGATAAAAGGCATAGTAGGCAAAGCTTCAACACCATGCTTAGCATTCAGAACACTCCTAGACAACAAATCCTTAATAACGGCCTTGGATTTACCACCAACAACTGACCTGCTAGGAGCCCCGTGATCATCCCTTAACTTCTTCGCAGGATGAGACGGTTCACCAGTGTTAGCAGGCACATCCACTTTCTTCCTATTATGCCTAGGTTTAACAACAGTACTTTTCGGACCAACATTTTCAGCCGACGTCGCCATTTGGAGTTCAACCTCGTCATCACCAGCACCAGAGCCGACTCCAGACCACCCCCACCGACAATAAGATTATCTGACCCCATCTCACCAACATCACCAAATAACTCATTAACACCGGCATCCAACTCACTCTCCATGCGGACAGGAGCAATTGGGAGAAGTGGAACCACCCGCCTGATAGTACTAGGCAAGAGCTAAGGCTCATTCTTCAACCGCTGCCTCTCACCAACCTTTACCTTGGTCGGATCAACAGGATTAATAAACGTGTATAAATCCATCGCTACGTAAACAAAAGAAATAATAAGAAGAGGGATCAAAAACCACAAAAGCAAACATATACAAAAGAGTACTTACCCCTTTCATCGTCATCAAGAAAGACGGGATAAGCATCCTCGTCCAAAGGATACTTACGGCTCAGGCCGACCCAACAAAGAAAAGCCTCTGGGTACCTCCAGAACAGAGCATGTTTGTTGATAAGGGTGGCATAATCTTCGGCGTTAAACTCATCGGGCTTGGGAACCGGATCCCTACCAACATTCTTGGCGGTTTGCTAGGGGAAGATATTAGGACAGGAAAAGGTATCAACCCAGAAAAAGTGGTCATTCCAGTTCTTAACAGAATCTAGAACCTTCGTATAGCAAACACCAGTATCGTCCGTACACTTACTAAACGATAACCATCCATTTTTCTTGGACTTAACATAAAATCGCCGGAACAACCCAACCATCGGCACAATATTATGCATAAGTCACAAAATCTCAAAGTGAGAAACTTTGCATGCCCCTATAATAGAAAGCTGAGAAATATTGATGCGATAATACTTTATGATATCGACAAAAAAGACATATAGCGGTAACCGAAAACTGGCATAATAAAAAAACTGAGTATAGACACCAATCTTCCAAGAAGGATACCTATTAATTGATTGATTGGCGTCGGGCAACGTTGGATGAACCTCTTCGGGAATGTGGTAGTTATGACAGAAATCGTTAAGTGCCCCTTGAGAAAGACGTGACTTTACATCCATAATATCACTCATGGCGGAAGAGAAAGTATGGAAACAAATACTAAAAGCGCGGCGCGTAAAGAAAAAACTAAAGGAACGAAGAAGCTTCAACAATGGCGGAAAGGGGTGAATAGAATAAAAGGAGATAGTAAAAACCAAATAAGCTATTTATACCCACGGTATATTTAATTCGGAATAAATTCAGCTAAACAACGTGTGCCAAGAAACGTTTCAGTCAACGGTCGAGATTGAAAGTAAAAGATAAGGATAACAACGAGGCAGAGAGTACAAACGGTCAAATCAGTCAGAAGGTGAAAGGCCAAAAAAGGGTCCACGTCTCCTATGACCTCACCCACTAGATGCAAGGAAGCGTCATTAAAAAGCAATCAACTGCGGAGCGGAAACATTACAGAATATTAAGTCTAGTAACATTCACCGCACGCTATCAACAAAAACGCACTCAATAAACGTAATAGACCGGGGGGACTTGATGACGTATAATATAGATAGCAGGCCTATTGGGCTTGGACTGTATTATACACAGTTGGGCACCGACCCAACACAACAGAATAGACAAACAAATATACTGGATGCCACCGAAGCCCAACCACGAGCAAAGTGCGGCCCAGACTTAGAAAGATGCACGCAGATCATCCGAGCAATGCTTCCGTAGTACGCTTACGGACCAGCTCACGGCCGTGGAAGATGGTCTGTATCCGCATTTATGATTAAGTTACGAACCCTAGTTAACAACAATAAGCGAAATACTAGGAAACCCTAGTATTTAGCTCGCCTATAAAAGGCAACCTTTAAACACATTTGCGAGGTATGACTTTCTCACACATCCCAATACACACATATTCTCTGGCAAACAGTATTACTTACTCTCACGCCAGAGCTTAATCGTGGGGTCCATCCCTACGGTAAGGCTAATGGTTTACCTTCATTTGTGCAGGGAATTATTCCATTACTTGGATTAGTGCAGATCCCACTCACCGGCAGTCCACAAAGGCAGCCAAATACGCAAACTAAGCCCAATCCATACTCATCACACATTTTTCACTAACACTCGGGTTTCTTACCACTCAATGGAAACCAAACATACGATTAGCCTCATCTCACACCACAAACTTATACTTTCCTTGCTTTACGTACCATACATAAACATTGCACCATCCATGGGACCCATGACATAAACAAAGCCATCGGTTTCCATTTTCTGACGCTGACAAACCCAAAACTTTCATTCTTTTCATTACAAACATGAACAAATTATTCATATTACTTTCGTCATAAATAAAAACTTCGTTTCAAACAAATGACGGATGTGCAAAACCAAATTTAATTGAAAAATAAATGAAACACTCTACAATTACCTCATGTACACATGATTCAAACCTGGTTACCGGGTAAGAAACAAAAAAGTTAGGTACTTGAGAAATGGGTTCGACAACTAAGGAACAATTTCCTTGGAAAGGATTCATACCTTCTTCGGATCGAGTAGTCATCACGGTTGTAATTGCTTCCCATAGGACAAGCGATATCTACATGGATGGGGGTAGCTCAGTCAACATCATGTACGATCATTGTTTCAGGTTGCTGCCTGGAATGATACATCCTCCAACTACTCCTCTCACCGTATTCTCATCTGAGAGATCTTTGCCTGAAGGAGTACTCCAACTGGAAACCACAGTGGAACTCACCCATTGTAGTCAAATTTCATATACAACATACTGTTCGGAAAAACAACCATATAACAACTATGTATGGAGGTGTCCACAATTGGATTACATGTGTTTTTCCCAACAAAATCAGGGGTGGACACAGTCAAAAGCGATTAATTAGATGTGGAGCTAGTAGCAGCAGTGGATAACATGACGCCTGGAGACAATGACGTGGAGGAAAATTCGTGACCAATGAAAAATATCCAGATCAACCAATCACTATTAGAAAACACCTCCCACCCTAGGCAAAAAATCAGCTCATTTCATTCAATTATTTGCAAACTGTCTTGATGTTTTTGCCTAGACGCCAGCTGACATGACAGGTGAAGTGAGAAATCTTGTTTTAAAATTTATAAGCCGTATCCGACAAGATTAACTAACCCTCAGAGAATGTAGCTGTTTGTGTATAGTATAGCGTTGATAAGACTGAGTCATTCGCTAGAGCGAGTGAACTTATACGTTTTAAAAGCAAATTTGATTAAACGACAACTTGTGTTTTTAATCCACAGGATTATTAAATTTCAAAAGAATAGAATGACAATAATTAAAACGACAATGAAAGTAAAATTTAGGTTAAATCAATATAAAGAAAACGTGCAAACGACATGATCTAAAGGTGCAATGTTCAACTAACTTCTAACTTAGTGGGTCGGATGTAGTGGAGGTTTATTTATGGTCAATAGTCCCTACACATATTTCCTATAATGAACTATCTTAACTGTTGTGGGTGTTACACCCCCAAAATGGGTCGCAGCAGAATGGTAACCAAAGCATGACGTTCATGGTACAAAGTTACAGTTATATCAAACGACCTACTTGAGTCGTTTGAAAAATAATTCGTTTGATTCATTTAAACATAACAGAGTTTACAAGAGAAAGGTACCAAATGTTTTTTCAAAAGAAACGATAAATAAGTTTTCAATACAAATCAAACGAATAAGTAATGCAGGAAATCTCCGTGTGACGCAACTGCAACAGTGACTCAAACACGTGACTTCATGAAGGCCATGTCTAGCATACCTTAAACACTTGAGAAAATACAGGCTAAAAAGGTCAAAATAATGTTGGTGAGTTCATAGGTTTAAGTAAATGATAAGTAATGTGCGAACCACAAGATTTCAGTAAGTATGACAATTATAACAATTACAATGTCATAAAAAAAGGATATACAATGCCCTAAGCTCATGACCCAGAAGCTCAATGTAATGGTATGCAATCAAGAATAAATAATAACTGTGCCCCATGTAAATGTTTTCCAGACACTCGGAAATAATCCGAATGATATGCGTCCGTTTACCTAGTTGGAGTGACCAACCCAGACGGGGGTGTTAACCCAATAGAACTATTCATAACATCCGCAATTACAAATAATTAATGGTTCATGGTTTGTGGGGACTTCAGTGGCATATGCTGTAACTTAGGCAATGTAACGGTTTTTGGTACTTGTGTCCATAAAAGAGAAATGATAGATGGACCTAAAAGGGGACCTAATTGTGGACCTAAAAACACGTGGCATCATCCTGATGGCTGCAGACAGGGCCCCACTTATTTCCCAATCAAGACGTGGAAAACTTCTGACTCGTTAATAAAGTATACACAAAATGCTACAACTTTTTTAGCGCGTTTGGACGTTAAGACACTCAAAATTAACTTCCAAGTTTTACAAACAACACACTTTTAGTCTATTATAAAAGCTGTCAAATTTAATATAGTGTATATTCCGACCAAAATTTTAACGAGCCGTAACTCCTTCGTTATAACTCCATTTTAAACGTTCTACCCTTCCACGCGAAGGTATTTAAGTATACCATCGTATTTTAAAGCCTCGGCTACTGATAAGGCCTATTTTTGAATACTAATCACATGATAATTGCTCATATTATGCATGTTTATATCTGAATTGATACTTAATTGCATAAGTTTTCCTATTTCAGTGATTATGGAGCAATATTACAAAAGACACAGAAAGAGACATGATTTGGAGCTGATTTTGATGACTCTGTATGGAAGCTGTAAAAAAGAATACGACGTATGTAACTCTGGCCATACGTCCTATTGACATCTGGAAGAATTCACTAAGTATTAGTGAATATTGAAGCATACGACATATTTAACTCTGGCAATACGCCGTATTAAGAAACTCTACAGTCAAAGCCCAAGTCAACCATTGAAGGTATACGGCGTATGAAACTCTGGCCATGCGCCGTATTGAAGATCTTATCCCCAGTCCAAGTATATCAAGATTTGAATGTATACGGCGTATTTAACTCTGGCAATACGCCGTATTTAAAAGATACGCAGAATATGCTTGGAATATGCTTTCTTCTTCAGCAATTAAGAAATCTTGGATATGTCGTATCCACACTTGGATACGCCGTATCGGAGCCCAAACAGAAGACTATAAATACAAATCACATACGGGAGTTTTTGATATCATTCACTCACCACTCTCAAGCACAGCCGAATTTCACCATTCCAAGGACCCAAGATCAGTCCTAAGAGCTAGGAAATCAAGGAGAGAAGGTCTCATATATCACATTAGGTTTAATCATTCGATTTGCATATCGATTTCATTATGATTTCCATTTATTTATCGCTTGAATTATCTTCTTGTACTTTTACATATATTATGGGCTAACACCCTTGGGTGTTAGTGTGGAAACCAGAGAGGGGGGAGGGGGTAAATACGTTTCCATTAAAAACTTAAAAACTTTTTGTATCAAACACCCAATCAAGTATGACGTAATATGAAAGTGTCAATAATGATCATGCAACATCTATAGATGGTATAAAGTAAACTACAACACAAGCATAATTAAACCATGACACAAGCATAATCAACATATTATAAGCAACAAACCACACAAACATAAACGCAATGCAAATATAAATATAAAGCGATAAAGAATAAAATAAAAGTAAAGAGATAAGTAAGAAGGCGCAAACCGGACATGATGATTTATAGTGGTTCGGTCACGAAGCTCCTCTTCGCCCTACTCCACTCCCCGAGTACCCAACTCGAGAGTTACTTCACTAATCAACAAGCTCCTTTCAGGCGGAGAAAACCGTACAACGTCGCTTATTCTTATTTCCGACACTAAGCTAAATGTCGAGTACTAATCTTAGCTAGTACCAATCTACCACGATCCACATGATCTACTAACGATCTACCCGATCTACCCTTGATCCACTTGATCAATACACAAGCCCACAAGCTACAAGAGATCTCTAAGATCTCACCAAGATCACAATGATCTACTCTATAACAACCCGTAATTTTTCATGCTATTATTTTAATCGTTCATCTATTTGTTTTTGACAAATAATACAAATTTAATATTTTCTGACATTTACTGAGATTTAAAAACAAGAGGTTATCTCATTTTTTTTCTTCTGATAAACGATATCACACGCGTACCAACATGACAGTATTAACGATTTAAAACGAATGATTATTAATTCGAGTTAATGATTTTATTTTATCTAACATTTATAAAAGCGTTACTGAAAATATATTTCGGGCATTTTATCGAGACCAAATGTCGTGTTTATATTATGACACAACGGGACACAAGGTACAGTTAATACACTAGTAATACTAATAATATCAATAAACCCTTCCCTACTTACACCTATGCCGCCCATATATTTTTCTTTCCATCTTCCTGCTTATGTCAACATCTCCTTTCCCACCTCAAAAACCAACCCATCTCCTTTATGGCAAAAATTCAGACTACGCCATCTCCCATCACCATCTCTAGGATGAAAGTCTATAATACTTTCTCTTCACCCCAAGATCTCAAATCACTCTCGTACTGCACCTTCCCAGAAGTCAACGAAACGGACAAAAGAATGATGATGATGTTGGCTTGAAGTGGCTAGTCCCATTCCCCCATGCCCTAAAGCATGTCGAAGGCTTTCCTTATCTTTTCTTTTTATTGATACTCGATACCCAGTATGATCCACACACTCCCAAATCTAACAACTATAATAGTTTTTCCCAAGTATTGGAGCTCTCGAGATCGAATCGCTTGGTGTGTGGGTTTGCTGGGAAATCAGAGTCGAGTCTTCCATTGTTCTTCCGTCAAATTGATCTCCTACAGTTGTAAGGACCTTGATTTCTTTTCACCTCGTTATGTTCTTGATTGTTGTTGGTTAATAAATCTGAGGTTTTGTTGTTTAACTTCCATCTTTTGATTGTGATGTTGCTTGATTTTTGGTGTCAATCGGCCAAATCTGTGAATGATTTCATTTTTTTGGTCTTGTGTGGCAAACTAGATAAATCACAACTAAAACCAAGATTGGCTCATAATGGAAATGCATATTGGTCTTGCTTCTGTCGAACTACAACTAATATAGCTGATTAGGATTTGCAATATAGTATTGTTTTGAGTTGAGTTGTTTGAGTAGTTGTGAACTTGGGTTGGGTTATTATTATTTTCTTGTGTCAAAAACCCACGATGAGCGTCCTTGCTCTATGCCGTTTGGTCTTAGCTTAAGGAGTGTCGAGTTTGATTGTGGCTGTACTTGCGGTGTTTAACTATTCGAGTCATAAAACACACACGGGGTGTTACTCCTACTCGGTAAAACACGGGGTCTCAAGTCCTCGTAATGAGGACACGGTTCGGTCAAATACTAGTGTCGAGTTTTCTCCACATGTCTAATACAAATGGTTATAACACAACCCAACTGATAAAATGAATTCTGGTCGAAAATTGTTTACAAATTTTGTTGAATATGGTTATTGGAAGTAGGCCGAGTTTTGTTAACCTAGGTATGTTAAGCGCCTCCTTTTTAAAAACCATGATACATCAAATGGTACCGAACATAAAGGTTACATAAAAGATAAATTTGAAACTTTGTTATATAAAACTAAAATTTGGGTAACGATTGATATATGCATGCTCCTTGTCTAGAAAGATATGTGGAATATGGACTGAAGTTTTTGTTGTGGGCCGAAGCCCATTCAGTTCTATAGGGGCGTTGGAATTCAGATCATACAAACAGATTTTTAACACTATTAACTAAGAAAGAAATAATAATATCATTAACAAGGTGAGTAACAAATAGTTCACTCCGACTCACTCGTCTTACTCGCTCTCAACACGACTTCACGACACACTTCAACTTACCAAACTCGTAAAAAAAAAAAAAAAAACATACTTATTATCTATATCGTCTAATTAAATTGTTCACACACGAAGTGATTATATAAAAACCTAATAAAGTTTTATAAGATTATAAAACGACTTTTACTTAAAAATATATTTTGTAACACAAAGTGACCACGAGAAATCAAAATACACATACGGGTCGTGCCCGACTTCGATTAATAAATGGACATGTTATATTTTTATTTAAAACGGGACAGGCAAAGTATTTTATAAACAACCGTGTTACGCTAATTTTCAACTCACGAATCATTTAAACGGAGGTCGTCACCTACGCATAATTTTTCCACATTTCAAAACATATATAACTATTTATATTTTTGTAACGACTATTTTTAGCAATAACTTTCCATATCTCGACAACGCCTAGTGTCATTCATAGTTATTCTTCGTTCATCGTCTTTCGGTTAGTGTCAAATCATAGTCTCATTCGTCCGTGATATTTTTATTGTCATACACTTATGCACTTCCAATGAGCCAATACCTACAAATACTTATAAAATTGTTTTGAACTTAAATGCTGCCACACAAGCAACAACAACACAAACATTTTAAAACTTTTAAACCTATCTAAACTCCATCGAGTCTTAAGAACTGGAACTGTGAACTAAACGAACCTTACTAATCTAGGTCGCGTGTTGGTGCTGAACTTTATCTGAACTATTGAAATATCTGACTGCTATATGCCGAGGTGAGTATTCAGAACCCCTTTTTACCGTCTTATTGTTTGGGGTGGAATGCATGACTTAAATTTTATTTGAACTTATGACATATATTTTTATCTGAACTCCTTGAAACATTGACTTTGAATCTTAAAATATTGTTTGAGCTTATGACTTGTTTTGAACTGTTGACGTGCCGTACGCACTTTAAATTTTAGTCTCCCATGTCTACGGAGCAGGCTTGACTTAATTAGTATATAATAGTTGGTATGATGTACCGTTCGTACATTCGCATTGTTAGTCCCCGATTGGTTTGCCGTTCGCACTCCAATTTAGACGTACCGTTCGTACGGCTCCCTTGTGCGGAGCAGTAGGTAGTATGGATAGCGCTATTAGAGGTCGGCCAACCTCTCATTCTCCTGTCTACGGAATGCATATTATTTATTTTAGGGGCTTTGCCGCATACATTATTATATACTTAGTCCTTTTGTGTGAACCTAATGAGCATGTGTGTTTGACTATAATGGTTGTGAAACCATTGGTTACAAGTCTTGTATGGGCAGGACTTGTAACTGAATGGTTTGACACGGTCTCAACCAAATGGACTTTTTCTCAAAACTTTGGACTTCTTTTGAATAAAACCTGTATACTCACCAACTATTTTCATAGTTGACCCGTTTTCTCATGCATTTCAGGTGATCGCCAGTAAGTGTATTTTATGAAGACATTAGCACTAAGGAGTCTTCATCTATCATGTCTAATTGGATGAAATAACATGTTATCTTTTGAAAACAAACTTTTATGTTTCAAATGCCGTTGTTGGCTAAAACAATGTTGTATTAATGTACTATTTCTTTAAATTAAATTATGGTATTGTACTATATCACTCTGTGCTGTATATTGATTTCGTAGCACCCCAGGACCCGAATGCTTCCGAAATGCCACATTTTTGGGGGTGTTACATACTCCCACTTGACTCGATCTACCCGATCTACCCTTGATCTTCTTGATCAATACACAAGCTCACAAGCTACAAGAGATCTCCAAGATCTCAACAAGATCACAATGATCTACTCCCACTTGACTCAATCTACCCTTGATCTTCTTGATCAATACACAAGCCCACAAGCTTCAAGAGATATTCAATATCTCTATAAGATCACAATGATCTTCTCTCACAACCTTCTCAAAAGAAAAATGAACTTGATGTATACAAGATACAACAAGTATGTAACAAGTGCTCTAACTACAACTACAATACTTTGTATCTTTGTGATACTATGTGTTCTTCTCATGCACTAGGAGAGGAATGAAGGTGATCTCTTGGTGGGATGAAAGGATCACTCTTAAATAAACTAAGAATCTCTAAATGATCAAAGAAAGTGATCTAAGTGAGGAGGGATTAGACCAGAGAAAACTGACTGAAAATTCATGTTGGAAGTGTAAAATGGTCCACTATTTATAGGCAAGGAGAAAACTAGCCGTTACAGAGGGACGACACCACTAATTGTCACACGGCACCACTAAATTTAGTGGTACCGTCGGTACTTTAGTGGTACCGTGGACGCTCCTCCATTTGTTTTTAGTGGGGAAGGTTTATTTGGAGAATGTTTGGAGCTGTTTTGGGGGGGAAAATGACTGTTGGGATTTTTAAACTTATTTTTCAAAATAAAACATTTCTTTTTAATTCAAAAATAATTTGTAAAATGTATTTTTTTAAAAAAATGTTTTGTCACATTAAAAATGTGAAGTTTAGAGAAAAATATAATCCTTTGATCATTTGTCAAGTAGTAGATTTGTTTATCCATACTTTGAGTGATTTACGTCGGGATGAAAATCTACGACTTTGTTGAAGCATACTTGAGATGTCGAGAGGTGTTGATGTAAGTATGCATTGATGATTTGTGTTTACAAGTAACTTGCACATTTTACGTTATGCATTACAAGTTACATGTTTGTCATTATTAAAACCGAAGAAACCGTTTAGTTTAAATATCGTAATATTTGCACTAACAATCTCCCCTTTTTTGATGATGACAAATATGTAAACCGTAACACACAGTAAAATATTAAAGTTACCTGTTTACACTCCTTTCTCCCCCTTTTGTTGAAGCAAAAAGGTAGTTGCCTCGAGCTCTCCCTTGAATTTACTCCCTACTCCCCCTTATTGCACTACTTTCCTTTCTCCCAAGAAAGGTGAGCTTGCATCATCCCAGTGAAGTTTTTTATCACCACTTGTGAAGACGACTCCATGCTATGTATTCAAGTACCCCCGAGCTCCCCCTAGCTCAATGCTCCCCTATGGTGATTGAATCCCCTTGTTTATTCACCTTAGTATCTAGCGGATCCATGGATCAAATTCTTACAAAGGCTTTTCCTACATCAAGGGTTAGCTTCGTGCAACATAATATATAAAGGAATAGGAGCATCATTATAGGGATAAATACACATAACAAGACATGCAAGGGTTAAACTATGTTAACACGTAAGTGTCTGATGAGTGGCCTTTTACTCATCATTTTATACCCGGAAAACCCCACAAAAACGACCAAAAACACCCAAATGGACCATATATTGTTACAAATATCCTTGGATTGTGTTTTATGCGTTTCAGGTACAAAAGGATTGAAAACGAGGCAAATATGGACAAAACCGAGCTTAATTTGGAAAAGAGCTAAAAACCGAAGCCGGGAAAAGACATTTCTCATCGGGATTTAATTCGAGCTCAAAAATCCCATTTTGGCCCTTGGATTATTTTTAGTTGGCAAAATTGGTCCCTAGTTGAACTTTGCAAAAGTGACTAGAATGGTCCCTACAATTTCCTAGTTTACAACTATGGTCCTTTTAAAAATCCTTAAACTAACCTAAACTATCCATATTAAACACAACCGGATCCTAAACATAAAACCCAACCCATTTCTCATCACAGCCCAACACCACCTAAAGCCCAAAACCCTTAAATCCTTTTAGCTAAAACAAAATACGGGGTCAAACAAATAAACCCAACAGTCAAACCCCTAATTAGCACTATTCCCTTATCCCTAACCTCCCTTTGCCCGCCAAATCCTTAATCCCTTCTCCAGTCACTATCCATCTTTTTCGCCTCACCACAACTATCCAAGAACACCACATGGGTTTGTTTCCCCCTCCTCCATTGCCACGCTGGCAATCCCATGGATACAAGATTGATCAACGGCTCAGATTGATAGGAGTGGGCACCAAGTTATGATCCAAGGGCTGGAAAAGAAGCACAAAGGGATAAGATGGAACACTCTCACACAAGAAACACAGAGAAAAGAAGAAACCCTAGTTCTTTTTAGTATAAATAGGCTAGTATTGTAACAGTAGAAACTCAGGTTTTATTTAGCTTATTTTCTAGGTAATGTAATTTTTTAGCTTATGTTATTTCAGTATTGTAATTTAACTTTGGTTTTAATATCAATTCAGTCTTAGTTTAATTATTCTAAAAAATCCAAAAATAGTGCCTATTACTTATTAGCTTATTGTACTGCTTTTTATTGATTCATTCATGCTTGTTTAGTTATTAGTTAGCTTAATCTCCATTTACCTTTTGAAGTCTTAGCTTAAAAAACAGCTTTCCTAGTTCAATACTTCATCAGTCAACCATATAGGGGTGTTTAGCAAATGGGTCAATTGGGTAGATATGACCCATCACTATTCATTTGCATGTTGATAAGTTTTGTTCTAGCTTATTTGAGGCATTATAATCTATTTTTGGATGGGTTTGAGTTCTTTTGAGCCTTTTGAAGTTTTTTTTTAGGGTAAGTGCAAAATTGAATCCTATAGGCTGCTCCTTATAAGCTCAAATAAGCTAAGATTATTTGGACACCTCTTGGCACTTTTTTAGTTCACTATTGGTATTTTAAGTTGTGGGAAACTTTCATGTGGTTTTGCATAGGCTGAGATCACAAAAACCCCATACCAGACCTTAAATCTGATGCACCACATTTTTAGTCTAGGAAGCTTATTTCTTTCACTCTTAATTTCTTTGTTATAAGCCCTTATAAGCTCAAAATTTACACAGTAGTTCTCTAGTTGGTTGGTTAGTTGATGGTAATTTTTGTGAATTTTTTTGAAAAGCTTTTTGGTAACTTCTGAGGGCTGCAAAAAGCACCTCAGAACCCATTTCCTGTCTGCACTTTTTTTTTTTATTATTTTTGCCTCAACAGTCACTTTTTAATCCAAATTTTAAGTTAGTTAAAGTAGGTACTAGCTTTTGAAAGTGTTAGCACTAGTAGCTTGTAGTTTGAACTCAATCTGTTTAAGTTTATTTTGGACTTAGGAGCTTATTCTCTAGCTTATTTTAGGCCTGCAAATTAGCCCCTTGTTGACTGTTTTGCCCTGCATCCCATCTGATCTCAGCAGACCTAGTGAGCTTTTTGTTTTATTTTTGCTTAATATTGCTATTCTCTGGTTCCTTTGGCTTATTGTGAGTTCCATTTTAGTTCTTAGTTAGAATTTAGCTTATCTCAGTATCATTAGCTTATTAGAATATCTTTTTAGCTTAATTGCCATTTTAGCTTGCTTTTCATCTTTTCCTCACTGATCAGTTAAGCCAAAGCTTTTTCTGGGCTTATATTTGAGTTTCAAAAAGCTTCTCAGTTTTACAATTTGCTTATTTTCACTTATTTGTTGAGATTTAAAAAGAAAAACAAAAAAAAATAAAATAAATACAAAAAGTGTAAAATCTGGGGTTCGAACCCCAGACCTCTAGCTCACAACACACACCACAAACCAACTGCCCTAGGGTCTTTTGTCAATTAACCTTTGCAATATTTTTCATTTAACCATCCTTTTTATTTTTAGCTTATAATCCCTGTTTTGCTTATTACAGCTTATCTGTATAAGCCAGCACCCTTAGCTTATTTTTCCTAGGACTAGCACCACATTTAGGACTTTCCTGCAAATTTTTAGATTTTTCCATTTTCATTTACTATTTTTAATTAATTTTCCATTTTAAAGTAGTTTTTAATTCATATATAAAATTATAAAAGTCAAAAAAATATATAATTCTTTTTTTTAAAAATTTTCTTTTAACATTTAGGACGTAGGAAAATTAAATTTGCATTTGTAGTATTAATTTTTAAGAATTTTGACGTTTAGGCTCGTTTTTAGATTTTCGTTAACGTTTTTAATTAATTAAGATTTTCGCGTTATTTGCTTTGTTTATTTACCTTACTTAGATTTTTAGTTTATATTTCTAAAACCACAATCTCACTTTTATTCCCCATTCACAAACACGTTTCACGGACACAAATCACAATTCCATTCAATCCTCGTCGGGATAACGAACACGGGGTTTTTACACATACTTCACTTGTGTGTAATTACTTCCTCCTTTTTGGAAAGTATAAAATTCCAAGACAAACCATTTGGCGCCGCTGCCGGGGAGGTTTGACGTGAATTCGTGATTTCCGTTTATTGATTCGTGTTTTTCTCGTAAATATTTTCTAAAATCCAAAAACCAAAAAAAAAATTAAAAAACCAAACACTTTTCCTAAAAGTGTTTAAAAAAATCCAAAAATATTTTCATTTTCAAAATTTGGTTTTTCTTTTTAAAACTTTGTTTCTTTTTGGTGTATGCACACCCGTTCTTCTTCTTCTCACGATCTTCTTTCACCTCTCTCAAATCCCGAGAGAATTATCCGTCATAACCACCGTGTTGATTTCCCAACCGTTGAGGAAATAAACAACAACGATCAACATCCGCCGATGGATGATGAAAATCTTAATCCAATGCCAGCTCCCGATCTCCGAACGATGGAGGAGTTGTGCCAACCCACAATGCACGGACGTGGTGGCCCGATTGCCCCCGTCAATATTCAAGCCGCAGATTTTGGACTTAAACATCACATGATCCAACAAGTCCAAAATTCTTGCCAATTTCACGGTTTGCCGGGTGACGATGCAAACAAGCATCTTGACAAATTTATTACCGTCACCCAAAGTATGAAACACAATGGGGTCACCGATGACGCCCTTCGTCTCTATCTCTTCCCATATTCCTTGACGCATCATGCCACCGCTTGGTTTGATCGTCTTCCCAAGAACTCCATTCACACTTTTGATGAGATGGTTTCAAAGTTCTTGGCGAAATATTTCCCACCGTCAATGGTGACGAAATTAAGGAATGAGATAAGTAACTTCCGTCAGCTTCCCGATGAATCCTTATTCGAAGCATGGGAACGCTATAAGCTTTCGATTGATCGGTGTCCAAACCATAACATGTTATTAGTTACCATCATAGATACGTTCTATAATGGTCTAACATTGAGACACCGTGATACGATTAATGCTGCAGCCGGTGGAACCTTTATGAAAAGGCGACCCGAAGAGTGCTATGATCTCATTGAAAACATGACTACCCATCACAATTATTGGGATTCATCTGCCGAGAGGAACGAGTCTACTAGATCTAGCACTACTTCCTCTTCTAACCCCGAGATAGCAGCTCTCTCTAAGCAAATGAATGATATGTCCACTGCTATCTTAAGAATACATCAAAGTTTGAATCAAAACAACAACAATCAGCAAGTCAATGTTGTCAATCAAAGTTGTGAAACTTGTGGTGGTCCACATCCGTATTTTGAGTGCCCAGCCTCCGGTGGCTACACTCAAGAGAATGTGTATGCTGCTACGGGAAATTTCAACACGGGAGGTAACGGTTACCAACCGCAAGGAGACCGTAATCTTCTCAGCTACCGTTCAAACAATTATCTTGGACCACCCGGTTTCACCCAAAATCAAAATCAGAATATGCAAAACCGCAATGTTCAAAATCAAAGCCAGGGCAATTATAATTGAGCCCCGAATCAAGGAAATTTCCAAAACCAGGGAAATTTTCAAAATCAGGGAAATTTTCAAAACAACAACCAGGGTTTTAATCAAAACAACCGAGGGCAAAATCTTAATCAAAATCAAGGATTTGTGCAAAACCCATCACCCTCGGATGAGTTGTTGAAACAACTAGTTCTTCAAAGTCAAAATCAACAAAAATTTAACAAAACCCAGGAAGAAACAAACCGGTTGTTGATTAATCAGATCTCAGAAATCAAAAAGTCTTTAAATGATCGACCCTCGGGCTCTGGAACTCTTCCAAGCAACACGATCGCTAACCCGAGGGGCGATGTTAAGGCGATCACTACAAGGAGTGGTGTATCATATGATGGACCCACGGCTCCGACTACTGATTCTTCTCTACCTCCTAAAGTAGTCGTCCGTGAGACCGAGGCGACAAAGGACACGGAACTTCCTACTAATAACGGAAGAACCGAAGACGTCCAACCTCCGGTTGTCCAACCATCTAAGCCAAAGGTTGTGCTTGAGCCCGAAGAAGCTCCCGTAAAAACCAACCTTCCATATCCATCAAGATTGAATGATCAAAAGCTCCGCGAAAAAGCTTCAAATCAAATGGAGAAATTCTTTCAAATCTTCCAAGATTTGCATTTTGATATAAGCTTCGCGGATGCTTTACTTCTGATGCCTAAGTTTGTTTCCACCATCAAGGGTTTATTGAGCAACAAGGAAAAATTAATTGAATTAGCAAAAACTCCTCTGAATGAAAACTGCTCAGCGGTAATTCTTAAAAAGCTTCCGGAAAAGCTTGGAGATCCCGGAAAATTCCTCATTCCATGTGAATTTCCAGGGATGGTTAATTGCTACGCCTTGGCCGATCTTGGTGCTAGCATTAACCTAATGCCGTTGTCCGTCTGGGAAAAACTTTCTCTCCCGAAACTTACCCCAACTTGCATGACCCTCGAGCTTGCGGATCGTACTATTACTTATCCGCTTGGAATAGCCGAGGATGTCTTCGTCAAGGTTGGGAAGTTCCATTTTCCCACCGATTTTGTGGTGGTTAAATTTGACGCTGACCCCCGAGTTCCTCTAATTCTCGGACGATCGTTCTTGAGGACCGGGCGAGCTTTGATCGATGTATATGGTGAAGAGATAACTTTACGAGTTGATAATGAAGAAGTCACGTTTAACATTAATCAGAACTCTAAATCTCCAACCACCAAATGCAACGTTGCTACTCTTAACCAAAAATCTGATCCCGTAATTGCTTCCAAAAGAAGTGATTCGATACTTTCAAGATTCACGGTTAAGAGTATTTCAGAAAAACGTGCTGAGCTCAAAGCAATGAAAATTACCCCGGGTTCAAGCAAATGGTTTGAGAGTTGTGCCACGGAAGTTAAGAGTGTTTTTGATTATGATGAACCAGAATCGGAGATCACAACGGAAGTGGTGGAAATTGCTAGCTCTAAGAGCACACTACTTGTCCCACCTTCGAAATCGGTTTATCGTATTAAGATTATTGATTCTGCACCAATCATTTCCGACTCTTCCCATCCTTCTCCTTCGATTGAAGGAAGTGTTATTTCTATGGAAGAGCTCGAGGTTTTCTTTGATGATGCTCCAATTTCGCCGGAAATTGTTGAGGCCGATAGTGATCCGGGGGGGGGGGGAAATGTTTCGTTATTAAAAATGAAATTTGATGAACCATTATTTTCCATTCCCCCCGAGGAAGTAATTGATGAAGTTAATATTCAGGAAAAGCCGTCTGATCCTTTGGAGCTCGAGCTCAGGGATGCTTTTCCCGAATATGAGAGTTTTATGTTCGATACGGCTAAGGAGAGTAATGGCAATCCCACTCCTCAGCCCGATTATTCTCTCCTGGCTTTTGAAGCCTTCTACTTTGATATTGATCATTCGGAGGAGACGAGTAGTGGCAGTACCACTTCTCATGCTTATATCTCTCCTCCCGAGTATGATTCATTTCATTTTGATATGAATGATCTTTATCACGAGGAGTTCTCCGATGAACTCTCTCTCTTTATATCTCCTCCGGAATACGATCATTTCTACTTTGATCTTGAGGAAGATACTAGTCTGGGGGGAGGTGTACTTTCTCATAAGTATTTCATCCCGACCCTCCCTCCCGAGACTCTTGTTGACATTCAAAGCTTAAATGACAAATCTTCTTTGGATGATGAAGAGCTTTTTATGATAATCATCAAAATCTTTATGCTCTTCATCACATATGTTGTGATTTCTCCTCTTCTTCACTCCATCAGGAGTGAGGATACCATCTTTGACCCCGGTATTACCATTTATGGTTCTTCTTTCTTAATACCGTGGGCATCTCATTGGTGTGGAACTTTCATTTGTTTCAATGTTTATCCAAACCTCTTGAACGAAAGTCCGATGGAGATTATCTCTTCCACATGCTCCCCCAAGAACAAATGAATTCGGGGTGAGTCTAAGCTATACGACTCGTTAAAAACAAGCGCTTCGTGGGAGGCACCCCATGCTTATCCTTCTATCTTCTTTCTATTTTCTAACACTAAGTGTGGGGGAATTCCTCTACTTGTTGCTTTGTGGTTGTATGTTTGCCTTTGTTTTCAGGATTCCCGTTGATCGTGATGATTGATGCGCCGGTTTTCAATCCAGCCGCCCAATATCCGATCTTTATGTTTATGTTTATCCAGGGATATCTTATTAATCTTTTTTTGTGAAAAAAAAAAAGATTTCATTTCCACACTTAGATAGTAATCTTACCCTTTTACGTTCTATAGTGTCGGCTCAGGCCGGTACTTTGAATATTGAGGGCAATATTCAATTCTAAGTGTGGGGGGGGGGGGGGGGGGGGGAATTCTTGCGAATTTGACCCAAATTTTGAATTTTTTTCACATTTTGTACCTACTAGTCCCCTAGCACCCCCGTTTTGACCAAAATTTTAAAAATTTTATCGTCTTTTAATTAAAAATTGCATGAAAAAGAAGTGCTTTGCACAATAAATAATAATTTGCTATAACATTAATACTTCGGTATTAGTGGAAGTTTAGACTTGATTAGGCTAGAGCAAGGGGAATCCCGACTCTGCTAGAGTGTTGATCTAGCTGCTACCCTTAACGTTTAGGCTAAGTTTTTACGAATTGTGCAAATGAAAATGCTAAGCGTGGAGTAGTTGGTTCTCTTTAGAGCTTATATAAGTAATCTATGGCTTTTTCTCCCAGGAGCTCCTAATCTGACTAAAATAAGTGCTATTTTCAAACTTTTGAACGAAAAAAACCGTTTTTGTTACGCAAATAAATTTTTATACAATCTTGATTTAGAATACTAGTTCAAAGTTTTATTTAAATTTCGGAACAAGCATACTTTCGTAAAACATAATAAGAATGCAAAATGAAAGTGAGTCGTTGCTTGAAAGTTGCAAAATTAAAGTTTTGAGTATGAGTAAATAAGTCCTAAGCTTCGGTTCGAGATCGGTCCTTGGATCCTTATTACCAAAAGGCGTTTAGGTCTTGGCTACCCTCTTACACCGGCCCTTGGACCCTTAATTCTGAAAGGAGTTAAGGTCTTGGAACTCTCCGTTGTAACGGCCCTTGGATCCTTTATTCTGAAAGGTGTAAGGTCTTGGAATTTCCCCGTGAAGCTCCGTAGTTTATGGTACAATAATGAGTTAAGTCAAAAAAAAAAAAAAAAAAAAAAAAAAAGTGAAAAAAGTGATGAAAAATGAAAAAAAAATGTTTGTTGCTTATGAATAAATGTGAGAAACTTGCTTCTTCTTAAATTTAAATCGAAAGTTGAACTAGTATTCGTCAATATTGTCTAAAAGTTGGACGGTGATTTAGAAATTGTTGACTTCAAAGATCCCGTGAGCTCCGATACTATTCTCGAGGGTGTATAAACCTAGCCTCCTAAGTTTACTAAGGACTAGCTGAGAAGAAAGTCGCTACATGGAGTGATCTTACCTTTGAATCTCTAATTTCTAAATCATTGTCGGTTTTTTAACCCTAATAAATGTCGATTTTTACGGTCAAAACTTTGAAAACAAGCACACACACCTAACTTATGAATAATTGTGGGAGCGAAAAGTTAAGTCTCGGCTTACATAGATTGCTAATATAAGTAGTGTTAGCATTTTACAAAAAACGTTTGCACAAGGGTTTTGAACTTAGTTGGGAAGTATTAAAAAGAGGATGACGATTACAATTCCCCGGAATCACCCAATTTGTGTGATTCCCGTTCCATGATGCCATTTTTGAAAATCAAGCATGATATTTATGTTTATTCTCGTTTTAATTACTTGCATTATATAATAAGTCAAAACGGGGTGGTATATTTTTGGTAACCTTGACATTTTTTTGATCCTTTCATTACTTTATATGATCGGATTGCTAGGGACTAGCAATTGCTTAGTGTGGAGGATTGATGAGTGGCCTTTTACTCATCATTTTATACCCGGAAAACCCCACAAAAATGACCAAAAACACCCAAATGGACCATATATTGTTACAAATATCCTTGGATTGTGTTTTATGCGTTTCAGGTACAAAAGGATTGAAAACGAGGCAAATATGGACAAAACCGAGCTTAATTTGGAAAAGAGCTAAAAACTGAAGCCGGGAAAAGACATTTCTCATCGGGATTTAATTCGAGCTCAAAAATCCCATTTTGGCCCTTGGATTATTTTTAGTTGGCAAAATTGGTCCCTAGTTGAACTTTGCAAAAGTGACTAGAATGGTCCCTACAATTTCCTAGTTTACAACTATGGTCCTGTTAAAAATCCTTAAACTAACCTAAACTATCCATATTAAACACAACCGGATCCTAAACATAAAACCCAACCCATTTCTCATCACAGCCCAACACCACCTAAAGCCCAAAACCCTTAAATCCTTTTAGCTAAAACAAAATACGGGGTCAAACAAATAAACCCAACAGTCAAACCCCCAATTAGCACTATTCCCTTATCCCTAACCTCCCTTTGCCCACCAAATCCTTAATCCCTTCTCCAGTCACTATCCATCTTTTCCACCTCACCACAACCATCTAAGAACACCACATGGGTTTGTTTCCCCCTCCTCCATTGCCACGCTGGCAATCCCATGGATACAAGATTGATCAACGACTCAGATTGATAGGAGTGGGCACCAAGTTATGATCCAAGGGCTGGAAAAGAAGCACAAAGGGATAAGATGGAACACTCTCACACAAGAAACACAGAGAAAAGAAGAAACCCTAGTTATTTTTAGTATAAATAGGCTAGTATTGTAACAGTAGAAACTCAGGTTTTATTTAGCTTATTTTCTAGGTAAAGTAATTTTTTAGCTTATGTTATTTCAGTATTGTAATTTAACTTTGGTTTTAATATCAATTCAGTCTTAGTTTAATTATTCTAAAAAATCCAAAAATAGTGCCTATTACTTATTAGCTTATTGTACTGCTTTTTATTGATTCATTCATGCTTGTTTAGTTATTAGTTAGCTTAATCTCCATTTACCTTTTGAAGTCTTAGCTTAAAAAACAGCTTTCCTAGTTCAATACTTCATCAGTCAACCATATAGGGGTGTTTAGCAAATGGGTCAAACTGGGTAGATATGACCCATCACTATTCATTTGCATGTTGATAAGTTTTGTTCTAGCTTATTTGAGGCATTATAATCTGTTTTTGGATGGGTTTGAGTTCTTTTGAGCCTTTTGAAGTTTTTTTTTAGGGAAAGTGCAAAATTGAATCCCATAGGCTGCTCCTTATAAGCTCAAATAAGCTAAGATTATTTGGACACCTCTTGGCACTTTTTTAGTTCACTATTGGTATTTTAAGTTGTGGGAAACTTTCATGTGGTTTTGCATAGGCTGAGATCACAAAAACCCCATACCAGACCTTAAATCTGATGCACCACATTTTTAGTCTAGGAAGCTTATTTCTTTCACTCTTAATTTCTTTGTTATAAGCCCTTATAAGCTCAAAATTTACACAGTAGTTCTCTAGTTGGTTGGTTAGTTGATGGTAATTTTTGTGAATTTTTTTGAAAAGCTTTTTGGTAACTTCTGAGGGCTGCAAAAAGCACCTCAGAACCCATTTCCTGTCTGCACTTTTTTTTTTTATTATTTTTGCCTCAACAGTCACTTTTTAATCCAAATTTTAAGTTAGTTAAAGTAGGTACTAGCTTTTGAAAGTGTTAGCACTAGTAGCTTGTAGTTTGAACTCAATCTGTTTAAGTTTATTTTGGACTTAGGAGCTTATTCTCTAGCTTATTTTAGGCCTGCAAATTAGCCCCTTGTTGACTGTTTTGCCCTGCATCCCATCTGATCTCAGCAGTGTACCAAAAAGGATAAAGACCAAAAAGAAAGCCCAAGAAAGTTGAGCGACAAAAAGATGAATGCATATTGCAATTCAAAGACACTTGAGTGTCACAACCCAACCGACAACCTAAGGTGTAATTGTTCAATCAATCACACTAACAAGAACGAGATTCGTTCGTTGACTGACACACAAAATGAATTCTTCCAAGTTGTCATTGGGAAGGCAAGTTCTAACAAGCCTTTTGAACAACATAATCATCTACCTAAGATGATTGGTGTTAGGATGGTTTAGATTAATATATCGTTTGCACTGACAATGAGATGCATGATATATTTTAAAAGAAAAAAAATTGTGCATGTGATCCTAATAGGATTGGGGGTGGATATCTCTAACGGGGTTGAGGTAACGAAGTTCTAGATTTCTTGTTTGGATGATCTTAGTTGTGTGTTAGAGATAATTTGGTGCATGAAGGGTTTCGTGTGATTGTGAGGATTGAAGGTTGTTGAACTAACTATCACTTATCCAAAGTGAGGAATAGTTGTAAGGTTTGAGTGTGATGATCGATAGGTTGAAGGTTCTAAGACTGACTATCACTGTCAAGAGTGAAGTGTAACTAAAAGGTTTGAGTGGGATTGATATAAGGGTTGAAGGTTTTGAAACTAAATATCACTGTCAAGAGTGAAGTTTAGTTATAAGGGTTAAGTGTGATGATGAATGATGTTAATGTGAGGTTTGAAGATGAGATGCAAGATAAGCTTGCAATGGTGAGGCCTTATATAGGCAAGAGTTATGGGATTCGAATTAAAGTTGGTGGTAGAGTCCTATGGTGTAGTGAGGGAATCCTAGGGTGTATGTGAGTTTGCAAAATTTTGCAGGTTTGAGGTTAGGGATGCAGGGATCTAAAGGAAACAGTGAAAATTCGTCGAACATAGGCACGGTACCACTAAATACCACACGGTACTGTTAAATTTAACGGTACCGTGGCCTATTTAACGGTACTGTAACCTGAAAGTCACGAATTTTCCTGTGCAGCTAAAGGGAAGTTTTCTAGGGAATAAGAATGACATTTGTGTGTTCTTGAGAGTGTTTGTTGAAAGACTATATGAGTGTGTTTTCGCTCCCCCTTAATCTATGACCATCCGGACAAGATGTGAAAGAAAAAAACATAATAAAGAGGAAAACAAACATTGACGGAAGTGATGAGCTTAGTAACGTCATGACAAGTGGTGGATAGCATACAATAAACTTCACCTTTGAAGTCACGTAGCTCTTCTCAATCATTGTGAATATTCATAGAATATTCATATGATGAGGCATGTGATCACGTGGAGATATCCTAAGGGTTAAGAAGATAAAATCTTCAAGGTTGTGAGGTTAGTGATAAGGTTCTAGTGGGGTTATCTGTATTGATGAAGAAGGGCTATCTAAACTTATCCTAGCGGTTCTGGTTCAAGACTACATCGAGTGGGTTTCGATAGTGTTTTTGAAACAGTGAGAATTGAAAACAAGATAAACTGTCTCAGCAGACAACGGTCCGACGGTACCGTTAAATTTAGCGGTACCGTCCCCTATTTAAGGGTGCCGTGACCTGCTGAGGTCAGTTTTGACCCAGAATTTGATTTTTGATAAAGAAATTTCACATATGTTGTGATTTTTCTGGACCTTAGATTAAAGGAATTTATACCAAATAAATTCTTTTATGAATGAATCCAACGGGATTCGATGAACGTTGATCCAGAACGAGAGATGACATGTAATTGCATTTCGCAAATTAAATATACTTTAAATATTTCGGATGAAATATTTAAGTTGTCATTGGAATTTAAGAGGATTTTACGAATAAATCTCGCTGATTTAGTTTGACTTTTCGACACGAGGAGAGAATTTAAACCTAATAAATTCTTTTTACGAAATGAATGGTACTAGACGAGAAGAGATGACTTTTATATTTTCGAGGAAATACATAGGTAGTTATTAGAGCGATGTGAAGGATGACTTAATATTTCCAGTGAAATATTTAAAAAGTCATGAGACAAGACACAAGATATGACTTCAATATTTCCGGTGAAATATTCAAGTATTCATAAGAGCGATGTGAAGAATGACTTAATATTTCCAGTGAAATATTTAAAAAGTCATGAGACGAGACACAAGATATGACTTCAATATTTCCAGTGAAATATTCAAGTAGTCATAAGAGGGATGTGAAGAATGACTTAATATTTCCAGTGAAATATTTAAAAAGTCAAGTGACGAGACGTAAGGGATGACTTCAATATTTCCAGTGAAATATTTAAGTAGTCATGAGAGGGATTTAAAGAATGACTCAATATCTCCAGTGAAATATTTAAAGAGTCATGAGATGAGACGCGCGAGATGACTACAATATTTCCAGTGAAATATTTAAATAGAAATAAGAATTATGGAGTATGTTCCATCATTCCTAGACATAGACGAAGATGATTAGAGCATTCTCGTTTGAGAGGTTTGGTTGATTTAAGGATTTCGATGTGCTTCGCACGCGAGTGTTTCACGGGGTTTTGAAAGATGTAAAGCAGGGCCTATGGTGCTGATTCACAGCAGGGTTTGGGATCTTAAGAGGTGTAGATTCACACGAGGATGAAAGAAACTACTAATCACTTATATAGTAACTCGTGAGTCCTTTGTCACCCGAAGGTTGATGTTAGCTTTTAGCTTTTGGATGTGCGTTTTAACATATGTTGTTAAAAGGCTTGAATATGATGTTTCGGATATGACATTTAACAATTGCGATCGCAAGTTAAACTTAGTTGAATATTTCGGATGAAATATTTAAGTTGTCAACCCTACTCCGAGTTCTACTAGGTTTGTATCTAACCTTCCCATGACAAAAGGGTGTATTACTTGGAAGAATGCGAAGTGATGACCAGGGAATTAGGACAACTTCGTGACTAATTTAACTTATTGGTTTTGAAACTAGTGTATGACTATATGACCTCTAAGGGTTCATAGTGATAGGCATACCTAATTCCTAATGTGTTAAAAGAACATCGTGTGGGTGCAAAATTTACAAGCAAATCATGTAAAATGCTCATAAGGAATAAATGCAAACATCATGCAAAACATGATTATCATTTAGCATTCAAGATCGTGAAGGCATTTAATCATGTCTTACGAGAACATATAATCATTTTGAAACACATATGGGGGATGCAAGCAATCTAGGTTGGCTAAAGAAGATCCTGATTACTACTTGTTCAAAATGAAATCCTAACGGGAGATAAAGTTCACCGATGTAAACTGTCTCTAGTCAAATGTAGGAAAGAAAAATTTTCAAGTTAGAGAATGAGTATGAGACTATCACTAGTGGTGCTCAATTCAAGCTAAACACGACCATTTTTACGGGTTATACCACTGATAGGATCTAAACACACGCCTTTTGTTGAAGATAATTTGAGTATATATTAACTAGCATGCGGAATTTACTAGCTAATACTTAGAAGATATTGTATGTGATTGTTTATGTGATGAATGAATGTAACAGTGAATGAACAATGTATGAACACAAGTGTTTAATCAATCAAATAGCTTCAATATTAATAATACGAGTGATCTACAATATCACAAGGGTTTTACAACCTTGAAGCCTTCATGTATTTTTCTGATTATGAAAACCTAACCTAGAATCTCCTTTTATAGAACAAGGAGTCCTTTACAAGTAAACTAACATTCGTATCAATCTATCATTATAAGATATACACAATATCTATTCTATATATATCCATACACGTTTCTGTCTTCATCTCATAATCAGTACTAACCATCTGTACTAGCAGTACTAACTGACTTAGTACTATTGGTGTTAATCTTCTGCAGTTGTAACTTTGACCTGGAAGTACTAACTGTTGGTTTAATTCCCAACAATCCTCCCCTAAACTTATGATTTATGTGCAAATAATTAAGTTTCTTGAATTAAACTCCAACATTGATGATGGGGGGAATTCTTTCAAACACTTATCTTCAATCATGAATCACTTCTGTATTTTCTTCATATTTAAGCTTCATTAACTTCATTATTCTTTGATTTTGAATTGATACTGATGAAGTAAGATCTTCAAAAATAATATTCTCTGAATCTTCTTTGAATAAACCTCTGCATATCCTCCCCTGAGTCACAAAATCATCTTAAACTAATCTGAATATCAAGATATTTATCAAACAGAGTAATTATCTAATTATCCTCCAATATGAGCAATTTTCCTCCCTTGTTTGGAATAATTTTCACCAGCACTGGAAGTTGAACTTATAATTCTTGAGCACAGCTTCCAATATGACAATTTGTACAAGTTTCCATCAATTCTATTCAGTTTCAAACCTACTCTCATCACTTCCAGATGTGTTACCTTCTGAGAGAGGTGAATCATAGAGCATAAACTCAGTATCAAAGCTAGTTAGAACTAGCAGTACAAGTTGTTTATTAAAAAATTTCAAAAGCAGTATAAACTCAATGTGGACTTGAAAACATTTGTGCCCACTTATAGTTTTGAGCAAACTATCAGCTAGCAACGGATTTGATGTATCTCTACCAATAGCCGTTTGCTTTGTACTAGCCAACTCTTCACTGTGAGATATGGTGAGTTGATAACCATATAGTTTTTGGTAAACTATCAACCATAAACGGATTTGAGAAGTCTTTACCAGAAACCGTTTGCTCTGGACTAGTTGGTTCTTGATGTGGGTTAGACATGGTGAACCAATTACCATTTGTTGTGTGCTAAGATTACACACTTTAAGTACCAAAGCACCACACTTTTCAAAGCATAACCAACTTAATTCACATACGCCAAGGAATTTGCTTATTCAACCTGCAATTGTTAGTCCAAAACCAAAGAAAACACAAGACAAAGTATTTCCTTTTTGACAGTTATCAAAAATTGACTAACAAGATTATATAAGCAGTACCAAAATTTGTTCAAACAGTACAAACAATACACAACTAGTTTCATCAGACACAACTAGCAGTACAAAATCCTTTTTGTAACAAAAAACACTTAGACATTGAATTTTCAAGGGTTAAGCATTCCAATACCTGTTACCAAGTACTGAAACCTTGTCACATCAAAACATTTTGTTAATAAGTCAGCAAAGTTGTCATCAGTATGAATTTTGACAACTTGAACTAACTTCTTTTCATTACAATGTCTTATAAAGTGATGTCTAATTTCAATGTGTTTAGTTTTTGAATGTTGAACTGGATTTTTAATTATACACATTGTACTGCTATTGTCTATGAAAATTATTGTGTTCAAGAACTTATACCCATAATCAAGTAACTGATTCTGAATCCAAAGAACTTGAGCACAACAACTAGCAGCAGCCACATATTCAGCTTCTGTTGTAGAAGTGGCCACCATAGTTTGCTTTTTGCACTGCCATGAGATAAGTCTGCATCCCAGAAACTGACAACCACCAATTATAGACTTTCTATCCATACTAGCACCAGCATAAACACTGTCTGAATATGCTACCAAATCAAATGGAGAGTCTTTAGGATACCACAGACCTAAGTTTGGTTGACCTTTAAGATACCTAAATATCCTCTTCACTGCAGTCAAATGAGACACCTTGGGATTCACTTGAAATCTTGCACAAGCACATACTGCAAACATAATATCAGGCCTGGATGATGTAAGATACATCAAAGACCTAATCATAGATCTGTATGTGTGCACATCCACAGCTTCACCACTTTGATCTTCCAAAAGCAAATGTGTCTCCTTATCAATAGGTGTACTAGCAGCTTTAACTTCTGTAAATTGGAACTTCCTCAATATTTCAGCTACATATTTATCTTGAGAGATAAATATTCCTTTTGGTTTCTGCTGTACTTGTAATCCCAAAAAGAAAGTAAGCTCACCCATAGAGCTCATCTGAAACTGATCTTTCATCAACTTTTCAAACTCTTTGCACATCTCCTTCTTGGTAGAACCAAAGATGATATCATCCACATATACTTGAACCAATAAAATATCACCCTTGTTCTTTTTGATAAAAAGAGTCTGATCAATCTTTCCCCTATGGAACCCATTCTTCAATAGATAAGTAGCCAGAGTTCCATACCAAGCTCTTGGAGCTTGATGTAAGCCATAGAGAGCTTTCACCACCTTGTATACTTTGTCAGGATGATCTGGGTCAATAAAACCTGGAGGTTGAGAAACATAGACCTCCTCATCAATTGTACCATATAGAAAGGCACTCTTCACATCCATCTGGTAGACCATGAATCCCATAAATGAAGCAAAAGCTAGAAAAAGCCTTATTGGTTCAATCCTGGCAACAGGTGCAAAAATTTCCTCATAATCAATTCCCTCTTCTTGAGTATAGCCTTGAGCTACAAGTCTTGCTTTGTTCTTTATCACTATACCTCTTTCATCTTTCTTATTTCTGAATACCCACTTAGTACCAATAACCCTCATGCCTTTTGGCAAATCAACTAAGACCCAAACTTTCTGAATCTTGAATTGAAGCAGTTCTTCTTGCATTTCTTTAACCAACTTGAGTCTTCTAATGCCTTGAGCACATTCTTTGGTTCTATTTGTGATAGGAAGCACACAAACAAACATGCATTCTCATCTTCATGGTGTTTTTCTTCATACACAACATTGAGAAACCATGATGATCTGGATCTTGTGTCTGTCTTCTAGTTTTCACACCAGATTGTACATCTCCAATCACATTAGTAAGTGGATGATTCTTGTGAACTGTAGTTTGGGGAGTAGAAGGAACTTCATAATTGATTGGCATGTTGTGCAAACCAGCTCCAAATGTATCAAAAGAATCAATTTATGGAGCAATAGCATGACTTGAACCAGCAGTAAGATCATTTGGCTCAGCAGTACTAACTCCATTTGTCTCAGCAGTACTAACTCCATTTGTACTGCTTGTGGGAACTTCGGTTTCTTTACCATCTTGTCCACTGTTTTCACCATCATTCTTCTCTTTATCAGCATCACTTGATGATGGAACATCATCATTCTTTGAAGAAGAATCATACAATGGACTGTCTTCCAGAATAGGCATCAAGATATGATCTTCATCAGGATCTTCTGAACCTGCATTATCATTAGTATTTGTACCTGTAACAGGCACATAATTCATAGATTCTGAAAGCATATCAAGATCAAACAACCAATCTAGACCACCACCTGCAACATTTGGTATATTCTCTTGAAACTCAATGTGCAGATTTTCCTCTACATGTCTAGTGCTCTTATTATACACCCTAAAAGCTTTACTATGCAAAGAATAACCAACAAAGAAACCCTCATCAGATTTCCCATCAAACTTTCCTAATTGGTCTTTGGTATTGAGAATAGTGACATGGCAACCAAAAGGTCTCATAAAGCTTAAGGCAGGGGTTCTACCTCTGAAAAGTTCATAAGCAGTCTTATTATGAGGTTGCACTACTAAAACCCTATTCTGAACATAACAAGCAGTACTAACTGCTTCAGCCCAAAATGAAATAGGTAACTTAGAGTCAGCTAACATTGTTCTAACAGACTCTATTAGTGTCCTATTCTTTCTTTCAGCTACTCCATTTTTCTGTGGGGTTCTAGCTATACTAAATTCTCTTTTAATACCCTTTTCTTTGCAAAACTCATCCATAACTCTGTTTTTAAATTCTGTCCCATTATCACATCTGATTATTTTTACTTTTTTATCGGCTAGGTTTTCTACCTCAATTATAAAGGACTTAAGGATCTCACTAGTTTCATCCTTAGTTCTCAAAAAGAAAACCCATGTAAACCTGGAATAATCATCAGTAATGACAAGACAATATCTTTTATGATTCAAGCTATTAACAGAAGTAGGACCAAACAAGTCCATATGAAGCATGTATAAAGCTTGATTATTAGAGTTATGAACCTTGGGCTTACAAGAGGCTCTGTGTTGCTTACCTTTAAGGCAAGAAACACATGTTTGGTCATTTTGAAAAATTTTATTAGGTAAACCTCTTACCAAACCATATTTAGCAATCTTATTAATGGTTTTGAAATTAACATGACCAAGCCTTCTATGCCACAACATTGACTCATCCAATGTGGCTTATGCAACAAGGCAAGTAAGACCTTCTTTGGGAACAAGTTTATTCATCTCAACACTGTATGTGTTACCCTTTCTGGGGATTTTAAGCAATACTTGACTTTCATCAGGTAGCTTAAAGTCAGGAGAAAGAATAAGACAATCAGTATCAGTGAATAACACCTTGTTCTGTTTGTCAAAATTTGTGACACACTAAAAAGGTTGTACTTAAGATCTGGTACAAAATACACATTTTCAAAGTCAAGATTACCAGTTTTAATAATACCTTTACCAGTAATCTTACCACAACACCACCTCCAAAGATAACAGGTCCTTCATCCAAGGTGTAAAGTCTGAAAGTCATGACATGTTACCAGTCATGTGCCTTGAACATCCACTATCTGAGTACCCTCTATCTTCTCCATCTTTTGTTGGATGTTCCTACACACAAAATAAAGGATTTAGTTCCTTTTGGGCACCCAAGCCATTACTGACTTGGATCTGCCTCGTGCATCAATATAATTATATCTATTGAAAGTCATTGATGCACCATTGGGTTTGGTAGGTTTCCATACCCAACGTGCTGAGGCCTTCACAGCATTGCCCCATTGACCCTTAACAACATTCATATGCCTAGCTGTAGAAATTTTTGGCCTAGCAGTAGGAACTGCTGGCTTGTCCTTAGGCACCCATTTTTGATTATACAAAGGTGTTTTCTTGAAAAAGGGTCTGTTAACTGTTTGTGCATGATTGTAATGATTTAAAAATGGTTTTGCACTTGAAACAGTTTGCTTGTAGTTAAAATTCTTGTTTGGTCTAGCAGTAGAAACTAATTTGATGCCAGACTTCAACATGACTGCTCTGGGTGTCATTTTATGATTTACATTAGGGTTAGTCAATCTAGTAGGACTGTTTTGATTCACCCTAACATTGGTATTTCCATACACCCTTGAATTCCCAAAAACCTTCTTTTTCCATGGGTTTGAGTCACAATATGCAGCCAAATGATCAAAATTTCCACACACAAAACATACTTTATTCTGCATAACAAACTCATCACTAAGTTGTTGAGATTTTAAGTTATTCCAGTTCCTTTGATTGCCCCTAGGAACTGAAGATCTATTTATAGACCTATACATCTCATCATATCTAACAGTGTTCCTAACTGGCTTTATATTTTCATCTTTGACCACTTTAGGAACATGTTTTACATCTACCTTAACCACATCAGGTTTAACCTTAACTTGATCATCCTCATCTTCAGATGTCCAATCCTCTATGGTTAGACCATCTGAGTTCCTACCAGAGGACACCTTGTCTTCAGACACAACTTTATTGGTCTTAACCTCAGACACAACTTCTTCAACTAAAGAAGTATCACTAGCACTCTCAAAAGAATCCTCAGCCTTAACAAATTTAGTAGGACTCTCATTGATTTTAGGACCATATCCAGGAAATTCAACATCCTTAAATTCCTCTAAGCCTGTATGAGCTAAGTCAATGCCTGGAGGTACAAACATTCCTCTATTGGGGGGGGGGGGTGCAACTGACTTATATCCTAGACCAGATTTTGCTTTATGAACCACTTGACTCTCTATTAATTTCTGAACTCCTTTTGATGTATATTCAAGAGTGTCAACACTTAACTGGATGTTTTTTTTTCTTTCTTAAGCTTCTCTAGTTCATACTTAAGCCCACTCATCTTATCATCTCTTAGTTGCAAACCTCTTTTTAAAACAACTATATCATCAGTAAAGTTTGATTCATTCTTTCTATAAAAAATGAGTTGCTCTTCTAAAACAGCTATTCCTCTTTTATGATTTGAAAGACTGAAGTTTACTTCATTAAATTATGTCCTAAGATTACCATACTGTTTCTTAAGAGACTCATAATCATTCAAAGCTTGACAAGAATTAGAACACTTTTTAACCTCATGTACCTCTGAGTCAGAGAAGGCAATCAATCCTAAGTTGGATGGTTCCTCTTCTTCTTCCATGAAGCTCCAGTCAAAGCCAGCTTCATCAACAGCTACCATTGCCTTGGAAGAAGTCCTTTACAAGTATACTAACATCTCCTTTTATAGAACAAGGAGTCCTTTACAAGTAAACTAACATTCGTATCAATCTATCATTATAAGATATACACAATATCTATTCTATATATATCCATACACGTTTCTGTCTTCATCTCATAATCAGTACTAACCATCTGTACTAGCAGTTTAACTGACTTAGTACTGTTAGTGTTAATCTTCAGCAGTTGTAACTTTGACCTGGCAGTACTAACTGTTGGTTTAATTCCCAACAACCACGAACCCAACTTCTCTCCTGAAAGCAATTCAACCATTAGGTCAAATTGAATTTCTAGTGCGATAGGTTCTCCAGTAATCATTCTTATGTTAGAAAAATTCAAATTCCTATATTTGCCTATCGAAGTATAGCAAAGATGATATTAGCTTATTTCGCTAATACATGGCCTAATATGACTCAACTAACCATACTTTGAAAGTCGGTTAAGAAAATGACATGTCTTACACAACTCCTAACAAAGGCAAGCGAAATGTTTTAATTTCGTATTTGAGATTTAGAGGTTATTTGATGGAGATGGTGAATTTTATGATCTCTTGGACAACATCTTTATTTGTTGAGTTGTTACATGTTATTTTAACATGATTTGGTTTCCTAGAACCAAGAAACACTCTAATGTGATACAATGTAGAATCTATTACATCGTGTGTGTTTCAAGAATGCTCATTTGCATACCTTGAGAAAAGAATCTAGTAAAGGTTATTTACCTCAATAGATCTTGTGAGTATTATATTTGAAATGAGACATATTGTATATTTCAACAAATATGCTTTTCTAAGAGGAAACTTATCACTCTTACGAATGCTTAGTGAAACAAGTATTTTAGTGTATGACCAATTTTACTTGTTTATGCAATGACACATGTTGTATTAGCTTATTATTCAACTCTAATATCCTATATTTGTTAACCGGATGCAATGTATTCTCTTGTAACATAACCATTCATGTTACAAAGAAAATAAGATGCATAAGATATAAGTTATCTTTTGTCAATCTTTTGATAAAAGAAATACATGTGATATTCTCGAAGATTGATGACGTACATAATAGTTAATAACATATTATGTGTGACACTTTTACTAGACATGTGATTTTGAGTGTTGAGTCGTTCATAAGCAAAGTTTACATATGTTGTTTGTTTGCTCGTGTTTGGTTTTTCGGAAATGACACATTTACTAATTGCATTGCAATGTAAATTACTTGTATATTTCGGATGAAATATCCAAGTTGCCAATCCTACTTAGTTGTGTATTTTATGCATCTTTTAAACATATTATTTTAATGTTTGGAACACAACCATTAAACAAGAAGACTTAGTATGGCATCTTCAACACAAGTGTGAGTTATGATCCGATGCATATTATTTTCGTCTTGAGAGGACGTCATTATTTTCATAACAATCGAGTGTGATTGAGTATGTAGATTCAAGATAATATATTTCATCATATTTTGATTGTTATCTTGAAGCTAGAAAAATAATGACTCCAATTTCATATCCATACTCGAAAACTTGTCAATTAGATTCGATAATGATATCAATCATAATTTGAATAATGAATTGATATGTAC
Organism: Artemisia tridentata subsp. tridentata; assembly: GCA_021014915.2. NCBI lineage: Eukaryota > Viridiplantae > Streptophyta > Magnoliopsida > Asterales > Asteraceae > Artemisia > Artemisia tridentata. The sequence continues at coordinate 223,353,246 of CP139506.1, forward strand.
TCGAAATCTTTCTTGACCCTCACGATCACTCCTTTTAGAAAGAAAATAAAAATTAAGGGAATGTGTTCCATTTATTCTAATACTAGTTGTATGTGTGAGGTTAATGACATATTAAGTTACTACTTTGATATTGTCATTTATTTTTATTTGCGAAAAACTATTTATATTATTAAGTATAATATTCTTAGTTTTTCGACACCTCATTAGTATAAAAATAATTATCTTAACTATTTTTATACAACATACGTAAAATACTAAATGTTTAAAATATTTTGTATGTGTGTTAGATCAATGCAAGTTTAATACATTTTCTTTTACTTAAATACTAATGTATTAATATGATCTTTTATCTTGTTTAGACAACCCATGGTTAAGCAAGACAAAATGATGTAATGTTTTAGAGATCATGTTACGGATTTTATGAAAGTGTTAAGTATTTTGGGGTGATATATTTTTTACACTTAAACCTTTGGAAAATAATTGTGTAAGACAATATCTTTCGACACACATGATCAACCAACTTAGTTTCTATTCCTAAGAAAGTTACTAAACCATTTTAAAAACTTGCAACATATGCAAGAAAAATGGTCTATGCCTATATGCAATGCAAACTAATTACTCAATATAGTGCAAGTGATTTAGCATGAGCCTTATAAACGCATAAACCGGAAAACTATAATAAACAAATAGCAACAAGGCATGAAAGACACTTATGCTTATAGATAAAATTAGCTCAACTAAAGATAACAATAAGCATACAAAAATATTAACTAACAATACTAAGACACAAAGAAAAACAAATAGTCATTTAGCATAACACACAAAAATACTTATCGTCATTTTATGTATTAAGTATAACAATGTACACTTAGCTTGATTTTATTTGAAAATAAATTATTTTCCACCTCATTTAAAATATTTGATCAAGTTCACCACTTTGAAAAATATGAATACATCAATGTATAATGTTCTCTTTGTAATTTGACAAAAAATTTGTGCAATCGACATGACCGGAAAAGACTCTCTGTTACGAATCAAAGACTCTCGTAAATTTTACTTTACAATCATTTTCTAAAAATATTTTTAAATGAAAGTAGACTCAATTAAGTTTAAAACGATAGGTGGCACGACTCCTACGGACTTACGGTTGATTTTATACGAATTTTTGAAAATTACCCAATTCTTAAAAACAGACGAAGGTACCGTTAAATTTAGAGGTACCGTCCATATTTAATGGTACCGTCCGTTATATTTAACAATACCATGACCTGTTATTACAGTTTTGAACAAAACCAACCGCATCACTTTACGACTCGTTCTATAGATATGACCGGACACTTACAAACTTTATTCTTTTCTTAATTTAAGAAAACCTTCAAGCTAGTATGACAAAGTATACTTAACAACAAAACTTGCAAGTATTAAGCAACTAAATACTTTTTATATTTTATCACCTTCATGGATAATTTGATACATGGATCGTACTCAATTTTGAAAACCATTTGTTTTAAAAATTTGAGTGACGTGGCTCTGGTACCAATTCTGGAAACCGTAGGGGGGGGGTGAATACGTTTCCATTAAAAACTTAAAAACTTTTTGTATCAAACACCCAATCAAGTATGACGTAATATGAAAAGTGTCAACAATAATCATGCAACATCTATAGATGGTATAAAGTAAACTACAACACAAGCATAATCAAACCATGACACAAGCATAATCAACATATTATAAGCAACAAACCACACAAACATAAACGCAATGCAAATATAAATATAAAGCGATAAAGAATAAAATAAAAGTAAAGAGATAAGTAAGAAGGCGCAAACCGGACACGATAATTTATAGTGGTTCGGTCACGAAGCTCCTCTTCGCCCTACTCCACTCCCCGAGTACCCAACTCGAGAGTTACTTCACTAATCAACAAGCTCCCTTCAGGAGGAGAAAACCGTACAACGTCGCTTATTCTTATTTCCGACACTAAGCTAAATGTCGAGTACTAATCTTAGCTAGTACCAATCTACCACGATCCACATGATCTACTCACGATCTACCCGATCTACCCTTGATCCACTTGATCAATACACAAGCCCACAAGCTACAAGAGATCTCTAAGATCTCACCAAGATCACAATGATCTACTCCCACTTGACTCGATCTACCCGATCTACCCTTGATCTTCTTGATCAATACACAAGCCCACAAGCTACAAGAGATCTCTAAGATCTCAACAAGATCACAATGATCTACTCCCACTTGACTCGATCTACCCTTGATCTTCTTGATCAATACACAAGCCCACAAGCTTCAAGAGATATTCAATATCTCTATAAGATCACAATGATCTTCTCTCACAACCTTCTCAAAAGAAAAATGAACTTGATGTGTACAAGATATAACAAGTATGTAACAAGTGTTACAAGTGCTCTAACTACAACTACAACACTTTGTATCTTTTTGATACTATGTGTTCTTCTCATGCACTAGGAGAGGAATGAAGGTGATCTCTTGGTGGGATGAAAGGATCACTCTTAAATAAACTAAGACTCTCTAAATGATCAAAGAAAGTGATCTAAGTGAGGAGGGATTAGACCTGAGAAAACTGACTGAAAAATCATGTTGGAAGTGTAAAATGGTCCACTATTTATAGGCAAGGAGAAAACTAGCCGTTACAGAGGGACGACACCACTAATTGTCACACGGCACCACTAAATTTAGTGGTACCGTCGGTACTTTAGTGGTATCGTGGACGCTCCTCTATTTGTTTTTAGTGGGGAAGGTTTATTTGTGAATGTTTGGAGCTGTTTTGGGGGGAAAAATGACTGTTGGGATTTTTAAACTTATTTTTCAAAATAAAACATTTCTTTTTAATTCAAAAATAATTTGTAAAATGAATTTTTGAAAAAAATGTTTTGTCACAGTAAAAATGTGAAGTTTAGAGAAAAATATAATACTTTGATCATTTGTCAAGTAGTAGATTTGTTTATCCATACCTTGAGTGATTTACGTCGGGATGAAAATCTACGACTTTGTTGAAGCATACTTGAGATGTCGAGAGGTGTTGATGTAAGTATGGATTGATGATTTTTGTTTACAAGTAACTTGCACATTTTGCGTTATGCATTACATGTTACATATTTGTCATTATTAAAATCGAAGAAACCTTTTAGTTTAAATATCGTAATATTTGCACTAACAGTTAGCCATGTTTATGAATATTATATGATAGTTATTTCCGTTTGTTAAGATTTAATGTTTAGTATTGTTTAGTTTATGTGTTTATCATTCAATATGTTCTTGTTTATATGTGTGAGTCTTTTAAGTCTAGCATCGCATGGACCAAGTGGGTACTAGATGCATATTACAAGAACACTTAAGTTAGTATAGTGCTCTTCTCGCATGGACCAAGTGGGGAAGGGTAGGTATCGCATTGACCAAGTGGATACCATAGATAAATCACATAGATTAATTGACATGCCTTAATGCATGCTTGTAGTCCAATATGTGCATTGACCAAATGGCCTAGGAGATTACATGTGTAGAGGCTAGATGCATGGACCAAGTGGTTTAGTCTAGGTTAGATAGGAGTATGGGGGTATTGTATGGACCAAGGAGATACTCCCCATACATCCTGATGTCACCAATACTTTACAATTGAATCATTGCACTAATGAACGGATAACTAAAATGTAATATGATTAACATGGCTAGCACTACTTTCTCTTATTGATCACAACAAATGTAGTTTAATTAGTTTAAATTACTTTTTTGTTTAGTAGTTATAATTATAAATCAAATCAATCAAAACCCTCTTTAAAACTTGTAAAACTAACCTGGTTAAGTCTAAGCATACTATTCCTGAGATCGACCTCGTACTTACCCCAGTGGCTACATCTGATCGGGTACACTACCCGTGAAAGTGTGTCTTTAGGGTATAAGTCCGGAAATTATAAATTTAAAACTTGAATTAAGAATACCTACAACAAAACACACATCAAGTTTTTGGCGCCGCTGCCGTGGAATAGTTTAGTTTTAGGTTAATTTAGTGTGTTTTGTATTTTTATTAGTTTAGTTAGGTTTTATTTGTGATTTTATTTGTTTTTGCTTTTCTGTGTTCGTTAACTGTTTTCTGTCTCAGGTTAGGTATACGGCGTATTCACTTCCATTGGATACGGTGTATTGCTTGATACTCAGATACGATGTATTGCTTTCCAGCAGACAGCGTATTCGTTTATAATACAGATTAGGTGTCTAGTTTAAAATTTCATTTTCTTTTGCTTCTTTTTACTTTAATTTTAATTCAGTAGTTTGTTTATTTTAATATTTATTAAAATTTTCTTAAAAAAAACAAAAAGTTAAAAAAAATCGTTATCATTTATCTATACGGCGTATTGATTTATTTTGATATGACGTATTTGTTTTAATTTCAGTATTCGTATTCTGAGAAATTGGGATACTGCGTATTGTTTTAATACTGAATACGACATATACAGTTTTCTGTATACGGCGTATTAGGTGAACAGTAACACCAAAAATATTTATTCGTATTTAGAATTAGCTTTATATTTTTGCAACACGTATCTACTAATACCTATTGTTTGATTTCAGGTACACGATGACTCAAACGATCGAGGAGTATATGGCGCATATTCGGGACAACATGGGTCCTGGAATCGTAAGGCCAGCGTTCAGAGAAGATATTAGGTTTGAACTGAAGGGACAGTTTCTCAAGGAACTTCGAGAAAACACCTTCGGCGGTTATGAATTTGAAGATGCTAATGAGCACGTGAAGAAGGTGCTCGAGATTGTCGACCTGTTTCACTCACCAGATGTGAGTCAAGATCATGTGATGCTACGTGTCTTCCTAAGACACTTACTGGCCACGCAAGTTGATGGGTTAATACTATACCAGCTGGAAGCATTACTACTTGGGCTGAATTAAAGACAATTCTACCGTAGAAGACATAATGGTGTGTGTTTGTGTATGTGTTTGATGATCGGTGTGTTTAATGGTGTGTGTGTTTGTTTTGTGTTTGAGTTAGGTTTGTGTGCGTTTGAGTTAGGTCAGTTTATTGTTAGGTAGTTGTAGTTAACCCTTTGGTTAATCTGGGCAACAAGGAAAAGTAGAAGGAAAAATTGTGAAAAGTCGCACATTAGAAAAAGAAAGTAAAAAAAAAATAAAATAATGCGGAAATATAAATGAATTTAATATATATATATATATATATATATATATATATATATATATATATATATATATATATATATATATATATTATATATATATATATATATATATATTATTTTTGTCTTTTTTGTAAAAGACAAAAGTGTCGAGTAAAAACTTTTAGTCAGCCAAAAGTCGCATAAAACTAAATCAATTGTCGAGTAAATTAAAAGTCAACCATGGTCCCCACTTTTCATAAAAAACAAAACATCAAATTGGTCGAGTAAAAACTCTTTTCATAAAAAACAAAACATCAAATTGGTCGAGTAAAACCTCTTTTGAGTCGAGTAAAAAATATTTACTGACGATAACAGTGCAAAAAGTGGACACGTGTGAAAATTTTAATGGAGTTGCGCAAAAACGATTTGTCGAGCAGTTGAGTAAGTCTATATTTGGAATTCCAAATATAGACAGTGATCTGTGCGGTGAATAAAAAGTTTCTCTCGATATATTTCAGTCATTGGCCTTATACTAAATGGGTTACAAATACAAGACCATGATATTTGGTTTTGTCCTTGTATGTCTTTATACCATTTTTGTGGTTTTGCTATTAGAAGGTGCCTTTTGGGGCTTTCACTACATTGTAGGCAACAGCATAACTTGCAACGCTAAACTTAAACAAGATCTGAAACAATTCTTTATCTAGAAAGAAAAATATATATCGTAAATTAAAATATGTACAGTGATTGTATATTAAATATCGACTTTAGAAAAAAAAAAGATCCGTCAATTTAATTTAGTCATCTCGTATGATGTCAGGATGATCAGTTTAGAGAAAAAGATCCGTCAAATTGAACCCGAACAATATAAGAACAATACCGTCCACCAATGATCGGTTTAGTGTAATTTGGTTCGTGAATAATTTAGCAAAATAATCGGATGGACCTGTTAAAATACCTCTCACAAAACATCATCTTCACTTTGTCTACCTATTTATCCAGAAAGTGAACTATTTGAGTTATAATTTAAGGGAAATTTGCATTTCTATCACAAATTCACTTAACTTTATATTATAGCATATTATCAAATTTATAGTTTATTTTTAAATTGCAAAATTACCCATCCTCACATACAACACAATTCTTAAACACTTTTACACCATTGTCTGACGCTTTATTTCCAATTCGATGTTTTTGATTTCAAATGCATCGCAACTAGAATTTATTACGAAATGATTTTATAAACCTTAAAATTTAAGAATCGAAAAGTTTAAAAATTTATATATAAAACATAATTGATGCCAAGTGAAAGATGATTAAATTTTCAGATTTTTAATATAAATTATTTAATTGTTTATAATTCTATTTATTTTATAGAGTGTCTTCAAATTCGCAATAACTTTGTAATAACTTCATTAGACTAGTAATTATGGAAACCAACCCATGATCAGACCACTCCCCTATCAACTTCTTTCTCCTAAACCAAACACAAGACCAACATTTTTTTTTAAATTTAAATTGAATTAATAATTTAAAAACATTACAATAATAATTAAAATAAATTTAAAAACATTACAATAAAAATTAAAAACTTAAACTAATAGTTTAAATTATATCGCTCATTGATCTTTTGTTTCAGGTTCAACACCACAGCTAGTTGTTTTCCGGTTAAGTGCTCAAGGGATTCATTGTAATACATGATGTCTTTCTCCATTTCTGCTTCTTGTTTAAATTCAAACATTTGACGTTGCAGCTCGAATTTTTTATCCCTTTGTGCAAGCCTCTGTTTTTCCAATTGTGCCTCTTGTGCAAGACTTAGTCTCTCCATCTCGAACTCCTGCTCCTTTATTCTCAAATACTCAGCTGAGGCTTCCTTCTTGTGGGAAAATATATCCTTTATGTCATGTGACCATTTTTCGGTTAATAGTGCAACAAGATCAGGTGCAACAGTACTTGAATATTCGGAACAGGCTTAGGAGGCTAACACTTTCTTCTTTGCCCTGTCCCGTCCCATTGGTCGCACTTCCCGAACCTCTTCATCAAAATCACTCACTTACTCGTTCAGATTCAAACCACTTTGTTCTGAAGCTTCAGAAATGACATGAGAAGTGCTTTCCGATGTACATGATTTTTTTGAAGCATCGCCTTTTGATTGCTCGTGAAACTTTGGCATTTCGACATATATCCATTTTCTATGGTCCTTCAAAATTCTCCAGCATTCAGCCAGTGTGAAAGGCGTACGGTAAATAACACGATACTCTTTTACCACTTGATCGTAGATTGTTGACTCACTTGCGCCACTCTGACGCATTCCTTTAATAGTATTGTAAACCGCACAAAATTGAGTAATTTTAGGTCGAATCCTACCTTTCATTTGCACAAAACCGAATCGTTTCCTCGCATGCAAGCCTTCATTTCCTTCTCAAAATATGTTAGAATTTTCGTCCAAAACCCTTGTGCCTTTTTAGCATTTCCGTCAATGCTATTCTCGGCCACGTGTATCCAAGCTCTACACAAGGTAACCTCTTCCTCAGGGGCCCATGGTTCAACTATATCATTCACTATCTTCTTGGTTTGTTGACGTCTTTTTGCAGTCTTCCTTTCGACGGGCGCGGCATCCTCGACGGGAGACTCAGTGTCAACGAGTTATGAGGGACCACCACCTGAACCTTGACCCATAGAATAATCTTCACCACCCAAAACTAGTTCAATATTATCAAGATTTATAGGGTTAATGGGATACAATCATTGAGAAAATTGGTCCATCAGGGGTGACATTTCCGAACGATAATATTAAGATTGTTCTTGTTGTTGGTACATCGATTGGTTATACGGATGTTGTGGTTCGTTACACATATAATTTTGTTGTTGTTGGTTAAACGGAGGAGAAAACGGATTGTTGACATAATTGGTTCGTTGATGTTGCGATTTGAATGAGAAACTAGCGGGTGAAAATTAATAGGTGGTGAGTGCCCGGTTAATTGAAAATTGTGATCGTTTGTTGTTGTAGCGTTTGGTTGTCGTCGGGTTTTTATTGTTTTAGATTTAGGAGTATTGTCAGACATTTTTTTGAGCCAGATAATAGTAGAAGAAAATGGATGTAGAAGAGAATGTGTGAAAAAAGAGAAGAAAATGTAGTATTTATGGTGAAATAGTTTTTTTTTTTTTTTTTTTTTTTTTTTTTTTTTTTTTTTTTTTTTTTTTTTTGAAAAAATCAACCCAATGGTAAAAAGACCCGTGTGAAAAAGTTGGGGGGGAGGGGGGTCGTTGTGGGTCACTCGTCGAGGGGACGCGTCGCCCAGAGGCGACCGATCAAATGTTAGGTTGGCCATAAGTACGAGCCTAATAATTCATGTAAGGGGGGACACGTCGCCTAGAGGCCACCGCTTAAACGTTAGGTTGGCCATAAGGACAAGCCTAATAATTTTTGTGTTATATATATATATATATATATAGAGAGAGAGAGAGAGAGAGAGAGAGAGAGAGGACGAGAGAGAGAGAGAGAGAGTAGAGAGGAGAGAGAGAGAGAGAGAGAGAGGGGAAGTTGTGTTATAGAATAAGAGAACAAAAAAAAAAAAAAAAAAAATCTATTTGACAAGGTATAAAAGTAGAAAGAAAAAATTATTGAAGTAAAAGAGAAACAAAATTAATTTTTTAAAATAATCAATTAATTTGCAACATATCATTTTTTTTATTTTTATTTTTTCTTATTCTTCAAGTTAATTTTTTTTATGTTAATAAAAACGAAAAACAAATTAATTACAGATATATTATGATATTTTTTAAAAAAATTGTAAAAAGTTTTACAAAACATAATTAATTTACACAGAAAAAATGAAGACAATTTCGTCATTTTACAAAAAAAATCCTAATTGAATCAATAAGTCACATAGGGGTGATCAAGTCAAGCCAAGTTATGCTTGAGCTTGGCTTGATAGCTTGACGAGCTTTAATCATTCAGACTTAAGCTCGGATCGTGTAAGGCTCGAGCTCGGCTCGAATAACTTGAATTCATATATAAACATTAAATTTGATAGTCAACTCATCAATAAATTCAAAAAAATACGCGATGAAATCCAGAGGAAAAAACTTATACAAAACATTCTGGAAATTGGGGGTTTAAATGGTCCTCCTACAAGTATTAATTATTATACAAATATTCGCGTTAGTTTTAGATTGTTTATATAAATATGTATACTAAAAATATATATGTTCTTGAAAGCTCGAAAAGCTCGATAATAGCTCGAGCTCGGCTTGTTATGTGTTTCAAGCTTGTTTATTGGGCTCGGGCTTGGCCTTGAGCTCGATAAAAACTCGACTTGATCGAGTCAAACTCAAACTCAAGCTCGAGTTGCTTGATAAAAGCTTGGCTTGTTTTGCACCCCTAATGTCACATATCTTGTTTTGATTCATTTAATCACTCATTTTGGTATATTTAATTAATCACGGAAGAAAAGAAAAAACTATTGTCAATGCAATTAATAGGTTCAAGTAACTTTTCATTTTGATTGACAAGTTTAGTGATTTCAACCAATCTTTTTAACTATCCTTAAACTCATCCGTATCTTTTGTTTAGAAGCCTTCAAAACCCAAGAAACAAGGGTACAAAAGCTATGTACTAAATAATAATATGAAATCAAGGTAGCTTTAACATAGGGTAACGCACATTATATTACTTTCCCACCAATTAAAGCCAAAGTACTCCTCTTCTCCAAACCTTCTATAATTTCGCCAATCATTAACCATTTAAAACCACCCATAATATCATTTATTTACACTTCCACCCCCTCTATGCTGCCAAAATATTTACACTCACGTCCTAATTTTCTCAATGCATAAACCACCGGTACTAGGTCGACAACGTCGAACCAACCCTGTCGTATGGTGCTTCGCAATCGTATGTTCGCTCATTGCCACCACGGTCATAATCGCGGGCATTGTTGTTTTCTCGGGTTACCTTGTGATCCGGCCAAAAATGCCACTTCTAGCCATTCGTGCATCACGTTTAGATAGGGTTTTGTACAACCAAGCAGGCGTTCTAGCCGTGAAACTAACCATTGTGATTCGAGCTGAAAACCATAATCAAAAAGCACATGCGAGCTTCTACGATACAAAGTTGTTGCTAGGTTACCATGGTGTGAATATAGCTCAACTGGTGGCGAACCCGTTTGATGTAGGGAAGAATGAGACAGCTGAGTTGAATTATGTTATCGAGTCGTCCCCAATTCCATTGCCTCCAGAAGAACAGTATATGACACAACAATCATTGAGTAAAAGTAAGATAATGTTGTTTTTTGTGAAAGGAAGTTCGAGAACGACGTGGAGAGTTGGTCCGTTGGGATCGGTCAAGTTCATGCTGCATATGAACTGTGAGCTCAAGTTGCCCACCAATGGCACCGTGGTGTATTCACATTGTAGCACAAAATCACATTGAATAGTTTTTTTTTTCTTCTCTTGCTTGATGCGTAGATTTAGAGTTTCCTTAAGTTGTTAATCTAACAATTGCTTTATACTGTTCAAATCTTTTTATGACGATATGATATAAGATATAGTATCAGATAGAAATAAGATATAGGTTGGCGGAGTTGTTCTTTAAACAAATTTCAGTATAATTTCTTTTAATCCTCACATTGTAAGAAGAGACCAAAGAACTGTGTTACAAAACGTTACTCGTTAGGATCGAATTAGAACAGTGCAAACTTTTTAGTTATGTGGAAATGAACAATGCAAGCCCAGTAGATATATATTTGGTAAATTATTTATAAAGAGTATATATAACAGAATCCTAATGGACCATAATTAACTTGACATTCGGACTTAGGTTATATCTATCCTCAAATACTCCTCTGTGATCTGAGCGTGCGTCATATCTATCCCCTAATACTCATCTGGCGGTGTGAGCAGCGAAATCACGAAAACTCGAACTTAAAGAGTAAACTAAAATATTAAAAAAAAAAGTTAATGAAGACAGCGAGCAGATGGCAGACTTCATAATGATATAAAGGAAGCGGATTCAACATTTTTATAATTTGGCAGCATTGGTGTTGCGGCAGCGCATGACGGCACATGGCAGCACCAAAAGCATCGTTCTTGATTAGGTTTTATGCGGAACTAAAATAGGAAGACAGTACTTAAGTAAAGTCTTGACCAAAAATTGCATTTTTTTAAGGGGACAGCAGCTCATGACGCCCGGCAATTAAGTTTTGAGAAGAGAGACAGTATGGTCTGACGTGATGGCATAGATGCACCAGCTCATGGCGGTCGATAAATCAGAGGATCAAACACGTTGTGATACCATATTGAATGATTATGACCCATGGGTATAAGTTAAGAAAACTACTTATAATGTACAAGTTGCATAATGGGAGCATGATGGACCTGAAGCCTAAATTTTGGCCTTGGACCAAAATCTATCCTCTAATTGGGGGGGGGGCGGTTCGGGCGACAATACATTGTTTGTCCTGGTGTTGCCTCCTTTGATATTTTTTTTGTTTCTGAAACCGAAGCCACAGGAACTGGGAATCTAAAATAGGGGAAAATGGAACCGAAAACCGTACCCAATTGGGCTTTTGGTTCAAGTTTGGTTCTCGGTTCTAGTTCCATTCCGATTCTTTGGTTCGTTCAGGCGATGATACATTACCGAAACCACAGGAACTGGGAATCGAAAATAGGGGAAATGGAACCGAAAACCTGTTGGGAATTAAACTAACAGTTGGTATTGCTCATACATAAATTAGTACTGCTGAAGATCGTTCAAGAATACACTATTAGTACTAAGCCAGTTAGTACTGTTGGTACAAGAAGTTAGTACTGTTTATAAGATAAAGATAGAGTCGTGCATGGATAAATATAAAATAGATATAATGTATATCTTATTATTATAGATTGATACGTATAATAGTTTTACTTGTATAAGACTCCTTGTTCTATAAAAGGAGATTCTAATTAGGGTTTCAATATATACATCCCTAAGTATGATTTTATTGTAAGAGCTTCAAGGTTATCGAACCCTGGTGATATTGTAGATCATCCGTATTATTATATTGAAGCTAATCGTTGTGTTAAACATTGTGTTATTACTTTCACTGTTACACATTCATACGATCACGTTCATATCACCAAACACAAAATCTTCTAAGTGCTTTGTAGTAAGTTCCGCGTTCTACTTGGCATATACTCAAAGTATCTATCTAACACAAGGCGTGTGTTTAGATCCAGTCAAGTGGTACCAGAGCCAGGTTATTGATACTTTGATTTAGAAGATCCAGAAGTACTTACTCTCTTGCAACCAAGAAGATGGACATGGAGACACCTCAAACCTCAATCCTTGCTAAACTCCCCATGCTAAAACAGAATGAATACGATCTATGGCGGCTCAGAATTGAGCAATATTTCATGGTGCAAGACTATGCATTATGGGATATCATAATCAATGGTGATTCCCAAACCTACTACTTCTGAGGAAACACATGCTGATGGTTCCAAGACCACAAAGCTTAACACTGAGCCACTAATGATGAAAGAATTAAGAAGAAGAATGATCAAAAGGCTAGGAATCTGTTACTCATGGCAATACCTAATGACCAAGTGTTAAACTTTAGCCAATATGAGACTGCTAAGACACTCTTTGAAGCAGTTGTGGAGAGATTTGGTGGTAATGAAGCCACCAAGAAGGCACAAAGAACCTTGCTTAAGCAGAGTTATGAGAACTTCAGTGCCTCAAGTTCTGAAACACTTGATCATATCTTCAATAGACTTCAAAGGATTGTCAGCCAGCTTACTGTTCTAAAAATTGTGATTCCACAAGAAGATCTCAATATGAAGTTTCTCAATAGTCTACCTGCTGAGTGGAACACCTATGTGGTTTTCTGGAGCAATAAGCCAGAACTGGAAAAGATGTCACTGAATGAATTGTACAACAATCTCAAGATTGTTGAACAAAAGGTGAAGAAAGGAGGAAGCACTAGTTCTAGTTCTGGAAACACATCATTCTTATCATCTTCCAACAATAACAGTCCTGATGATGTTGAAGCAGTTGGTACTGCTAGCCCTAAAGTTAGCGCTGCTAGTGTAAAAACTAGTACTGCTGGCTTGACTGATGAGACCATATATGCATTTGTGTCTGAACAATCTGGTGGGTCTCAAATCTTCAATGAAGACCTTCTTCAGATTGCTGAAGATGATTTGGAAGCTATGGATTTAAAATGGCAGTTGGCCTTGATAAGTATTAGGGCTAAGAAGTATTATCAAAGAACTGGGAACAAGATTACCTTCAATGGAAGAGATGTTGCTGGGTATGATAAGTCCAAGGTGGAGTGCTATAATTGTCACAAGATGGGGCACTTTGCCAGAGAATGCAGGAGCCCAAGACAGCAAAACAACAAGGGTCAAGGGTTCAAGAGTCAGCAAGGAACAAGGAGAACAGTGAATGTGGAAGATGGTTCTTCCAAAGAAATGGTGGCTGTTGATGGAGCTGGATTTGATTGGAGCTTCATGAAAGAGGAAGAGCAGGAACCAGCTAACTTGGGATTAATGGCTTTCTCAGACTCTGAGGTACATATTGTTCAAAAATGTTCAAATTCCTGTTCTGCTTTAAAAGATTATGAAACTCTTAAGAAACAGTATGATGATCTTAGAGTATAATTTAATCAAGTAAATTTTAGTCTGTCTAATCATAAAAGAGGACTAGCTGTTTTGGAAGAACAACTTGATTTTTATAGAAAGAATGAGTCTAACTTTAATGATGATATAGCTGTGTTAAAGAGAGATTTGCAACTGAAAGATGACAAGATGAGTGGACTTGTATATGAACTAAAGACACTTAAGAAAGAAAAAGAAAATATAAAGTTAAGTGTTGACACTCTAGAGTACACATCAAAAGGGGTACAGAAAATAGTAGAGAGTCAAATACTTAATAAAGCTAAATCTGGTTTAAGTTACAAGTCTGTTGCACCCCCAAATAGAGGAATGTTTGTCCCTCCAGGAATTGATTTGGCTCATACAGGTTTAGAAGAGTTTAAGGATATGAATTTTCCTGGATATGGTGATAAAATTAGTGAGAATCCTGTTAAATTTGTTAAGGCTGACGATTCTTATGTTAGTGCAAGTGATAAATCTCTCTCTGAGGAAAAGATGTCTTCTGGTAGGAACTTAGATGCACCAACCATAGAGGATTGGACATCTGATGATGAGGATGATCAGGTTATTGTTAAACCTGATGTTGTTAAGGTAGAAGTTAAACATGCTCCTAAGGTGGTTAAAACTGAAAACATAAAACCAGTTAGGAAAAATGTGAAGTATGTTGAGATGTACAGGTCTGCCCATAGTTCTTCAGTTCCTAGGGGTAACCAGAGGAACTGGAATGGTTTAAAATCTCAACAACTAGGAGATGAGTTTGTGATGCAAAACAAAGTATGTTTTGTATGTGGAAATTTTGACCATTTGGCTGCTTATTGTGACTTAAACCCATGGAAAAAGAGGGTTTGTGGGAATTCAAGGGTGAATAAGAATAACAATTCTAGGGTAACTCAAAACAGTCCAACAAGATTGACTGACCCTAATGTGAATCATAAAATGTCACCAGAGCAGTTATGTTAAGGTCGGGCATCAAAGCAGTTTCAACTGTTAGATCAGCAGTTCCAACTGCTAGACCAAACAAATGGTTCAATAACTAACAAACAAACTGTTACAAGTACAAAACCACTTTCAAATCATGCACAAACAGTTAAAAGGCCCTTTTATCAAAAAACATCTTTGAGTAATCAAAAATGGGTGCCTAAAGTTAAACCAGCAGTTCCAACTGCTAGGCCAGTAGTTCCAACTACTAAGTCAGCAGCTCCTACTGCTAGGCATGTGAGTATTCAGGGTCAAAGGGGCAATGCTGTAAAGGCCTCAACACGTTGGGTTAGAAAACCTACCAAACCCAATGGTGCATCAATGATGTTCAATAAATATTCCTATATTGATGCACGAGGCAGATCCAAGTCAGTGATGGCTTGGGTCCCCAAAAGAAACTAACACCTTTATTCTGTGTGCAGGAACATCCTACAAATGGTGAAGAAGATAGAGGATACTCAGATAATGGATGTTCAAGGCACATGACTGGCAACATGTCATACCTTTCAGACTTCATAGCCTTGGATGGTGGACTAGTTGTCTTTGGTGGTGGTGTTGGTGGTAGGATTACTGGTAAAGGAGCAATTAAAACTAGTAATCTAGACTTTGAGAATGTGTATTTTGTACCAGAGCTAAAGTACAAACTTTTTAGTGTATCACAAATTTGTGATAAACAGAACTAGGTTTTATTCACTGATACTGATTGTCTTATTCTTTCTCCTGATTTTAAGCTACCTGATGAAAGTCAAGTATTGCTTAAATTCCCCAGAAAGGGTAACACATACAGTGTTTAGATGAATAAACTTGTTCCCAAAGAAGGTCTTACTTGCCTTGTTGCAAAAGCCACATTGGAAGAGTCAATGTTGTGGCATAGAAGGTTAGGTCATGTTAATTTCAAAACCATTAACAAAATTGCTAAAAATGGTTTGGTAAGAGGTTTACCTAACAAGACTTTTCAAAATGACCAAACCTGTGTTTCTTGCCTTAAAGGTAAGCAACACAGAGCTTCTTGTAAGCTAAAGATGTATAACTCTAATAATCAAGCTTTATACTTACTTCATATGGACTTGTTTGGTCCAACTTCTGTGAATAGCTTGAATTTTAAAAGATATTGTTTGGTTATCACTGATGATTATTCTAGGTTTACTTAGGTTTTCTTTTTGAGAACTAAGGATGAGACTAGTGAGATCCTTAAGTCATTTATTGTTGAGGTAGAAAACCTAGCTGATAAGAAAGTAAAAATAATCAGATGTGATAATGGAACAGAATTTAAGAATAAGGTTATGGATGATTTTTGCAGAGAAAAAGGTATTAAAAGATAATTTAGTGTAGCTAGGACCCCCCCAGCAAAATGGAGTAGCTGAAAGGAAGAATAGGACGTTAATAGAGGCTGCTAGGACAATGTTAGCTGACTCTAAGTTGCCTATTTTATTTTGGGCTGAAGCAGTTAGTATTGCTTGCTATGTTCAGAATAGGGTTCTAGTAGTGCAACCTTACAATAAGACTCCTTATGAGCTGTTTAGAGGTAGAACTCCTGCCTTAAGCTTCATGAGACCGTTTGGTTGCCATGTCACTATCCTTAATACCAAAGACCAACTAGGAAAGTTTGATGGGAAATATGTAGAAGGTTTCTTTGTTGGTTATTCTTTGAACAGCAAAGCTTTTAGGGTGTACAATAAAAGCACCAAACATGTTGAAGAGAATCTGCACATTGAATTTCAGGAAAATATACAAAATGTTGCAGGTGTTGGTCCAGATTGGTTATTTGATCTTGATATGCTTTCAGATTCTATGAACTATGTGCCTGTTATAGGTACAAATACTAACCATGATGCAGGTTCAGAAGAAGATGATGAAGAGTATATTTTGATGCCAATTTTGCAAGATGACTCAGTAAATGATTCTTCCTCAAAGGATGCTAATTGAGAGAAGAATGATGGTGCCTACAATGGACAAGCTGGAAAAGAAACAGAAATTCCTGAGAGCAGTACAAATGGAATTAGTACTGCTGAGCCAGATAATCATACTGCTGAGCCAAATGTCTCTACTGCTGAACCAAGTCCACCTATTCTTGATTCACCAGTTACTACTGCTCAACAAGATGATGATATTGATTTCTATGGAGCTAGTTTACACAATATGCCCAGTACCTATGATATTCCTTCTACTCCCCAAACAATAGTTCACAGGAATCATCCACTTACCAATGTAATTGGAGATGTACAATTTGGAGTAATGACAAGAAGACAGATTCAAGATCCAGATCACCATGGTTTTCTTAGTGTTGTATATGAGGAAAAACATCATGAAGATGAGCATGAGTGTATGTTTGTATGTTTCCTATCTCAGATAGAACCCAAAAATGTGCTAAAGGCTTTAGAAGAATCAAGTTGGGTTGAGGCAATGCAAGAAGAACTG